>VZTZ01022386.1:560367-721276 GCA_013400955.1 Drymodes brunneopygia | reverse complement strand
GATGGGATGGGATGGGATGGGATGGGATGGGATGGGGAGCCTGGAGCAGTGGGGCGTGAAGGGATGGGGGGTGGCACAGAAGGAACGTGATACCTGCATGGAGATAATGTTCTGTACATGACAACAGTGGATAATTACTGTGATCAAAGATCTGTGTGAGGGTATCTTGTGTTTCTATCCAGGCACTGGCTCATCCTCCTGACGGCTGAGGAGGGGAGCAAACTCTCTTGCTGTCTTTCCTTCCATCCTCCTTCCCATGAGGATTTCTCCCAGGAGATGGGGTGCCCTGGAGGGTGGTGGTGTTTTGGGAGGTAGCTGGGAGCACCTGGGGGTGCACAGAGGCCAGGCTCTTCTCAGGAGTGCCTGGAAAGGGCAACGAGCACAATCAAAGTACAAGAAATTCTCTTTAAACCTGAGGAACGCTGTCTTAGAGAAGTGGTGCTCCAGCACTGGAATGGGTTGTCCAGGGACGTTGTGGGGTCCCGACCTGCTGGTGCTGCCACGTTTTCCAGTGCTCACAGCACATCTTTGGAGGTGCCTCATCCAGCATGAGTCAGGTAATGATTCTTGACAGGAATTAGGACCCTGTCCATCTGGCCCCGTTCTGCCATCTAACAAGAGGAGATAAGTGCACTTAACAACACACCAGCTCTTGTTCAGGCCCCTTCTTCCCAAGCCAGAATCAATAGCAGGTCTCTACAGCTTTTAGAGACTTAAATCCCATCTTTTCATCTCTCTCTCACTCATTTTTCCCAAGCAGCATGCCCGTGATTTCTCTTTTTTTTCACGCTGCGGAAATTTTCCCATTCTACCTTTCATCCGTACCGGCGTGGCGCTGGCCCAGCCGGGGCTGCAGCTTGCACACCAGATAAGAAACCACACCATACCTGGGCTCCCTGATCCCCATCTCCCCCTCTCTCCTGGTTAGAAGCTCTCCTACGGTCTCATTTATCTTCAAAGTACTTTACAAACATTAATTAATCCCCCCAGCAACCCGCTGGGGGAGGTGATGCACAGCTTTTGCCCTCAGCCACTGATGCCAGCACCCTCATTTCTCCCCCTGGGATTATCTCTGCTTGCCCTGGTTTGGAGGAGGGGGACATTCTCCCCATGGAAGGGAAGCAGGACAGTTGGTGTCTGTGTCACAATGGTTGGGGACCCGTGTGGTAGGAGCCTGACTGATGGCACTGCAAACCAGGACCTTCAAGAGGTGAGCGGTGCTGCTTGCTCCATCTCCTCCCGAGCCCCAGCCTACTTCTCCCTTCACTTTTCTTGCTCATTTAGTTGCCTTGTCCAGCTTAATTGATTTGTTCGCCNAAAGGTTTCTTTTCTTCCAATATCTAAAAAAAAAAAAAAAAAAAAAGAAGAAGAGAAAGCCCAACCCCCAGAAGTGCACAGCCAGTGAGCGATGTCTGGGTTCATCCTTGAACTGTCTCCTGCTTGTGGAGCAGGGATGCATCATTTCTGCCCTGTTTTCTTTCTTTTCCCCCCGCTCTTTCCCTGACATTTAGTCATTTTGATCAAAGCCAGGCAAACAAAAAACTCCGTGCTTTCAACCCATTGACTGGGAGAAGGGAATCCTGCCCTGGTCCTGGCGAGAGCATCTNCTTCTTCCCAAGCCAGAATCAATAGCAGGTCTCTACAGCTTTTAGAGACTTAAATCCCATCTTTTCATCTCTCTCTCACTCATTTTTCCCAAGCAGCATGCCCGTGATTTCTCTTTTTTTTCACGCTGCGGAAATTTTCCCATTCTACCTTTCATCCGTACCGGCGTGGCGCTGGCCCAGCCGGGGCTGCAGCTTGCACACCAGATAAGAAACCACACCATACCTGGGCTCCCTGATCCCCATCTCCCCCTCTCTCCTGGTTAGAAGCTCTCCTACGGTCTCATTTATCTTCAAAGTACTTTACAAACATTAATTAATCCCCCCAGCAACCCGCTGGGGGAGGTGATGCACAGCTTTTGCCCTCAGCCACTGATGCCAGCACCCTCATTTCTCCCCCTGGGATTATCTCTGCTTGCCCTGGTTTGGAGGAGGGGGACATTCTCCCCATGGAAGGGAAGCAGGACAGTTGGTGTCTGTGTCACAATGGTTGGGGACCCGTGTGGTAGGAGCCTGACTGATGGCACTGCAAACCAGGACCTTCAAGAGGTGAGCGGTGCTGCTTGCTCCATCTCCTCCCGAGCCCCAGCCTACTTCTCCCTTCACTTTTCTTGCTCATTTAGTTGCCTTGTCCAGCTTAATTGATTTGTTCGCCTTCCCCCCGGGGCTGGGTGGAGGCTGCAGGCCCAGCCGGGGTAACTCGCAGTGTTTGCCCTTGGCAAGGGCTGTGGGGATGAGGAAGCACTTGGGGAGGATGATCAGGCGGGTCCTTGTGCTCTCCCTGCAGAGCCTGGAGTGGCTGGTGCTCAATTCATAGAATCACGGGATGGTTTGGGTTGGTGTCCTCTCATTCCAACCCCCTGCTTTGGGCAGGGACGCTTCCCACCAGACCAGACTGCTCCAAACCCCATCCAGGTTGTTTATTCCTGCAGGAGCTCTGAGTTCAGAGAGTCTTTTTAAAAAAAGAAAAAGAAAAAAGCGAGGGTTTTTTTTCCTCTCCTTGCACGAAATGCAAATCAATAGCTGTTGTATTCACATTCTAACAAGATGTCAAGGAGAAAAGGGTAGCCTTTCATTCAGCAGAGCACACACACACCCCCCGAGGGAGGGGACAGGAAGGAGGGAGGGGGGCGGAGGAGGTTGCAGGGGCTGCCTGGAGCGGGAGCTGGGGAGAGGGCACAAGGGTGAAACCCACAGGCACGGCCGGTTTGGGAGGCTTTCTGCTTCCCTGGAGCCCTCTGCTCCCCTTTCTGCCCATCCCAGAGCTCCTGCTCCCCATCCTGCCCACCTCAGCGTCCCTTCTGTCCCAACCCTCCTGCCTCCTCTTCCTGCACATCCCAACCCTTCTGCTTCCCATCCCTTCCATCCCAGCCCTCCTGCTCCCCATCCTGCCCATTCCAGAGCTCCTGTTTCCATCCTGCCCACCTCAGCATCCCTTCTATCCCGATCCTTCTGCTCCCCTTCCTGCACATCCCAATACTTCTGCTCCCCTTCCTGCCCATCCCAGCCCTCCTGCTCCCCTTCCTGCTCATCCTAACCCTCCTGTTTCCCATCCCAACCCTCCTGCTCCCCATCCTGCCCACCCCAGCACTCGCACTCTGCTTCCCCATACCTCCAAGGTGAGCATGCACCCATCAAGTCACCACTTGGGCTCCTTGCAAAGCCACAGCCCTGCAGAGGGATGCCCTCCAGCTCCCTGACACTGCTCAGGGTGGATGGTCCATGGGGGTGTGTGCACAGCTTGTGGGATACTGGGTTTGGGAAGGAGAGTGGAGGTGGCCAGGGCAAGGATGGTCCTCAGGACCTGGAGGAGCAGGGANCTTCCTGCCCTTCCCAACCCTCCTGCCTCCTCTTCCTGCCCATCCCAACCCTCCTGCCTCCCCTTCCTGCCCATCCCAACCCTCCTGCCTCCTCTTCCTGCACATCCCAACCCTTCTGCTTCCCATCCCTTCCATCCCAGCCCTCCTGCTCCCCATCCTGCCCATTCCAGAGCTCCTGTTTCCATCCTGCCCACCTCAGCATCCCTTCTATCCCGATCCTTCTGCTCCCCTTCCTGCACATCCCAATACTTCTGCTCCCCTTCCTGCCCATCCCAGCCCTCCTGCTCCCCTTCCTGCTCATCCTAACCCTCCTGTTTCCCATCCCAACCCTCCTGCTCCCCATCCTGCCCACCCCAGCACTCGCACTCTGCTTCCCCATACCTCCAAGGTGAGCATGCACCCATCAAGTCACCACTTGGGCTCCTTGCAAAGCCACAGCCCTGCAGAGGGATGCCCTCCAGCTCCCTGACACTGCTCAGGGTGGATGGTCCATGGGGGTGTGTGCACAGCTTGTGGGATACTGAGTTTGGGAAGGAGAGTGGAGGTGGCCAGGGCAAGGATGGTCCTCAGGACCTGGAGGAGCAGGGAGCCAGTGCTCTGTGGCACATGGTGATGCAGGATTCTGTAAGGGATCACCTTTGGCAGAGGGGACCAGCCCAGTGGAGGCTGCCCAGGTGGCTGGGCACGGTGATGGAACACCTGTGATGGCAGCAGGGATGCTCCTCACCCTGCTCTCCTGCCCTGCTCTGCCCCCTCTCCCTCTCTGTGCAAGGAGAGAGTGAGGAAACCTCTCCCTCACTGAAAAAGTGTTATTTCCCCCAGAGACTACTCTGGCCCCAGAAGTGAATATGCATTGAGACAGCTGGGGAAAAAAAAGCCCTGGAAATACACACAAAAATCATGTCTAAATGTGCCCAGTGGACCAGAATGTCTCCTCTCCTATCGGGGGCTGCCTGTCAAATTTAAATATGCATTTTAGATTCTCTGCTTGATATCGGAAAGCAAACAACCCCAAATATCCCAGAAAAGCTCCACCAGCTAAATACATATTTATACACCTTTTTATTATGTGTCTTGGAAATCAAACAAATGAAACAGGCCAGTGCCTGCTCGGTCCTGCAGAGCTGGTGAGCAGTGATGGATTTGTTTGGCTGATCAAAGCACATTTGTTCCCATTTTGCAAGTGGGAAGGTAAAGGCAGTGAGGTACCAAAGGTCTGCTCCGAGGTCACCCTCAGAGCTGTGTTTGGCAATTCGGGTGCCAGCCTAATTGGCCAAAATATATGCAAAGAGAGCAGCTCAGAGTGTGCTGGATTTGGGTAATAATCACTGCCAGGTGAAAAAAAAAACAATTAAAAAAAAAAAGAAAATGGGAGAAATGTGGTGGGAGAGGAAAAAAGAAGTCAGAATGTGTTGTTTTGAAACTTACCCAAATATAGCTTTTCAACTCAGGGTTTGAAAGCAGAGCAACATGTTTGTTCTGAGTCCATCAAACATTTCTGTTAATTAGAAATGATTTCTTTGTTCGTTTCCTTTGCTTCCTTCAGGATAACTTTATTTCTTTTTGCCTTGGGTGCGTTCAGAGCTCACTGCTTGGGTTTTGGAGAATGAGCTGCAGCCACAGGGTTCAGCTGAGCCCCAAAGCAGCTCAGTTTCCCCTGGGGACAGATGTCCCTGTCCTGGGCTGGCCAGGAAGGATGCAGCCACATTCCTGGCAGCTCTGGGAAATCCCAAATGCCTCTTTGCAGCTGCTTTCCCAAAATACTTGTGAAGGAAAGGACAAATTTGCTTGGTGTCATCTGTTGGGGTGCCATTTAGAGGGAAATTCAGGACAGAAATATCCCTGTCCTCATCCCAGGCTGAGTGAGACACTCTGCTTGCTGGTTTTTGCTCAGTGTGATGATTTAGCTCTTTCAGGGGTCAAGCAACATCACTTTACTCCTATTAAAGGAATTAAATCCTTAGTCATGTTTTCTTTGGTGCTTTCCTGAGGATGCAGGAGATGGGATGCCTTCAGCAAATAATGTGGGAATATGGCTGAGTCAAAAGCTTTTAAAAACTTGTGGTTTATTCATGTGGAGTAGAAAATGAAAGAAGATTAATGGTTAAAAGCCAGAGAAAGTTTGTCCTGGCAGTGTGTGCTTGGCTCCCATCCCTCTGTGGGTGAGGATGCCCCTTCCAGAACACCACAGATGTGGCTTTGTGCACCAAACCCACTGTTTCTGCTCCTCCTGGTGCTGCTGTGCATGGAAATCATGCCAGATAAGAGGGATGTGCATGGATGGGGACGCAGTGGTATCGAGTTGTAACAGGTGGGTGAGAGAAACATGGGAAAAAAACTCGGGGGAGGGAATGATCAGGGCTTTGTGGCTGAATTTGGATGCCAGGAGGCTCTGGCCCCAGCTCTGTGGCAGGTTGTGGGGATTGGTGTTTCTGGATCCATCATCCCTCTGGGATTCCTGCACCCCGAAATGCAGAGCGTTTCTCTTCCAGGTGCTCCTGGAGGTGATGGTTTAATGCAAAAAGGAGTCTCAAGGGAAAAGAATCCAGAATTCTGGGGATCCAGGGATGGTCAGAGCAAGCCCAGGGAGATGAGAACAGAATAAGGCGAGGAGCAGGTGAAACCCTGGGATGTGGGATGGGGAGGAGTGTGTGGCCACTGATGCCAGAAAACTGTGATGGATTAGCTGGAAATCCAAAATATTGGGCTGAAATTGGGCTGGATGGAATTCTCAAAAAGAGAATTGTAGCCCTGATTTAGCGGGGAAAGAGATTGTTTTGAGCAAAGCTGAAGATTTTAATTTGTCTTTAAGCATTAAAAAAAAATGCTGACAGTCTGTTTTTAATGAAGCTGCAATTAATGAGAAATAAGAAACATCTTTTTGTTTAGAAAATGTCAAAAATAAGTACTATTTGTTTTGGAAACTAATCTTTGCAACCTCTTTTTTTTTATTTTTTTGGCAATGCAGCAAACTCCAGCCCTGACTGGTGAGTGTTCTGGAGGTGGCTGTGGGAGGGGGACAGGGCAGGGGCAGCTCTCCAAGCCCTGTGCTGGGGATGCTCAGAGCTCAGCAGAGGTGTGGGAACGTGCCAGGGAGGGAATTCTGGGGGAATGGAGGGAAATTGTGGCACCCTGGAAGGAAAGGGGAGCCTGAGAAAAGCTCCTTGGAATGGGATGGTATCGGGTATGGGCTCTGCAGGAGCAACTACCCTGAGTTTGACGTCTTTCTGGGGCTCTGTGAGCTGCTGGAGGGGAAAAAAACATGTCTCCAGTTGGGATGCACAGGGAAGATTGCTGCTTGGTTTCAGAGATTTTGTGTGAAAAACACCCACTCATGCAAAAAAGCTTGGATTGCTCCCTGCTTTGCTTGAGCAGTAGGGAGAGCTGCTGCTGCCTTCCCGGCGAGGGGAGCAGAGGGCAGGGCGAGCCGAGGGGCTGAAGCCCGGGGCTGCCCCACCAGCCAGCTCTAGGCTGGGGAGGAAAACATTCCCTTTTTCAGGCGGCGGGTGCACGGGGAGCCGGTGCGACCGTGCCTGTGTCCGTGTGGGGCTGCTCCCTGCACCCCGGGGCTGCTCCCCCTCATCCCAGAGCTTCTCCTTGCATCCCGGAGCTGCTCCCCTGCATCCTGGGGCTGCTTCCCCCTGCACCCCGGTGCTGCTCCCCCTCCATCCCAGAGCTGCTCCCTGCACCCCGGGGCTGCTCCCTCCTTCCCGGAGCTGCTCCCCCCTGCATCTCGGGGCTGCTCCCCCTCCATCCCAGAGCTGCTCCCCTGCATCCTGGGGCTGCTCCCTCCTTTCCAGAGCTGCTCCCTTGCATCCTGGGGCCGCTCCCCCTCCATCCCGGGGCTGCTCCCCCCTGCATCCTGGGGCTACTTCCCTTTGCATCCCGGGGCTGCTTCCCTTTGCATCCCGGGGCTGCTTCCTCCTGCATCCTGGGGCTGCTCCCTCCTTTCCAGAGCTGCTCCCCTCCATCCCGGAGCTGCTGCCCCTCCATCCCGGGGTTGCTCCCCCCTGCATCCTGGAGCTGCTCCCTCCTTTCCAGAGCTGCTCCCCTGCATCCCAGAGCTGCTCCTTGCATCCCACAGCTTCTGCCCGCATCCCGGGCACCAGCTGGTGCCGGGAGGGATGCTCGGGGGGTCGATGCCTGCATTTAACTCCCTGGTTGCGGAGTGAAACCCGCAGGAGAGCGGGTGTGCGTGTGTCAGTCAGCATCCTGAGCCAATGGGTGCCCGGTAGGAGGTCTGCGCTCCGGGTGCACGCACGGAGCCTGATGCTCCCACTGCCAGTTGTGTGCGAGTGTGCGTGCGTGTGCAAGGGGAGATCAGACACCCTGACTGCCCGCTGCCGTCTCTCCCCCTCTCTCTAGCTCGCCAACTCCGTCTCCCTCCCTCTGCAAACATTGGATTTAAACCTGCTCAGAATTCAGCGCAGACGAAAAGCAGCGGCGGCAGCAGCAGCAAGCAGCAAGCGGAGCAGCCGCTCGCCTAGCGCAGCTCCAAGATGTACCATCCTGCCTGCTGGATCGTCTTCACGGCCACCACTGCCCTGCTCTTCATCCCAGGTAGCGCAGAAAGCTTTTTCTCCGGCGGGTGGGAGCGCAGGGGCTCGCAGGGAGGGAGAGCCGGGCAGGGTTTGCGCGCAGGGGACCCGGGCTCCGCGCACATTGCGCACGAAGGCGCACATGCCGGCAGGCAGCGAGTTGCTCTGCAGCGGGGATTGCCCAGTGCTCCCAGTGAGGGGGTTCCGAGAGCCGTGCTGGACCCCCAGGTGGGCTCCGAGCCCCGGTACCTGAGCGGTGCCGGGACCTGCAGTGGGGGCTGGCCGGGATCGCGCAGCAGCCCCCGAGCTGGGCAGGGTCTGTCCCCTCGGGCACCCTCTGCCTCGAAATGATGGGCTCATGCAGTTTTTCCCCTTCAGAGTTGGGCACCTGCTGTGCCCTCCCTCTTGTGAGAGCTGTCGTGCTCTTCCCTGCGCTCCCCTCATCCGTGCTCCCCTGATCGCTGCCGGGCAAACTCGGTGCCTGCCCCTCGCTCCTTTTTACAAAGTGAAAATGAACCCCCTGCCTCAATCCAGGCACCCGGCGAGGCCGTGCCGGTGCCGCAACCTCCGTGAACTGAGCGGGTGGCTCCCGAAATGTGGGTTGGCCCCGTCCCCACGGCTTGCCAAGGGGAGATGCCGGGGCTGGATCCAGCGCTGGCTCCGTGCTGATGCTCGCGGGGCAGCGAGCGCTGCATCCAGCCAGGGTGATGAGGGAGGACAGCAGAGCCGAGCGCCGGGGGGAGGAAGTCACCGGCGTATTTTTGATGATGATGTGCACTTTCAGCAGCTGGAAAGATTATCATTCCTGCTGCAAGCAGGTGGGGACTGGGTGTCGAGGCTCGGATCCGTTCTTAACCCAATGTGTGTTTTTCACGACTGACGGGGAGAATTCTGCTGGACTCGGGAGGGCAGGGAGAGGCACGGCAGTGATTTCAGCAACTGCCCATGGTTCAGTACAGCACTTTGCTGTGCAGGGTTGGTGTGTGTGGCAGGAGGGTGAGGCTGGTGGGGGAGATGTTACTCATGTCACAGCTGGCAAACAGCTCTGCCCACAGAAGTGCTGAACACGAAGGTTCTCAGGCCAAAACTTGCATGTGGAGCCTCGTGCCATGGGACCAGCCACATCCTGGGGTCCTGGGGAGCTGGCACAGCACAAATGGGTCAGGTCAGTGGGTACAATATCCCCTGGAAAGGCCTGGGTGCACTCTGTGGGCTGGCAGGGGGCTGGGATGTGCATCAGCACTGGGATCAGCACTGTCCCCTGGGCTGAGCTTTGGCTGGCTGGTGAAGAACCCTTGGCAGCAGAGCCTCGAGCTCCTCAGCAACACCAGAAACCAAAATGGTGCATCTGTAGTTCAGCACGTGAGCACGAGGGAGCTGTGGTTGTGTGAGCTGCCTGACGTTGTGCATGTAAAGGGGGTTTTTTGAAAACAGATCTTGAGCAGGACAGGGCAGGAGGCCTGGTGTGGGGGCAGGCGTGCTGCAGCAAGGCTGCACTGAGCAGAGCATTGGCTTCTTTACTCTCTTGCTGGATGAAGTTCTGTGGGTTGGAATTGCAAGAAATGGATGGAAGCAGCCCTGCAGGCCAAATGGGAGAACGTGTGACACTTGATGGGCCGTCATCAAGATGTCCTTAAGCTGCAGGAGCTGGCAGAGGCCTGACGGGGTGCGTTTGCTCTTTGCCAGTGCCCTGCTGCAGTTTCCTCGGGATGTGGCTCTTTGGGCCAAGGCCAAACCAAGGCCTGGGCTGGCTCTGGCCTCTGTGTGTGCCAGAGAAGGAAAAGACCCCCGCATTTAAGCCCCTGGAAACTTGGGAGAGGCTTCTTGATCTGCTCTTATGCAGTTGTAGCTTTCCCTTCTTATTTCTATTAAGCAGCAATATCTGCTTTGGCTTTGGGTGTCCCCTGAGCTAAAGCAGCCCAGGACTTTGCCTGGCTGGGCTCAGCCCTTAATCCATCAAGCCAAACCCTTCTGCCTGCATTAGAGGAAGGGAAATACTCTGGGCTGCTTGGTGCTTTGCCTTCCTGCCCTGGATTTGAACATCTCCAATCCCTTTTATTTGTGCCTGGCTTGCAGAGGTTGGATGTTTTCCCTCCCTGCCCAGCTGGTCCCAGCAGTGATTTCAGACAGGGTTTCAGTGCTGTGGGCTGGAACACGAGTCACATTGGCAAAGTCATGGATGGCAGAGGGAAGGTGAATGGTCCCTGCTGTCCTTTGGAGCCTGCACCTTTCCAAAGTGGTTTTTTTTTGGCTGTTTATTATTCACAGGCGTAATCCCAAGGATTTTATGCAGGTGCCTCTCCCCTGGGATATGCAGAGGCTGTTTCTGAAGTGAGAGCTCTTTCCTTTTCCGTTTTTATCCAAATCCTGCGGGAGTTTCACACGGGGTGGTTAAAGTGAGAAGGGAACCTGCTTTTAGAAGGTGTAATTAGAGTGAAGGGAAACATCACAACTTGAAGGCTCCTGCAGAAAATAGCATCTCAAAGTTATTATTAGCTGTAATAGCTTATTTGCCAGTTTTTCCTCTTTCTCCTGCTCCCACCTCTGTCCTTCCCCCCCTCTCTTATTTTTGTTAGGAAAGATGCATTTTTCCCATTGGGTCTCATGTCATCTCGTTACCAATTTACTCTCATGGAATCTAAAGACACGAAAGGTTAATGCAATAATGAAACCCTGACCCCTCTGGTCATGGAGAGCGTCTTACTCTGCAGCTTTTTATTTCTTTGTAAGACAAGTTTCTATCTAAAATAATTTCGAAGGCTTAATGCTGTTGTCATCTGGAGCCTTGGGGGAGGCGGGTTCCTGGACATGGGTTGCTCTCTGAGGTGGGAAGGATGCTGAGGGTTTTTAATGAGCCCAGCACTGCAGGATAGGGAGGTGAGTGGGTAATTTAATTGTCAAGCTGTTGGAAAACGCTTTGAACTGCTGGGCATTGTGGGTGCTGCTGTTTTGAGATGAGGGTGGGCTGTGATGGAGAAGGAATTTGGGGCAGGGGGGATCCTATTTGGCTGAGCTGCACTTACAGGGTGACATCATGGGCTCTACAGGTGGCAAAAATCAATGCTCATCAGCCTCTCCAGACATTTATATTGCTGCCTTTGCAGGCTGGGAGAAATTACTTGTCATGGCATGGCTCTCTTCAGAGGTCAGAAATCTGGCAGTGCAGGGGGACATGGACAATCCTGTTTTTCACTGCTGCAGGGCAGTGGGATCAAGGTGAAGCCTGCAGAGCTTGGAGTGTCCTCCAGTGTTGCACTATCACTCTTGCACCCAGGACCTGCCTTCTTCATCCTCCCAGGGACTCTGAGCCTCCTCATCCTCACTGGGGCAGCCTGGCTTTGGTGGTGCTTGTAAAACCTACCTAAATTTACAAAACAGACTTTGCAGGCATTAAAAACACCTTCCCAGCCCTTCCTGAAGGGGTCCCTGCTGCATGAGCATGCTTTTTCCTCTGCCTGTGACATGACTGTCACCTCTCTCTGGTGGGGGATGCCAGGCTGGTGGAGGGCTGCTGATCCCTGTGACTAAGCCTGAGAATAAGTACCTGGAGCACATTAGTTCTGCTTTAGTGTCATTTCAATATGAGCAAGAGGGGCTTAAAGGGATTTTCTGTGCTCTCCCAAATGCTGGGGATAGGTGTGGATAAGGCAGTGCAACCATGAGTCTTCCACGAGTGAGGGAAGCTGGGGAAGATGTCCCAGCAGGATGGGGTGTGAGCCCAAAACACAGTCTGGTCTTCCTCTGCCTCTCCCTGAGGCCTGGCCTGTAGTTTCCCTGTCAGAGGGTGATTTGTCCATCCCCTGACTCCCAGGACAGGGAAAAGGTTGGTGTTGGCCTTTTAGAGGATGTTTTATTTCTGCTGGGGAGGAGCAGCACTCGCTGTCATTTCCAGATGATGTGGGGCGGGAGCGTGACCGGTGAAGAGGCACACGCAGCTCTTGCTCTGTGCAAATCCCCCCAGTGCAAGTTCCCAGAACAATTTGCCCTGGGGGCTGTGGGTTTGAGGGCCGGTGGCTGCAGCAGCTGCCTTTCAGGGTGCCCCAAAGTGCTGAACCTTGCTTTGTGTTTTCCAGCAGCTTCTCTTTGACAGCATCTCCTTTGTGCATTCCGTGGCTGCAGACGGCCGGGTGGAGGAGCTTTTGCTGGTGCGAATCCCTGTGAAAAACTGAAAAGGGAGAGATGTTTCAAAGGCACCGATGGGAGCTCTGTGCCTTAACTGGCGCCTTTGAAAATCTTCTCCAAAGGCTTGAATATTTGGTTATGGCGAATTTTGAGCTGCATAAACAGCTGTGTTCGTGTTTTACACTTGAAAATGAAATTTGGAGTTTGTGCTTTGCTTGGTCAGAAACCAAAGTCACCAAGTGAGGCTGTTGGGGTGCTGCGATGAACCCCGACAGGTTTGGGGGGCATCAGGGTACCCAGGAGGATCCTTCTGCTGCAGTCAGGTGGGGACAGAGGAACACTTGTTGGTTTTTATCTGTAATCTCCTTCATGACCCTGGGGTCACCCTCAACTTTGCAGCCCTGCCTTTCCCGCCCCCCCCATTTAGGCAAAACTGGGCACTGATCCTGAACCCTGGGTACTGATCCTAACCCTTCTTACCTTCTGAGCATCCCCTGAGATGCTCTCGGCTGCTGGCATGTGCAGGATGGGGAGTGATTTCAGCTGTCACACTTCTCCTTTTTGTTTAAACTTAAAAATAATAACAGCTTTGCTGCAAATCTCCTTGCCTCCCAGTCATCTCTCCCTAATGAAGGCACGGTACTTATAATTACCAATGCGGCAACAGCACATAACAGAGGTGGTTTTGACACTTGCTGCTCCGTGGGTGGGTTTTTCCAGGGAGCTCCTCTTCATTTCATGCTTAGAGGGAAGAAACACTTTCCTGCCTGCTACTCCAAAGCTCTGGGATTCTGTTGTCACCCTCTGAGGGTGACCAGGCAAGGTGGCCTCTCTGGTGGGAGTGGCAGGGGGTGTGTGACACTTATGAACTGCTGGACACGTGAGCCCAGGTGTTGTGGGGTCCGGCCAAGTGGGAGCTGGGTGATTCTCTCCCTCTAGTCCCAGCTTAGGCTCAGACAGCATGGGGTGGCTGAGGGCAGTGGTTTGGGATGCTCAGGTGCTGCAGGGATCCATCAGCATCAAGAGCCACCTCCTAGGGAGGAGCTGTTTCTGGGAAGTTGAACCTGTTGCCTGTGCGGCAGAGTCATGTGCGCCAGGGACACGTGTGAGATGAGGCAAGGAGAGGGGAAAAAGAGGAGATATTTTTAGGTTTACTTTTCTGTGAATTCAGCGCTAGTGAAAAGTGCTGGTTTGACTGCTCTGGAGACTGAAGCAGGCTGTAAAGTGTGGGGAAAGGCTGGCCCAGGAAAGATTCCCTGTGAACTCTGGACTTCAGGATGCGGTGCTGGGACTGGACCTCATCAGCTCAGGCTGCCTGGACAGCAAAGCCATGGGGGATGTCTGTAGTGTTGAGCAGAGCTGGTGCCCTGGTGGGGTTTTCCAGTGGATATGGGATTTCCAGGAGGGCAGCTGGGGTTACCTGGGCTTCACATGGCTTTGTCCTACGTGATTCACCCCATGAGTTGCTCTTCCCGGCTTCTCAGCCACATGAGAACCAGCTGACCTTGCAGCAGGAGGGCTTGGGCTTCCTTCTGGTACTGCCCTTGCCACTCACCAAACTTCCCAGGCATGTGCATTCCCATGCTCCTTGCAGAGGATGGAAGAAGAAGTCTTCACATGGGGCCCTGGCCCTCAGAGCAGCTCCAAACTGGTGAGACTGGGCTGAACTGGGCTGTGCCCCACATGTTTTCCAATCAGTGTCCCCCTGCTGACCCCCTGCCAGCCCTTCTCCTCCTCTCTCCCAACTGTTTACTTCTGGCTTTTGTTTCCTGGACTTGTTGCTATGCATGCAGCATGTGGAAGGAGCTCCAGCGAATATAGGCCACACTTTGATTGTTCAGCAAGCTGGAAAATGATGATTATAATTTTTGACAGAAGGGAAGGAGGGGGAAGGAGATCTCTGGGCTTTCAAATCTGCTCTGTCATAAGCAGGATCTTGCAAGGGCCTTCTGATGACTTCTCCCGCCCCAAAGGAAATGGCGTTTGCATAGCAAGAGGGGTTAGAGGAAAAATTCCTCCCTTCACAAGGACAAAGTGGCACTTCTTTCACCAAGCCTCCCACCTCACGTGGTGGCCCTGTCACAGTGCATCAGCCAGATGCGGTTGGTGTTGGCCAGTAATTGACTGGGAAGCATCCGAGAGAAACCTGGATGCTACTAAAAAATTCCTCCTTTCTGTTAGAGCAGCACACAGGGTGCATCCCTCGGGATGCAGAGGTGCTGGCAGAGCACATGGCAGCCACGGGGGACAGGGGTGTTGAGATCCTTAAAGCCAACATGGAACTGTCTGGAAAGCCCCAAAAACCCCATAGGCTGAGACCCCATAGGCTTCTCCCAAAGGGGCAGCTCCATTTGGGGCCACACCAGCAGTGGATTTGTGTCATCACAATCCAGGGTGGCAGCAGAGCCCATGGAGATGTTGGCTGCTCCCACCATGCCCCTTCCTGACTCACGGCTCCGTTGGCATTGTCTGCGCAGTCCTCGAAGGATCTCCCCATTTATTCATTTTATTTAATGACATTGGCTAATTTCCACTTTAAATTTTTTTTGTGGTTGTTTATTTTAATGCGATCACTTCTAATGAGGCTAATGACATTTAGTCTCTGTGGCGGTGCATTTTAATTTGGTCACCGAAATGTCAGTGCGCGGCAGCCTCCTCCTATCTCCCTGTGACAAAAGGCACCTCAGACAAAGGGGCTCTGTCCCCGCCTGTCCCTCGCCCTCCTTATCTCCTTCCTCCCAGGGATGGGCCAGGACTTTTGGCAAAGCCACCTCCTGCCATGCCCTCCTCTGCTGGCGCCATGGGAGTGGGTTCGGCCGCCAAGGGCTGTGAGGATGAAAAGCGAGGGCTGCCGGAAACTCGGGATTTTCAGGCGAGCCAGCGCCACGTAATTAATCAGATGTCAAAAGCTCTCAGCAAAGTTAGCTTTGATCGGCAGGGAAATCTGTCAAATAGGTCGTTCTGCTGCCCCCGGTGCTTTTCTGTCTTGCTCTGCCCATCAGTCTACCTTGGCACTTCTCCTTTCCATGGCAGAGGTGGGAACTTTTAGAGCAAGGTGGGACCTTCCTGCTTGGAAAGCTGGACCAGCTTCTCCTCACCCTCACCAGGGCTGGTGCCATGGGGATTGCAGGGCTGGAAATGGGAAAAGGGGAGAGGGCTGGAGTGGGAGTCATAGATATTTGGTGAGGTTGAGGTGCTCAGATGCTGCTGTGTGAATTTGGAGAGGGTTGTCATCCAAGTTTGGGAGTCAGGAGCAGCCTAAACCTTGGGGGAGGTGGCACTGGGGTTGCAGGTGGCTGCACTGGAGAAGTGGCAACTTGTCTGCCTTGTGTTGTACTTGAGTCTCTTGAGGTGCTGAACCTCAGAAGCCTGAGCCATTTTGTTTAAGAATGAGTCCTTTTTTCTGCAATCTGGGTCCAAATGCAGCTGAATTTGATCTGTTCTCCTTTGATCTGTTCCTCCCTTGCTATTCTATGTACCAGGAATGGATGAAGATTAAAGTTTGCAGTTTCTGAGCAAACTAGGTTACTCATCACTGCACGATACCCAATTACCTGCTGATACCTCAGGAGTGAGAAGGTATTGATCCTGCTCGGATTTGAACTTGTTGAACCAAAGACTCTGGATATTTCAAATCCATTGCTGAGGACGTGCTGTTTCCTTCAGGAATCAAAGCGGGATGCAGGCTGTGTTTGTGCATCACATGGACTGTGGGAGGTGGGTCTCTCCTCTCTGCCACAAGGGAGATGACCAATAAGTGATAAATAATACTATCTATACTCTCCACAGTGCAGTAACAATTTTGTGATGTGCTTGGGGAATATCTCAATTTTACTGGAAATAAGTCCCCAGAAGCTGATTTTTACCACACATGGGTGGGTTTTCTGTGCCTTCTCTGCTCACCACTTTTTTGTGAGCACTACAGGCTGCAGAAGTGCCTTTGATGGCATCCCCTGTATCTGTCTTCCTCCTGTCTGTCATGTTCCCAACCAGAAATAGCCCACCAATTCAAAATAAACCGAAAAATTCTTCCAAAATTACCTGGTGAGACGAGGCCAGGGGGCCTGGATCAAAACATTTATTACTGAAACTCCGTGATGCCAGGTCTCACTCTTACACAGTGGTTGTTTCCAGTAGATCTTAAAATACTTCACGGAGAAGAGAAATTTCGTTGTACCTGTTTTTGTAGACAGGGGAGCCAAGGAATAAAGAGGGAGAATGACTTGCCCAAGGCATGTGCAGAGACACGTGTTAAGAGACGTGTCCTTGTTGTAGCTCCAAATCTGAGGTGCGTTTTTCCTTGTGAAACAGTGGAATTCATCTTCCTGCATTGAGAAACACAGGAGAATGGGGGCAGGATCAATACACTGGGTGTTAAAATCCCCATACTGGGCTGGCAGGGAGCTGGAGCATCACCAGGCTCTTGGACCTGCACTCGGATGCCCCAGTTTGTGTCCTGGCAGGAGGGGCTGCACCACAGTTCAGGCAGTGATGTCTGGAAGTAGTAAAATGTGAATTCACGATCAGCCTGACTTTGTGAGTCGAGGGGCACCCTCTGCTCCTCTCCAGGTTGGCAGGAGGGCAGCACGTGATTGATCCCCCTGCCCTTTCAAGTTGCATCTTTGCCTGTCTTTCCCCTGAGGTTTGAGAGCGATGATCCTGGAGCTGAAAGCAGGAGGTGAACAGAGGAGAGATTCTCAAGCACGCTCTTCACTCAGCCCTTGGTCTCCAGATGGAAATGCTCTTTAGAATTTCACGGAGAGCACCCATTTGTCCTGTCAGTGCTTGCCCTGCCTCAGCTCCGTGTGCTGCAGCATCCGCCGGCCGCTCTGAGGCCGGGAGCCGCTGCCTTTGCCAGCCTCTCCGTATCCTCAGGACACTTTATCTTTATAAAGTTGCAATAAGTGGACAGTATAATAAATTTCACTTTTAATAAGGTGTTGCCAGTTGCACACACTCCGCAGAGCAATTAGTGTCAGAGGCAGCTAAGCAATGGCGGGGCGCTGTAATTCCGCTGTTTACCGGGCTGCGGGATTTATGGGCAGTGCCGGAGGAGCCGCGGTCACAGCTTGGCTGGAGGCACAGGAGGGGCCATGCACTGGCTTGGAAACCACGCTCTGAGCTGCTCTGAGTCCTCGAACTCTTGGGAGAGAGGCAGGAATGAGTCACTGCTTTGTTCTGGTGGCCCCCCAGTTCTGGGACTCCAGAAGGAGATGCTGTGCCTGCTCAGATGTGCCAGCCGGACAGGCAGTGGCTCACAATTCCACCTGAGAGGACCCCCTTGCTCTTTGTGTGTTGGTCTGTAGGGCAGAGCTTTGAAATGTGATGTTTGTCTGATCAAGGAAAAGAATCATAGAATTACAGAATGATTTAGATTGGAAAGGAGATTAAAGCTCATCTCATCTCACATCCGTGCCATGGGTGGGGACATCTTTCACTAGAGCAGGTTGCCTGGCTTTGAACATCTCCTGGGATGAGGAGAAGTCTGGAGAAGTCTCCGGTGTCTGGATTAAAGGGAGCCCCTGGGCTTGGCTGGCACATGGACATTGTTCTAATGGTCTGACCAGTTGGGTGGAGACAGGACTGGAGAGGGGAATTTTCGGGTCTGGGGGAGGTTTTTTGCATCCTTACAGTTTGTGAGGTCCCTGAAGTATCCAGAGATGTTGGGAACCCTACTCGGTGGTTCTGCTTCCCTTGAGAGTAGCCCCATTTTCTATCCTGGGCATCTAGGACTCCTTACTTCAGCTTTTTTTCATTTTTTTTTTAGCATCAGGGCATGTTGGGCAAAGAACTTCAGTGAGCTCAGCTCAGGGAAGTGCTTATCCCTGCCTCCCTCCCATGAACTGAACATTCCTGCTTTTGTCTGGGGACTCTCTGATCATCACAAGCTGTACTGTGCAGTTTTTATAAAGTCAGTCCGTGTGCTGATCTCGCTGCTGAGGCTGTCAGGCAGCTCCACCATCCTGCCAGAGCCCTCCTACCCAGATCTGACCAGGCTCGTGCTGCCACTCGTGTTTCCAGAGGCTTGACCCACAGTCCTTGGCTTTGTGCAAGGACAGAGAGTGGTGTCACACCCAGAGTGGTGTGGAGGGAGGTGCTGCTGTGCCTGATGGCTGGATTGGGCTGCAGATGCTGCAGAGTCAATCCAGCTGGGATCTGCTGCGGGGAAGCAAACTCAGTTTGTGTCAGATGTGTCGGATGTGATTCCGAGGGTCTGGAATCAGCCCGGTGGGGAATGCAGGCGCACGCAGCCGCTAACGAGGGAGGCGCCGTGCCAGGAATGCAGCTCTGGGTTCTCCATCCCTCACCTCCAGGTGCCATCAGCTCTGCACACCTGAACCTGCACCTCTCCTGCCATTTGCCACCCCAGCCCCTGGGGATGCCTTCACTCTTGGAGGGTTCAACCCCAGAATTTGGCTTTTAGAGCGAACACAGATGATATTGCTGAGCCCGTGCCCCTGCCTGCTCCCCCTTCCCCACCCCCTGATTCTCAGTTCAGTAAAGTCCCAGTTTCTTGGGCTTGTTCTCCGAATTGAAAGCCTTCCATTTTCACACCTCTGTAATTGGTGCTATCTGTTGAGAGAAACTCTGCAACTCCAGCCAGCCAAGGTCAGGAGGAGCTGAATTGAATTAAAAGGAGCAGAAATTGGTTCGAGGTGGGCAGAGGGCCACAGGGAGAACTATGCAATTTCTCTCCTCGGGGCTCCTGATGAGCAGAGCAAGCAGCAGCTTCCCATCTCTGCCCATGGGGGGCTGACACTGGCCCACCCACCTTAATCTGCACACAGAGGTGGGCACCTCTCAGTTGAAAATGAGGAAATGAAACCCAGCATCTCCTCCTTTTATCTGGCCAGCAGGCCAGGGCTCTGCTCCTCTGGCTCCTTGGCCAGGATGCTCACAACTGTCACTGAAATGACCTTGCCGTGATTAAATACAGCGAGAAGTGATGTTTTTAATAAAAAAACTAAAGCTGTGATACAAGCTGATAGCTGGGAGATTGGAGATGCTCTGTGTTAATCCTACCTATATCTCAACCCCAGGCTGAAAACTCCTTGTGCTGTTGGACTGAGTTAAGGGTGAACATCCCGGCCTTCAGATCACGATTTCCAAACTCAGTCTCTCCTGGCTGGTGTAAAACCACAGCAACTTCAGCCAAAGCCAGTGGATTTATAGCCCCGTGGTAAAGCTACGGATGGAGAGTGTGCTGGGAAGTGCCAGGTGTGGAGTTGTCTTAGGGGAATGGATGTGATGCTTACAGCACTTACGGAGCTGCTTGGAAATTTTCCCACATTTTTTTTTCCCCATGAAAAATGGTTTTTTTGTTATCTTCACTCACAGAGTGTAGGAGCACTCTTTGCTTGGCTCTGGGAAGCTTGCTTATCTTGAGAATGCTGTTTCTAGGAGCAGGAGGAGACCCATCTGAGGAAGGGAGTGCTGTGCCCTCTGATCCCTGTGCTGTCCTTATCCCTCAGCCCACACACAGTTCTTCCCCAGGCCAGGCTGGGCTGCCTTTCTCTTTTACAGCTCTTCTAGTGGGTGTATAATTAGTTTTTATAAGGGATTTGGCCCCAGGTCTTCCCCAGCTCAGCTAAATGTCCTTGGCTTTTCAGAACCAGAGCCGCTCTCGCTTTGGTGCTGGCTTGGTGAGCACTCAGAGTAGAGTGGCTCCAACAGGACAGCGCAGAAAGGGGGAGATATTTCAAATGGTGAAATTTCAGGCAACAAGGGAGCAATTTTCCACCCACTTCTGAGCTGGAGCGAAGCCCTCCCAGTCTCCCTTTCTGTCACTCCCCAGCTGGGCTGGCACCAGGGATGTGCCATTTATTAGAGGCTGTAAGAAGGCACGTGGCCAAGGTAGCCTTGGAGGATGCCAAGCGCGGTGCCCTGCCTGCCCAGCTGTTTGGAGGATGTCCCCAGCCCCATTTTCCCCCCAAGGGATTCGGGGCTCGTGGCCTCGCTGTCCCCTGCTCCCGTCCCCGGGCAGGAGAGGGGGCAGTGGCACGGCTGGAGCCGGCAGAGTGCCCTGCGAGCACCCCGGGCCCCTGCTCTGCCTCTCTCGTAATTTATACAAGCGCAAGCCGATGTTCCCTTTTAAATTGACAAAGGCAGAGACTGGAGCCCGGGAAGCCCTCTGACCCCGGAGCCCTGGTCCATGAAAATTACAGGCGCTGTACAGCGCGTTTCCTCTTGATGTACTTGCAGTGGGGAGATGCTGGTTAATTTGCCAGGACTCAGAGGTGACCCGGGTTTAATAAAGAGGATTAATGGATTTGAGCTAAAGGTCTCGGCTGTTTGGAGCTGATAGCCTTCTCCTTCGAAGACACTCTGGCAAGGCACGGCTCAGCCTCCTGCCGGGAGAGGTGGGGGCAGCGCTGCTGGAGGAGCGCTGCCATGTGGGCAGGGCATTGCCTCGGGGTTAATTGGCAAAGCCGGGTACCCCGGCCCGTCTCCCCGGGCTGGGCAGTGCTGCTGTGAGGCTGCCACCCTGTCCCGTGTCCTACCTGTCATTCCTGCAGTGGAGCAGGGAGGCTGGTGTTGCCCTGGGATGTCCCCTGACCACCTCCCGGACATTTGTGCCACCCCTTAGGGGAGACAGGACCAGGCGAACCATGACAGCTGGGACACAGAGTTTGTGCAATATCTTCTGCTCCAGTTTTGGGGTTTGATGCTGAATTTGGGCTCAGAGCCCTTGTTTCAGCAGCTTTGCCTGCGGCTGGTTTAGGATGGCAGTGCCCACCATCCAGGGGATCCCAATGGTAGGGCTGGTGGTGCCGAGGGGAGTTTGTGCTTTGAACCAAGTCCAGGGATTTATACTCTTCCTCGGGGAAGACAGGCAGGGTTTTAGGGATGGACATGGTCACACCAGCGACCCTACAGCTGGGGAGCAGCAGGGGAGATGGCTTGGCTCAGAGCTGCACCCGTGAGCAGTGTCACAGTTGGGATTGAGGGAGGATGGAGAGGGAGTCCCTTGCCTGGAGGATGCACATGTGAGGAGTGAGGGGTGACAGGGCTGTGGGGGACAGGAGCAGCCTGAGGGCACTTTGTCTCAGCACATCCATGCTGCTCTTCCCCCTGGAGTCCTGCTGTTCCCACAAGGGTTAACGACAGTCCTGCGGGCAGGATCCCACGGGGCTGGCAGGACCCGTGGCAGGAGTGATTGGCTGCCAGGGGCTGTGCTGGGGAAGAGGCTGAGCTGAGCCGCTGCTGTACCCCCCTGCGCTGCCTTCCCACTTAATGTTCCCAGCACGCAGAGAGCAATGAATTCCCCGTAGCGTCCCGCTCCCTGGCCCTGGAGTCTCTGGCGATATTCCCGTAATAAGTAAGTGGAGTACTTTGGACAGGAGCAGCCAGGGACGGGGCCAGTTTCCCTGCCGGGAAAATGCATGCACGATCAATGCAATCAACTTACCCTTCAGGTCCTTTTTGGGTTGGATGGAAGAGATGCTCTGACTGAAACCCATTTATTGAGTAGAGAAGGTGCAACGGAATTACAAGCTGTAGCTTTTATCAGCTCCTGGCTTCTGCCTTGTCTTTTCCTTATCCAACAGAATGCCGAGTGTTATGAAGTATTATTCTCTTAAAACACCATTACTCCTCATTTCAGAGGGGTGGGGAAGCACTCAGTGATTCATCCTTTGCCAGCTACAGGTGGAAGTGTTCATCAGGAGGTCCTGGCGTGGAGCTGGAGTACTATTTATCCCTCTAGGGCTGGGCACTGGCCTCTCTCAGCTCTCTTGTTCGTCAGGGAATTCCAAGCAAACAATTCCCTTGCAGAGCTGAGCATCAAGCCAGAGCTAAACCCATTTGTGTTCCTCCCAGTGCATCCCACAGCTCTTTAGGACAGAAAGCGAAAGTATTTAATGTATCCTGAGGAAATTAAGTACAGGAGTTGGAATGGATGATTCAGCAAATGCACTCAAGTGTGATGCCCTGTTATAATGGATCCTGGTGTGCTGCTGGATCCCAGGTGGAAACCCCAGAGGGAGTTTGTAGGGATGTCCACGGCTGCACAAACTCTGAACATCTTTAGGAATGAGGTCAAATTTTGTCCACCTTTGCACGTATTTTGGTCACTTCAGGCTGATGCTGACAATAATTTTTGGTCTGGATAGTGTGTGACTCATGGGGAATTTCTCCCTCTGTAAACAAGGCTATTTTTGAGTAGCTGCTCAAATGAAAAAAAGGAAAAAAAAAAAACCAAACCAACAAACCAGAAATTGTGGGTTTGCGCTCATTTAATCTCTTTAAACCAGCCACCACAGAGGTCAGGGCAAGAGCCTGTGTGGCAAATAATCTTTAATGTCCACAGGTGGCCAGCACTTGGGGTTTGTTTCACTCCTGCTTTCTCCAGCAAGGAGCGTCTCGCCCATGCCATCCTCTTCCTCCGTGCGAGCCGGCTCCTGGCACGCTGTGTCCCCGCCTGTGAAGGGTTCCTGATGTGACACGAGCGATCTGGCTAATGGCCCTGTGCTGCCTGCCTGGATCCGGGGGGGCTGGGCACCAAATTTAGCCGAGCGGTAGCTGGGCAAAGACTCTATTTCGGTCAGCGCCGGGAACTCTGCAGCGCTCCGGTCCCGCATCCCCTTCCCCAGGCTGCATCCCAGGAACGCCCTGGCTCTGGATGCAAAGGCTCTGGATGCAAAGAACCACTTTACAGTCAGGTCAGGCTCTTTCCGAGCTGCTCAGCCCTGCGCGGGGCCGTCCTCTCCGAGGACCTGGGGGTGCCGCAGCGGGGACCCCCCGTCTGCAGCGGGGCCTCGCAAATGAGCCCGGCTGCAGCGGGGCTGCTGCCTTCATGCATTCAGCCTGCATTGTGTTCCCCGCGCTGCGCCTGGAATTCATCCCTGGGATCGCCATGTATTATTTAGCTCGGCGCTGGAGATGCGAGATGCTGTTTTGGGGAAGGAGCCGGGCAGAGCATCCCCAGCTCCGGGAGGTGCCTGGCAAGCGAGCAGAGCATCTCCGTGGTCCGACCCTCCGGCCCTGTGCTGCCGCCGCGGCTTTTCCCGGGAGAGCTCTCATCCCGGGCAGCAGACCTAGCGCGAAATTGCTGTTCACCCCTGCAGCAGGAGATTTAATTATCATTAGCTGAGCTTGCACAGCTCCACGTGCTGCCGTGCAGCTGCAAGTTTAGCTGGGCCTTTAAAAAAAAAAATCCAGCTGCAGTATATTTTTTTTCTCTCCCCCCCTTTTTTTTTCCCTTGCGTTTTTATTCTTTGCCTCACACAAAAAGCTTTGCTTTTATGTTTTGGGTCAATTTGGCAGCCTTTGAGCACAGTGCATGCTCAGAAAGGGCAGAAAATGAGTGTTTCAAGGAGACTTGCAGCCAGGCAGAGCAACCTGTGGGCATGTTTAAAATATGCAAGTCCCATTCCCAGGGACTGGGCACTTTTTGCAGGATTTGGTGTTTATTTTATACCTTATCAATTACACTGGGGGGAAAAAAAGAAGTACTAAAAAGTCCCCTTTTTTTTGAGAACAGGAGTCAGGATCGTGGTGGGTGTGGGAGGAAGGGGAGAGATTCCCAGGGAATTTTTCCTTGTGGGCTGCAAAAAGTCAAACTCCCTGAATTGCCTGAGATTTCCATTTTTTTTAAGACTCCAGCTACTTGTGCAATGAGCTGTCAAAACTCAGCCCAATCTTCCAGGAAACTGCTGCTTTTTAGAACTTTGTTACCATCAGCATTTCCTGTAAAACTGTCTTTTTTAGTGCCAAAATGAGGGGTTTTTCCCACCAAAAAATCCCCTGTTTTCTGGGAAGTCTTGGGCAAATCCCCATTCTGTGGGCCAAATTCCTGGCGTGGTGACCTTTCCCCATGACTTTTCCCATCCCTGTCCCACCCAACCCTGGAAGCCACTTTCCCCCCCATTGCCAATAAAGGCAAACAAAAATTAAATCTATAATTATCATTACTAATTCCACTTAATTAGTCACAAGCCAGCAGCCAAATTGGCTTTCTCATAATTATCAGATAAGCAGTAAGCACATCTCATAGATTATAATTAACACTGCTTAATTAAAATCTAATATACATACACCCTTTCCTCAACATATGCCTAATTGGGTTCACAAACGGAGGGGGTGTGAAGCCCCCGTCCCCGCTGCTCCCCCAAAGATTTGTTGGATGCCACTTTTGTGTTAAGTTGGTGGCACGTGGGATGTTCTTCCTGTGCTTTCCAACACCTTGGCTCCAAGAAAAGTGAGTCCCTGCTGCACGGTGAACTCACACAAGATGCTCTCCCGACTTCACTATTTTTTCTTATTATTGTTATTGCTCCAGCTGTGACCTCTCCATAATCCCCCGTCGACGCCGGGCTCTGCAATAATAAAGCAGCTTGAATAAATTACACTTTCAAAGGCGAAGGCCGGATTTTGGCGCAGAGCTCTGGAAATTGATGTCTCTCTTACTCCTTCTTTTCCTGAGCGGGGTCGGGAGATGTTCTGAGGCTCCAGTGAGGCTTTTTGTATGGAGGGAAACTCTCAGAGTTGTTTGCACCCTTCCCTGGTCATTGATATCTCACTGAAATCTCATTGATGTCTCACTGAAATTTTATTGATACCTCACTGAAGTGCTCTGGGTGTCACAGCAGGGATGGCAGGGAGGAACTTGGCTCTCCTCCAGGAGTTGATGCTTGTAGGTGAGAGCCCACACTATGGTTTATGTGCTGGGGGAGGCTTTTAGTTCCTCTTTCCCTGGATTTGGTGGAGGGGCCACCCCTGAGGATGGGGATGCCGGGTCTGAACCAGCACAGACATCGTAAGGGGCCACCAAAGCTTTGGTGTCCCCTTTGCAGGTGGCCTGACCTGTGAGCAGGGCATCACCTGCCAGCACAGCTGCCACTGCCTGACCTTGGGGCAATAATTACGCTGTGTTCCAGGTAGCTGTGCTCCCATTCCCAGATAAATTCTTGCCTGTTTGGCTGCCTGAGAGGAGCAGAAACTCCTGATAGTGCTGATTATTAATGAGATCATTTGCCTGCCAGTTTTTGCTGAGCTCATATCTGACTGGGGAGTTGATTCACTGTGGGAGATTTACAAAATGTGATTTCCGTCTCAGAGATGCTGAGCCGAGCTCCTTCAGCCGGGATGGAGGGGGCTCCTTCTCTGGGATTTAGTCCTGGCGAGGGCTCCTGGCTGCAGTGCCAGGGCTGGAGACCCTCTCCAAGGGCAGGGCAGGGATGGGACATTTTTAGCACCAATCCTTGGGGATCAGAGGCTTCCATATCCAGAGAATTGTGGCTGTGGGTCATGCCAGGGTATCCCGGCATTCTGTGATGTCAGCTTGTCTCCAAAGGCTTTTAATGCGGCGGCCGTGGCAAGGAAAGGCAAGGCTTGGCACGTGTTCCAGCGTCAGGGGAGGATTTGCGGATTAGAGATGTGTAATTGTATGTAGTGCATGACAAAACAAAATAAGTGGCAAAAAAGAACTTGGTCGTATTAGGAATTCAAAGCGAGCGTTAAGCTTTTCCACATTAAGGGAGGAAAAAAAATAGCCAGGAAAATGCGCGAGACGAAATCCCCTTTGCTCGGTGTTCCCGCTGCAAGCTGACGTGCAGCCTGGCTGCAGGAGCTGCGGGATGAGGGACACTCACCATCCCTGAGAAACAGGGGCCAACCACTCCTGAAAACTTTTCCCTCCCAGCTGCCAGCCTTGGATGGATTTGCTGGCCGGGGAGAGACGCGCATTTGGAAAATGAAGGTGAAATGCGGCTGGGGCTTCCTGACTGGTTTTCCTGGTGATGTTGGAATGCCATGGAAGGGCCAGGTGCTCTGGGCTGTGGTGGTGGCTGAGCCCCCTCTCCACACTGTCCCCGTGCTTGGTCAAGCATCTCCAGAACCCCTGCTCGTGAGGTTCTCACCCGCCCGTGCAAGGCAGCTGGAAGCTTTTGTCCATGGGGATTTCTCGCCATCATAAGATCTTCCCAGATTAAGTAAATAATTTCCCATTAGCTTAATTAAGTCTAATAGACTCATTAGTTCACTCTTTGCGTGCGTTCCCGAGGGAGGATGGCCGGGAACCGTGAAGAGTTGCTGCGGAGAAATCCTGTGGCATCTAAAGGCAGGAGCTGGCAGTGGGAGCCCTGCTCCTGGGTCAGGGTTGGCTCTGTGAGGTTCAGGAATTGAAAATCTACATCCTTGAATCATAGGCGGGGCCTTCCTGTCCAAAATGCTGCTGGGTTTTGGGCTGGCTGGTGGCTCAAGCATGGCTGTGTTAGCGTGTGCAGTGTCCCAAGCAGGAACATGGTCCAGACCATCCCTTGGTGCCACAACCACCTCTGTGTGCTTGGGAATATCTCACCCTGCTTGGAGCAGGGTGGCTCCATCAGACCAGTCTGGCAGTGCCACAAGGGCACACTTTGGAATGAGTTTTTTGGTGCTTTTGAAGTATTTTTCTTTATTCTCCCACTACCAAGAGGTTTCTAAGCCCAGCATTTTCAGAAGGGTGGGGAAGAGCAAGAGCTCCTGATCCAATGGTGGGGTTGGGAAGGTCCCTTTGGCTGCAGCATGGGATGGCAGGAGCAGCTCCTGGATGGTGATGTGGGACATGGAGTGACTGATGGGGGACAGATGTTGAGCAGAGAAGCAGAGGTGGGGGAAAAAGACTGTGCCTGCCCTGGACAGCAGGTGATGGGGAAGGGAAGAGCTGATGGAAGCTAAAATCTGTGTGTGCGTGCAGGTGCTGCCAGGGTGGGAATGTGTCTGTTTGCAGCTGGGGAAGATTTTGGCTTTTCTCTTACCTGGTGATGCGTGGTACTGAATTATACTGCGGTGTACAGGGCATTTTTATGATGCATTTTAAAGTTACATCAAGGGCATTGAGAGCATATGGGTAGGTGACCTCTTTTTTGCATTTGCATAAATCTAAATAAATAAAATAAAACTGAGAGCGGGAGGCAGGGACCTGCAGATCTCTTCATTCTGCCAGCGTGTTCCTATCTCCTGCACACAATGCCGAGGAGCAGAAAGCACAGAAGCCCGAGGTAGACATCTGGTTTCCCTTTCACAAGTGTTGCCTGTTCTTTATTTATAAAGAAATTATTGTATTTAAAGCCAATACTCATCTCTTGTACCAGCAGAGAGCAGAGATAGATGGATAGATTAGAGGGAAGTGGGTTGTGCATATAAATGGGGGTTAATTTGCTGACTCTTTGGAGAAGTGAAACCTGGCTGAGAGCTCCGGGGTTCTGAGGTTCCTGGGGGTGTTTTTGATTTCAAAAGCAGCGTGAGAGGAGCCAGTCCTGGCCAGGGGGATGCTGAATCACGACGTGCTGGGTACCATCCTCATTCCTGCACAGCAGAGGGGCAGGATGGAGGGAGAAGGGAGAGCCAACAGCATCCCCCAGGCATCGGAGGGGACAACCTCTCCTCTGCTCATGACTTTGGGACTTGTCCCTCCACATCCCACCCACAGCATTTCTCTTTGCCTCACTCCATCTTCAGGGCAGCAGGATTTGGTGCTGGCCATGCAGCAGCTCCAGCAGGGATGGGAATGGGAAGAGAATAGATTGAAACGCTAAATATACCCAGCAGGAACCAGCTGGAGCCGGTGGAAACCTCAAACGTGCACAAAGAGAGGAAGAACACAATGTTTCATTTGTTTTGTTTTATTTCACAAGAAAAATCTTCACAGCCCAAACTGTCACTTTGGAAGTAATTTGTGGCTGTGGATTTCAACACCCACTCCAATGATATTTTATTCTGACCCTAAACAAAATCAATAGCATTTTTTTTCCCTCCTCCTTTTTCTTCTTCCTTGAGAAAACAGTATTTTTCAGCTCAGTGGAAGAAGAAAATAGATTCTGCCCAGTGTTGTTAAAAAGATATTATAACCAGTGTCTCTGGAAGTGTAAAAAGTACATGATCTAATATGTCTGAAGCAATTTTGAAAGGCTGCTTTATTTAGGATAATGGAGAAGCAGCAGTAAACCTCATAATCTTCCCGGATAAGGCGTCCAGCAGGAGGGATCTGAGCTGCAGCTGCTTTTTTTACCTGTCAGAGCCGGGGTTGAACACTGGATGAAGCCTGGTGAGATGGTGGCACCCAGCAGCATCCAGAGAGGGTGGGGAGTTCCTATTTTGGGTCTGTAAAGCTCCTGAAGAGGGCAGAGAGGCTCTGAGATGCAGCAACATCCCTGGGAGGGTTTAGGACAGCAGGGATGCTGATCAGGAGTGTCTCTGGTACCACTGCTCTGTCTTTTCATGTTCCCAACCTCTGAAAGCAGAGAAGCCTTCAGCAATATTGTCCCCATCGGCTGCCCTCCTCGGGAATTACAGAAAATCTTGTTTGTCAGAAGGGAGGCAAAAGGAAAAAGGGGAAAAAAAAATAAAGAGGAGTCTGATGAATTTTAAAATAAATTATAAATTATTTTTTTAATAAATTATGAATACATTTTCTCTGTCAGGATTTGAAGCTCTCTGCTCTGATCAAAAAGTTTCCAAGTGTGTTCTCTCCCCACTTAGTCAAATGTAGATGTGTGCATTTCTGCTCCTGATTTTATTTTATTTTATTTTGATGAATTTTTTACTCCACCAACAACAAACACTTTGTTTGTTCTTGACGGGCATTGGGGGAGAAAACTTTTGAAATGCTGCTCAAACACTTCACTTGCAATCAGGGTGAGTGCTCTGAGGGTGCTCTGTGCCTCCAGAGCCCCTCCGGTGCTTGGCCAGGGAGTGGGAAAGGCAGCAGGAAAAGGGTGTGGAGGATCAGGGTGGGTGGATGGAGCTGGAGCAAGGTGGGCTGGGTGTGCACCACCAGCCCCAATGCAACAGAGGCTGCTTGTGGTGTGAAAACAGTCCTTGAAGGGCTTTCCAAAAGTCTAAATCCTTTGAAGGAATGAGATGGTGTGAGTGATGCACTTCCCTGGGTGGTTTGCATCTTCCTGTCTCCGCGTTCAAGCTTCCACATATCCAGGTTTTGTGTCCATGCCAGGTTCTAGTGCAGGTTGAGGACCTGGCTCCTTACAGACTTCTGCTGCCACTCAAAACTTCTGCCCAGCATCACGTCCTTGGTCCACCCGTTGGACTGGATGAAAGGGCTGTGATTAGCCTTCCCTTCAGAGGATGACAGGGCAATCACTCTTTAGATTTTAATTAAAATGTTTAATTACATGCAGTTCCAGCAGGCAGAAAAGTTCACACTGATCCTGGCTGGTCCCCAGACTTGGGGTTAGTGGGAGCAGGGGAGAGGAGGAGATGGGCATGGAGGACAAGGCTTGAGCTGCCCATCAGTAACACCATGGACTCTCTTCAGGGTGTTCAGGAAAGGGCAGGAGGTGAACACGGTCACAGGGACAAAGGGACAAAGTCACAGGGAACACACATGGGTTGCTTATTCTTTTCTTCCAGGTCCTATTAGGGGGGAGTGGCAGCTTCCTTGGATCCCCTACAGTGGGAGGCTGGTTCTTTGCTTTTTTCATAGCAGTGGCTCATCTTCTCCATCCTGCACACAACCCCTGGGTCCTTCTCGGCAGTTCTCCTGCTCAATTCATCCCTTCCCAGCCTGTTCCAGTGGGTGTGGGATTATCCTGCTCCAGGTGCTCAGCTTGGCACTCTGCTTGATGTCATAGATACCCTTCAATATTTTGAAGAACACAGCTGCTCCTGTAAAAACAAATCCCTGAAGTCTGTTGAGGTGTTTAAAACTCATTTTCCATATGGAGGTCCCTGGGATAGCAGTGCCTGAACAGGCAGAGGAGCCAAGGCAATGGCTGGACTAATTGGCTTGTGTTAATTGTACTTAGACTAAAGGATCAGCAAGGCAAGACCTATCTGTGCTGGGTTTGGAGCCCTTTTGTCCATTGCCTTGGAAGCACAGGTCTTCCATGCAGGTACATCCCTAAAAGCATCAGAAATCAGTTCCTGAAATAATCTGTGAGGAAGGAATGAAGGAGTGGAAAAAATAAATTGGTGCAACGTACAGCCTTTCTCCAGGGAGCAATTACCAGGCTGAGAAAAAGCTCTTGGTGCTGCACTCCCTGAAACACCTTTCCATCTGTGTGCATCATCTTCCCTCTGGTCCCACAGCAGCAGGGACAGGAGGAGCCACCAGACTAGGAAGGGCCAACCCAACTCCTCCAGAAACTCCCCCTGAGAGTGTGGAGCTCCTCCCTAAAACCTCACCCTATTCTCCTTGGCCTGAAGGGGAAGGGAAGTCAGGAGATCCCCAGGAGTCCAGGGAGCTGTGGGAGGGCTCCAGCCTCAGCTTGCTCTGCTTTTATCCCAGGATTCTGCTGATGCTCTCCTGCTGCTCAGCATGGTGGGGGGATTCCAGCCCCACTTCCCTCCTTGTACTACTTTTCTTCCCACCACAAAATTCTATTTTGTCTGAATTGTGTGAGGCAGCAGAGATACCCCTGAGTCCTGGCCCTTCTCTCCTGCTGCAGCTTGGGATTATTTTACCTCATTCCTGAGGTATTTCCTCCATGATGCACTGCTCTTATCTCATGATGCATGTCCAGGAAGCCACACATCCCTTAACTTCACTAATGCCTATTAGGATTCAAGCCATTTTCTTTATTTCTAAGTGGTTTCCCTTAATAGACACTCTGTGTCCTGACATAACATTGAAGGTGCTGTTCTAATGCTCCATTCTTCCAACATTTGGAGAAAGGATGCTCTGAGAGGGCTGGGCTATAGGACTCCTGGCAGCAGGGTGAGTTCTTAATTAGAGGGTGATTGTTGTCACTTCAGAGCTGGTGGCCAGGTTTATCGAGAAGCTGAGGAGCTTTTCAGCAGTAGTAATAAAGTCCCAGCCCATGAGAAGCTGAGATTGCAGGGGAGTAGCAGGACTGAGAGGACTGGAGCTACCAGCTGGAGAGCGACGTGGTCTTGTTATCCAGTTAACACCTTGTGGAGCTGGGGAATATTTAGCTCTGGTTAGCAGGAGCCCCGGGGTGAGCGGCCGAGGGTCTCACAGCTCGTGAAAGGCTCGGTGTGAAAAGCCAGGGCTCACCCCGAGCTCAGGAGGCAAACCTTGTCCCCACTCCCTGGCGAGCCCCAGTGCCGAGGTTGGTCTTCTCCATCTCCAAGGCAGCCTCCTCTGCTTCCCCTCTCCGTGGCGATCGCTGACGTGTTTATTTCTCTGATTAATGAACTCTGCAAATTAACCTCCTCGCTGCTCTATAATTGCCATTAAGGCTTCAAAAATCACTTAAGCGTTTCCGGCGCTGGCGAGCCCATTCCGTTCGGCCGGCCAGCGCCGCGTGCTGATTGCAGGGAGATACAGCCCGGCTCCTGACCTCCACGTTTACAATTAATTATTGCATTCAGCACCCAAATTACCCCCACTCTCCACGTGCTCAGCTTTATCTCTCTGCACACACAGGCTTGGCTTTTAATTAAAGGTCCTTCAAATTAAATGAAAACAAATTCAATTATTGCCTCTCATTGGAACAGCTCACCACAGACTCCTGACTATACTTCTTCTATGGAGAACCTGGAGACTGCTGGTCTCCCATAATCCAGTCTGACTAAATTTGCCTGATCTGCTGTTTTCCTTATCATCACTTGAGCTGTTCTCTCACTGCCAGGTCAGACGTGGACTTGACTTGCAGAGAAAGCAGAGTTTTAAATGGGCTTGTTCTCTCTTTATGTTGTTGCCCTTCAAGAAAAAGATGCTCTTGTATGCTGTGGACGGGTGGGACCATCATCATTAGTCTTCATTCTGGCAGCAGCGGAAAGGAGAGGACCCCAAAAATGAGGGTTTGGTCTCTCTGGTGCTGGATACCTGAGTGCCAGGTGTTGGGATGGGCCCTCACCCAAGGGCACTGTCCTGTTCAGAGCTGTTTGTTCGAACGTGGAGCCCTCCAAGCCCCAGGTCTTCTCAAAAGGGGAAATACCTCATTTGAACAGGGGCAGATTTTATCCAGAAGTATGACTTGCATTATTATGGCTGTGAAAGCATCACAGACCTGTGTTATTTCTGATGGCCTTTGGTTTGGCAAAACCCAGGTGATTGAGAAGGTTTTACAGCAGGTGGATACCTTGGGAGAGCTCGGCTCAAACGTGAGCTCTTGGCTGGAGATGATCTTCATTTCACCCAAACAGTGCTTTTTAATGCCCAGGTGCCTCTTCAAGTGATGCCCTTTCCTGCCTCCAGGCAGGATTTCTTAGCCAGAAAAGCATCTCCCTGTTCCACACACACATGAGTGGTCTCCTAAAAGCTCCTTGTTCATCTCCCATGTGAAGGACAGAGACAGAATATGGCTCTGGCACTGCTCTGCCAAGCGGTTTGGTCCTGGTTATTATTTTTCCTCCCTTTGTGCAGTTTGTGCCATCATCTGTGCTGGCACGAGCCGGCAGGAGGAACCAGTTCCAGCCTCCCTGATGTGGAGGGGGAAACAGTCCAGTGTGCGGAGGAGGGGAACCAAAGTCAGCAAGCGTGCCCAAACCCCAGAATGATCATGAATGTCTGGGGTAGGACCCTCTGGTGGTGCAAATTAGCAAAATATCCGCAGCGTTTTGCCAAGCAACATCAGCCGACGATCGGCCTCATTAGCTTCACCTATGGAAAGCCTTCCCTGGCTCTCCGGGGCTGCGTGTGTCCGGAGAGGGCACTGGGCAGCGCTGCCAGGCGCGGGGGAGCCGGAGGGATGCTCTGCCAGCACGGTTCAAAAAGCACCAGCCTGCGCTTTGCGGAGCAGCCAAACTCCTCATAAGTCTCCCGCTGAGCCGAGCTCTCTCCGTGCCGCTCTGTATGGTAATCACCCCAGATTATATTGCTCTTTAAAAGGCCGCAGCGATCGCTTTTATTTTGCTCGCAGCCAAGCGCGGCTGCCTGGCGGTGATTGAAGGTTAGGCTGCTGTGACCGCCCGCTCCCCCGGCCCGGCGCTCGCCTTTCCCCTTCATCCCGTCCCTACTGGGAGCTTTCCCTGTGTCCTTTGCTTACAGCCGTGCTCTCAGCTCGCTTGTGATGTGGTAATTCAGTGACATCTCTTTTCGCAGCGCTGAGCAGGGTGAGGATGGAGGGTGCATTGGGAAGTGGGATGGATGCTTTCTATCCATGCCTGGGGTAGGGAGCGTCCTGCAGCATCTCCCTTCAGGCATTTCCCCTTTACTTATCCTGCAGTGGGAAGTGGGATGGATGCTTCCCAGTCTTAGTCTGGGGTAAGGAGCATCCTGCAGCACTTCCCTTGAGGTATTTCCCCCTTTCTTGTCCCACCCAGCCTCTGAGCAGTGCAAGGACATCGTGGTGACACCAGCAGCCTGGCTGCCTTTCCAGTCCGAGGAGGGTTACGGCTGGCTTTGAGCCTTTGGAATTCTGACAGAGAGAGAGGGAGAAGCACCTGTAAATACACGGTGCACACGCGGGCTCTGTCTCTCTGTGCCGACGCTGAAAGGGCACAGAGGAAGGCAGAGCCCCTACGAAGGACGAGATTCAAAAGCCGGGAGAAAGAGAAGCGAAGGTGGCAGGGATGAGAGGAGAGGCGGTGCGGATGGATGCTCGGGAGGGGACTGGAGAGGAGCAAACACCGGAGAGCGGAGTGAGCTCATCTCTGCAGCTCGCGGGGTGCCCGAGCCGAGCGAGGCGGCTCTGCTGGCATTTAATTTGTTGCTGGACACCGAATCCCTCCGTTCACTTGCCCCCTCGGCGTGGCAGCAGAGCCGCTGCCTCCGGGTCGAGGAGCTGGGCTCCTTTCAAAGCCAGGCATCGCTTTGTGGGTTGTTTTTTTTTTTGCCACCACCCGGCGTTTGGGCAATTATTAGTCTAGAGCAGTCGTGGAGGATTTTCTGCTTCAGTTCACGAGTTCCCTCTTGCTGCACAAACACTCTGGTGGGGAACCGATTTTCTGTGTGATGTTCCTGCAGCCGCTGAGATGTCAGCTTGGTGTCTGGGGTATCGCAATGAATGTCTCTTCCCCATCAAAACCATCTGGAGTGCTTTAATAACACGGGGTGAGATCCCAGGCTAGCGCTCCTGTTGCAGCTGAGGATTAAGATAGGATGACAGAGTTTGTGTCCGAGGGAATCTCATTTTTTCCTTACCTGCAGCATCTTTTCGTTGGTGGATCTCGACATGTGTTAATCCTGCAAGGCACAGCAGGGTCAGCATCCTCGGGCTGGGGGAAATCAGGCACGAGGGGAGACCTCATAGCAGCCTATTATTTCCTCATGGTGGGCAGTGAATGGGCAGGCACTGATCTCTTCTCTCTGGTGAGCAGGGACAGAGCCCAGGGAATGGCTGGAGCTGTGCCAGGGCAGGCTCAGGCTGGAGATCAGGGAAAGGTTCTTCCCCCAGAGGGTGCTGGACACTTCCCAGGCTCCCCAGGGAATGGGCACAGCTCCGAGGCTGCCAGAGCTCCAGGAGCGTTTGGACAACACAGCACAGGGTAGGATTTTGGGTTGTCTGTCCAGGGCTGAGAGCTGGACTTGGTGATCCTTGTGGGTCCCTTCCCACTCAGGATATTCCATGGTTCTCTGAAATAATTTCTCTGAAGATGGGTGGCTGGAGAGAAGTCCTGACTCCCATCACCTCTGTGCTGTCCCTTTGCTTTTCCTTAAATAAATGCAGCATAGAAAAGAAAATCCTCTGTGCTGAGCATCAAAGGGCTGCACTGTGAGCTGGTGCAGCCCAGGAATGCAGCTGAGGATCTTACCAGGTTTGTTGGGTTTTCTTCTGGAGGTTTGAAGCGTGTGGCAGAAACAGCAAGGTCAGAGTTCAGGTTTGACTGCAGTCAGGTGGAACAAAGAAGTTATGAGGCGTTTAGAAAAGTGTTTGTTTTGGGCTTGCATTTGCCTTGTGAGGCCCATTACTGAGTGCAAGGCGTTCTCTGCAGCGTGGTGATGGCAAAGTGTGGTTTATGGAGCCTAATGGAGCAGATTTGTCATTGGAGCAAGGAGGTGTGACTCCTCTCAAGTCTGCAAATTGCCCCCCTGTTTCTGCAGACTGCTGTTTTTTCTTTCCTTTTCCCCCTTTTCCTGCTCCATCCATCACCATTCTGTGCTCGCCACTGTGATTTCCCCAAAGTCATCTATCCCCAGGCTGTGCCATTAACGTGCAGGCTTCGGCGTGATGGCTTTGTTTGTTCTTGGAAAACTATAAATACTGCTGGAGTAATGGCTTAGAGGGTGAAACTGGGCCATTTTGTGGTGTTTGAGTTCCGGAGGGCTGAAATGTATTTTAAAAAAAAGAACAAAAATAACTGATGCTGTGAAAGGAGTGAAGGAATTGGGTGGGGTTTTGCTTCGGTCTCCATCAGACACTTCATCCCTCCAGCTCCAAGTATTTGGCACTGCTGCAAGACCCAATCCTATCCAGTATCCTCATCCTGACTCGTGTCCTGAGCATCCGCTGCCCTCAACAAAGCAGGGAAGGGCCAGAAGTATCCTAAGGAGAAAAGTTTAGTAGTTGTAATACATAATTTGGCTGCCATTTGGAATTGTACTAGTAGAAAGCCTTTTTTTCTGTGGATTGTTTGGCTTTTTTGTTTTTCTCTTGTTTGTGTGTATAAGTATGTCCATAAAAAGTGCTATTTGGGATGAGGACATAGCTTGTTTTAAGCCAGCTCAGCTTCTGAGACTGCAATGAGGATGCAATTTTAGCAATTAGACTTGGTGCCTCTGTCTCCTGGCAGAGGGATGTTTACGTGGTGCAGTGCTCCAGCCCTGGTGTTTCAGCAGCTTTCTGGGCTTTAGGACTGATGGGTCAAAATATTTAACAGAATTTTAAATTAAAAATGAGGAATTACCTGTCTGTGAGTGCTGGAGTTCCCACAGAGAAGCTGTGGATGGGAGATGCTGGAGGGTACCCTGTCCTTAGGCTGGGTGTCCTTATCTATTTATTTTTAAGATGTCCTTACAGGACATCTAAATCCTTACAGGATTTAGAAACAAAGATCACTTAACTTATCAAACTTGCACTGGAGGCAGAGCAAGGTATTTCCTGGGATTTGATTGTGTGGGATGGTTTGTCTGGACTCAAAGGCTGGGCTGGATGATCTTGAAGATCTTCCCCAACCTAAACAATTCTATGCCTCTGCTGTGAAAGTTGGTAATGGATGTGTAGGAAATGGGAAATGAGGATTGGGTGATGACCTATTTTCAAAGGGGAAAGAATCTGACTTCCCTGGACAATTTTCGATTGGTTTGGGATGGTTTTGTTGCCTGGGGCGTGGGTTTTCCCAGCCTTTGAGGTCAGGAGAAGATGAGTGTCAGCGTTCTTGTGAAATGCTGCTCTTCTCAGCCTCCCTGAGACCTAACAGCTCTTTTTGCTGAGGGCAGAGCAACTTGTGAGGAGTGAAAAACACAAGAACCCAGACGACGGCACTGCCACTGCTGCTGGAAAAGGAAAAAAAGTTGGGAAAGCCAGGATTTGGGTCCTCTTTGCTGATTGACTTTCCCCCAGCGGAGAGCAGAGGTTAATTGTGATTTGCAGCCATCCCCATCCCTGGCTTCATTAGCACCACGGAGCAGGTGGACACGAGATGGATGGGGCTGTGCTGCACCTTGGGAGAGGCACGGCTCCGAAGGCAATTTGACCCTGAGAGATGGGATTACACACAGGCAGTTTTGCCTTTCCCATCCTCCCAGGAAGCTCCAGAGCACACAGCTGTGCAGTGAAGCAGGGCAGAAAGGGAGATAAGATGGAAAGAGAGTGGTGGCCAGGAATGAGTTAGAGCTGTGATGGAGCATTTTCCTTGAGAGAGGCTGTTGCTGAAAATTGTTGGCTGTTACAATGCACGGAGAGCAGGAATGAGGCAGTGGGGATGGAATGGGTTTGCATGGAGAAACATCATGGAGCAAGGCTTTTAAAAGGGGCTTCTCAGCATGGCTTTGGCTGAAAAGCAAGGAACTGGATTTTGCTTGATCCTGGCAATTTTCCATGTGTACCTTGAGCCTTGGAGTGTGAACCCTCATGGCAGGGATGCACACACAAGGATTTGCATCACACCAAATAAAAACAAAGCCTGGCAAATCTTCCCACTGAGGCCACACTGTTTTTCTGCCCAACCTGAATTCTGCCCAAGGCATGGCTAAGGTTAAATCTTTCCTTTTCATCCCTGTCTTCTGTGAAGACTGGACGACTTCGCTAAGTGTGATTGGAGCAGTTTGTTTTTAAGCTCCACATAAGCACTCTGCTGGATTTATAGCGTTTTCATTCTTTTGGAATCGACCCACTGGGAGCCATTAAACTTTTATTGCTCTCTGCAGTTGCCTGGCCGGAGCGGGATGGAGCAGCCCTGCTGCTGGAAACGCTCCGTCTTCGGCTGCCAGGGTTGTGTTGGAGAGGAGGGACAGCAGGGAGAGGCCTCCCAGGGCCACCCAAGGATTTGCTCATCAGCTGGAAGATGCTTTGGATGTGATGATGGTTGTCACAATCCTCTGCAAGGCAGTGGAAGATCTGTGAATACATCCTCCCCTGGGTCTTGCTGTTTCCCTCTAGACTGACAATATCCCCGCTCATCCTTAAAAACTGAGAGTAAAGGAGGCTTAAGACTTTTATTTTTGTTGCATCCCAGGACTATTCAGGTTTTTAAGTACTTGCTGTGCACCTTGCCTGTGCAGGTGAGGACCTGGAAGCTTGTCCTCCAAAGGGTTTGTGTGGGAGTGTTGGATGGTGCTGTTTGTTTTTCCTGTTCCATCCACAAGCCTCCTGCCTAAATATTAACAAAAGGACCCTGCCTTTTTAGGGATGGGAAAAATTAATCACATTTCATAGTGTGAGGGAGGCAGAACATGGATGTTGCAGCCTGAGCTGCCTGACTTGACACTCTCTTGGCACAGGAAGAGAGAAGAGCTGCCTGCTGAGGGCATTTTTCATGGAATAGAATTTCAGGACAGGTAAACTGAGTGCCTTGTCCAGGTGCTGGTCCCTCTCCAGCCTTGCTGAGGCTAAAGCTGGGGGAGATGTTTCCTACCCAGGAGAGAGGGACTAGGCTGGGAGCAAAGTGAGATCAAACCCAGGAGGTGGTCGCTGTCCTGGGTCTCGTGTTGTGGTGGCTGAACTTCAAACAGGGAAAATGAAAGAATTTCTGGAGGGAAATTCTCTTGGCATTGCAACTTGTGACTCCTGTCCCACGCATCCCAGACCTTCACCACTATGGGCTTCCCCTTCTTCAAGACAAAACATCCTTTCTGTGTTTGTCTTTCTGGCTGAACTTTCTGCAACCCTTTCCTTACATTCCCATGGGAGCCCTCCTTCAAAATCAGGGCTCAGCCACCCCCCCCCCGAGGCTCCAATATTCAACCCTAAACATTGGGCAACTGGAGTTCTGCAAACAAAAACTGAACATCCCAGCATGGCCACTTTTCCCTCCTGAAGGGAGGTTTGCATTATCTCCTTGTAGCTCCAGAAGGCCAGGCTGGGCTACTTCTGTCGGCATGTTTTCTAATTTAATTACTTATCCTTGTCTCAAATTGTTTATGGTACACTAGGCTATTAAATGTGCCATAAGCAAATGGCTCTTGAAAGAGGAAGAGGATTTATTTGTTTTAGCAACCACTCCAACAAAAGTCTATTTCCTCAGCTAATTAAGATTCCATTCGCTAATTTAAATGTTATGCTAATTAAAGCATAATTCTGCAACTGTAAAAAGGAACTTTAAAAAAAGGGGGGGGGGAGAAAAAAAGAAGCAGCAAGTAAGAAAGAAAACTGGTTGGCCTTTAGAAATTACATTAAATTTATTGTGTTGTTGTAACAATGGTGAATGGAGTAATTATTTCATTTGCCTCTCATGTGCTATTCATGCTGCTGCTTTTATTCATTTCCCCCCATTCTCACACTTCATCTCATTAACACCCTTTCTCTCCTCTCTAATGGGCATCATCTTGCGATGGTTTAAGATGAATTGTGAGCGTGATCCCTGTGCTTCCCAGAAAAGGGCCACACTGAGAGCATTTGAGCCTGTTTATCTTCCAGCCCGAGCTGAGACAACCCTCAGCAGCCAAACTCATGGAGTTTCATTGTGCTCACTTTAATTAAAATATAAATAACCTACTTTTGGGGAGGGAAAAAGGGAAAGAGCAAAAGGAGCAAGGTCTGTTTTGGTTTGTGTTTTCATTTTTAAGTGTGGCTGTATGAGCAGGGGAATGGCTCCTTTTCTCGGTTCTCCCAGCAGATTCTGGCCTTGCAACTTGGGAAATAGAATCATTGAGCTTTCAAAAATAAATTAATTCACAGGAGACTTTACTAAGATAAAGTCTGGTACTTTCAAGGACAGGTTGAATGGGCCCCTGGTTTTGTGGAAGGTGTCCCTGCCATGGACACCTTAAAATCTTAATTAGCTGAGGTGGAACTAAATGGTCCCTTTCAACCCACACTATCCTGGGATTCTGTGATTGTTGAAATAACACAAATATATCGGGGAAAAACTTCACCAGAAGTAGGGAAACTGGACTTGTTGTTGTAGTTTTGGCTGTCAGCTGAATGCCAGGTCTTGGAGGTCCACTGCCCACCTTCCATCTGGTTGATCCCACCAAGATTCATCACCCACAGGAGTTGGCATGGCCTTGGGACAGCCTGGGAGGTGCCAACCTGATGGGCATCAGAACCACAGCCTGAGCATCATCTCCTTGCTTTGATGTTTGCTTTGCCTGGGCCAGGGTGAGGCTTTGAGCTTTGCTGGAGCCTCCAGAGGCCAGGATGAAAGGGCAGAGCCATCCACAAAGTGGAGAGAGACCGAGTTCTTGAGAGCAAATGCCTGCACTGGAGAGGAAATAAAAGCAGGGAGTGAGATGAAAGACGAGCATAAAGGGACCTGGCTGGCAGGAGCAGGACATAAACCCAACAAAAAGGAGGTTGTAGCAGCCCCAATCTTATCCTGCAGGATGTCATCCCAGCAGTCAGAATCCTCTCCTTCCTCCAGGTCCCTCTTTGCCCCATGGTGCCAGAGCCTTCCCCCACTCTTGTCTGTTCCATCCTGGGGGAGAGAATTTGAAGAAAGTTTCCTTGCAATGCTGTCTTGCTGCGTTCACATTATTAATAATGAGAAACAGGCAGGAGTTTATTATATTGCTTTAATTTATGCATTTGGAGTTTTTTAAGAGAAAACCAATTAAGATTCTCTGATGAGCCCTCCAGCTCCCAGCAGCTTTGGGAAACACTTGCCACGAGCTGCATTCAATCTGCGGCCAATACCTTTGTGTGTGGTCCTGATAAACACTTTTGGGTGATGCTGAAAGAACTGCAATATCTCCTCCTGCCTCCTCTCCTGCCTCCCCAGCCCTGATCCTGCTCACTGCCATCATTTGCCTGGCAGGCTGAGTCCCTGGGTGGCAGAGGTTCAAAGTGGAATTTGTGGAAAAGCCAGTGTGACATTCAAGGCAGGGTTATCTGACTTTCTGCCCTGCTCACACTGAGTTTTTAGCTGTTTCAGAGCTAGGAAATGTTGTCTGCATCAGCTGCTCTGGATATTCTAGTTGGATGAAGGAATTTTGGGGTGTTGTGCCTTATCTGTGGAGGGATAGGGACTGAGGGGTGTGTGTTCCTGGCTCAATCTCCTTCCCAAACCCCTCTATCCATCCATCCCTACTTTCTCCCTGCAGCTGTGCTCCAGCTGTGGCTCATCCCCTCTCCATCCCAGCTCAGCCCCTCACTCTGGACCCACAAGCAGCACCTGCTTTGCCCATCCTGATCCTCAGATATATTTAAACTTTGATCTTGATGGGAAGTGACTGGTGCTACATTAAAGCCATATGTTTTAGAGGGAACGGCGAGGACGTGTAAGCTCAGTGATATTCACATCTAGAGAGAGCTGGGAACTTGTAGTGCCACCCACGCTTGGTATTTCTGCCGGCTCTGCGAGGCTCACACAGCTGGGGAAGGCAGAGTGGGAGCGAGATCTTCTGCTTAAGGGATTTTGTAGAGAGAGATGGATTAGATAGATTTGATGGAAACTGATAGTTTATGAAAATGAATTCACCTGCATCTCAATTTGGTTCTTGATGCCAGGAGACAGAGAAGAAAAGGAATAAAAAAAGACAAGAGGGGGAGAAGGAAAACAATCCCAAGTTAATTAAAGTGTAGTTTTGATGTGCTGTGCTGGGCCGTTTTCTTTTTAACTGTTTAGCAAGTGGGATGGATCCCTCCGTGTCAGCTTCCCAGAGAGGAGTAGGCAAAGTGTTGCTGCATCTTGGAATTTCTCTTCATCTCCTCTGACTGTCTGATGGGTGGCTTAGGGGAATCAAGTGGGACTGTGTCAAAAGAAGTGAGGAGAACCATGTTGGCCATGGGTACTTGGCAGCGTGAAAAAAAACTGCTTATGACGGCTGCGTTTATCTCCGAATTTATCGGAAGTATCCTGGCAGGAGTGCAATTAGCCCTGCTCGTTCAGCACCCAGCTGCAGCAGGCTGCCATCCCTGCTGGCTGTCATGCCACTCCCTCGTGTCTGGCCACCAGAAGCTTTGGGAGAAGCCAGATGTTGGGTGGGAATAAACAAAAAAATAATAATCCCTTTTTCAACTTCCCTGTCACCCAGAAGGTGACAAACCAAAACGTGGTGTTTCTGTTGGAGGCAGAGGAGCCCGCGAGGATCTTTCCACCCCAAGTCTTGGAGTTATGAACAGCTGGGGAGGACATAGGACTGTCTCTGTTTTGTAGAGTGCAGGAAAAGTCACAACCTGCTTTTCACAGGCTTTGGGTGTGCAAAGGTGCTCCGCCTTCAGTCAGACTGGGCACAGGCAAGAATTTGCAGAGAGCCCAACTGGAGTGGGGATTGAGCTGCATCTTGGACCTTGGTTTGAGGATTTCCAGCTGACGGAGCTGTTGGGATGACTGGCTCTGGGTCCCATGGGAAATCTAGCTTTTTCATTGGTCTGGGTGCTTGAACAGGGCTTTTCCTTTCTTCTCTGTGATGGAAAACCCTCCCACCCCAAGGAGCTCGTGCTGAAATCCGGTTGTCAGGGCAGTGAAGGTCAGAGAGGTTCTTGGAGTACCATCAGAGCAGCAAGATCCAGGATCTGAACCCTGTTCCTCATTGCTGTCTGTTGATACTCTGATTGCTAAATAATTATTGGCATTGGTGAGCACAGGCAGCTCCTCAACTCCCCGTGGCCACAGGCAAATCTCTTCATCTCTGTGCTTTGATTCCTTCATCTAGACAACAGCGATAATAATCCTTATTTTCTCCCAGTTTATGTCACTCTTTCAATGTAAATATGAACTCCTTTGGGCAAGAAGTGTCTCTGGGAACATGTGAGGAATAACCAGGGTTGGAGGTGGCATTACATGTACAAGCAGGACCTTTTTAACAGGGCTCTGTGCAGCTCCAAGGGAGCATTTTTCAAAAGAAGATGGGAAAAAAGCCAACACAGAAAGTTGAAAACAAAACATGTGGGTAAATTAAGGCATGCAAGGCTCTCTTTGGAGTGCGAGGGAAACATCTCTGCCTGGTTGGTTTATCAAAGGGAGGTTAAGAGGTGATTTTGTTGTGGTCTACATATTTCTCTGTGGGGGAGAAGCTGCTGAAAATGGACAGGTTTTTAATCTAGCAGCAAAGTCTGTGTCAGGATCCAGTGTTGGAAGGTGAAGCTGGACTCATTTACAATAGAAGCAGTGTCCAATTTTTGAAGGGAGGGTAATTAATCATTGCAACAACTTATTCTGAGCCACAGCAGGGCTGCCATAACCCCTGAGCTCTGCACTTAAGGGAGATGTTTCTGAGGGGCTTTCCGGAGCCACAAGGAAAGCTGGGAGCTTGTGCAGGACCCACACGGGTCTCCTGCTGGCTGCTCACCTCCAGAAAGCTGGATGAGGGTGTTTTCATCCCAGTTTGGATGTCTGCACAGTGGTGGGATGTCCCCAGGTGCACAGAGCAACCACGGATGCATTAAGCACTAATCACTGCCAGGCCTCCAGGGATCAGCAGAATCATTGTGCCTCTTTTTTTTTTTTTTTCCTTTCAAAAGCATTTTTAAAAATCAATACAAATAAATAAAGAGGCCATAAATCTAGGAAGACACCCACAGCTCCCTCTGGAGCCCTCTGTTTTGTGGGGATGGGTTGAAGGGTGACAGAGCATTGACCTGCCTGAGACAGATGGGAGGATGCTGGAGCCAATCTGCCCTCTGAGGAAGCAGGAGAGGGGGCTCGATGGGGGGTTGCAGAGGTGAAGGGGTGCAGGATATATATTTTAAGGTATAGGACATCCCCAGCTGGCCACTGACCAAGGGAAAAGCCCAGCTTTAGGAGCATTTTTTTGACTTTGAGGCAGAGGCCAGGGATTGCTTAACAAACAAGACCAAGCAGAGGCAGACTCAGAAGCAGCTCCTTGTCTTGGCTCCCCCGGCCTCATCTGGTCAGACTTGATTTCCCCATGCCTGTGTTGCAGCTCTGGGGGCACAGATTGAGTTATTTGTGCTGAGCAGCATCACCTGCCTCTGGCACAGACGGGGGAAGTGATGGGGTCATTTCTGCAGGGCAACCCATCCAAGCTCCCTCTCTTTTCCTCTCAGCAGGAGGGGTGTTTTCTTGGGAATGGTTTGGGAAACATCCTGCCTGTCCCTGGGAACTTGGGGTGGATTGTGAAGCTCCTTGCCCTGCTGCTGAGAGCTGACTAGGAAATCTCAGATGAATTGTGCAGTTTGGTCATTTCCAATGCTCATCCACGCTTGGAGGTACAAGCTGGTTAAAGCTCTTCCCAAGGGAAAAGATATTCTTATAAAACACAAGATGCTGTGTTTACCCTGTCCTGCCCAAACAAATTCTGTTGTGGGCAAACAGAGCCCAGAAGGGTGACAAAGGAACTGTCCTTTACCTGAACACTGTCATCATCCCTGTGGTGTGCAGCAGAGAAGCAGCTCTGCCTTGGCAAGGATCCTGCTGAGGGGGAAAATTTATGCATGGCACCTCCAAATTCGTATTCGTGGGTGCAAGGGGGAGCAGCAGCCGCTCGGGGGATCCTTGCTGGGTCCCTGGGAGTAAAATTCATCTCTTTGTGTGCCCAGCGTTTTATCAGCAGAATCATTGTGCCTCTTGTCCCCCTTCCCCCCATTCCCCCTCGAGGGGGGCTGGTTGTTTCTGGCATGGAGGGTCTTCTCCAGGCAGGTTGTGCAGGAATTGCTGCGCTCCTTGGTAATCATGGACTGTCAGCAGCCTAAGGAGGGGAGTTCAGCTCAACACTGGCACTGCAAGGAGAGATAATGGTAAATAACCAGCAGCTATTGGGGAAGGTTGAAGTAAAATAAATGGATCCAATTTTCAGTCTTTCTCCTGGGTTTTTAATTTTTTTTTTCCTTTTTCTTGCTCTATCCTTTCTTCCTGTTTGACTCTAGAGCAGCTTGGGCTCGTGCAGCCCCAGCAGGGCTGGAGAGCCCTGCACCTCAAACTGAGGGGGTCCTGGTCTTTTGCTTGGGTCTGCACCCACATCCCAAGTTCTTGGGTGCTGAGGGGGGAAGCAAAAAAGCAATTTGACTTCTTGTCAAAGGATAAGCTGAGAAGGAAAACATGGTCACTGCTAAGTGGATGGAGGAGAGGAAAAGGGCCTCAAAACCCCTCCCAATGCCTTAAATAAATCTTTTCCCAAGTCTAGCTGCCCACACATAAACAAAATGCATTTTCAACCTGTTCTTTCTCTATCCTTGACAGCACAGTGGCAGTTTTTGCCAGAAATCCTCGTGGGCTGTTGGTGGAAATGTGGTGGTGGGAAGTGAAGGGTCCCTGTGCCCCGCGGGGGCTGCGGGAACCGCTCCAGTCGCTGCTCGCTGACCTCTGCTTGAGGCTTTGAAATCTGTGTGAGAAAACCATAATAGCTCCCCACCTTGCACATCCCCCTTGTCAAAACAGAAACATTTCTTGCAGGACCTCATACAGGACTTAAATACCTCCAGAAATTCCTCTGCAGCAACTCGCTTTTCTGCCTTGCATCCAGGAGCTTTGCTGTCAAGCTGCTTTTCTTCCTTCCCAGCATCTCTTTCTCAATGCTGCCTGCTGGCTTTGGGGACTGGAGGATGCAATCCTAATTATCCTCGTGGTGTTTTCTGTCAGTTCCTGGGATTACACCTTCCCATCAGGGAAGAGCAGGTGCAGTAACTGACCCTGCTGTTGGCGCAGAACAGGGGAACACTGGGCCCTCCTTTGTGAAGTATTTTTGGGACCACGTTGAGGTGTTGAAAACAATTTGGGTGCTGGAGCTGGGTGCACCTTCTGGAGCCCTGGGTGTCTGCAGGTCACACCAGCCCCTTCCTTTCGCTGACTTTGCCAGGACTCAGGAACGACAAACATGCAAAGCACAGTGTAATTAAACACGCCGTGTGCTGGCTCATTAAGAGGTTGCTGGGAGTAAAGCGAGAGCCTCACTGACAGCCTGGCCTGGCAGGAGCAGGGGGTGTGGAGATGACTCATGGCCAAGCACAGCCTGATGGCGAGCGCGTTTCCGACCCTGTGCCGCGAGGTGCCGAGCTGGGATCCAGAGCATCCGCGGCCTCTCCCCCGCCACATCCCGCTCAGCTGTCTGGGGCTGCAGATGAGAAATAAAATAAACAGCAATTTTCCAGGCTCTCTGAGCCCTGATTGCAAGCAGTGTGCTGTCTGCTTTTTCAAGTTCTCCTGCAAAGGCATGTCAGGTTTCCTTGGAAACTTCTGAAACTTCCTGTCCTTGGTGTGAATCCTCGGTGGTGTTGAGGACATCGCGTGCTGCAGAGTGGGTTGAGCTGTCGAGCTGTGGTGTTGCTCTCCCTGCACCTGGGTGTTGCTTAGGGGTAGCTTTCAGGGCTTTTTTGGGATGCTGTGTGTGTGGTAACCCAGGGAGAGCTGCCTGCAGGGGGATCATTCCCACTGCAGGAGCTTTACCTGGATTTACCTACCAAGGCTGAGGGGTGGTATCTGCTTTTGAACCCTCCAGAAAGACAAGGGGAATCAGTAAATCAAATATCATTGGGGAATCTTCTCAAACAGCAAGGTCACCTCCAAAAATAGGGAAGATGAAGAGGCTCTTGGGTACGTTTTTACAGCTAAATTGTTCCTCGGCTTAGAGCAGGCAGCCTTGCAGACCTTCCCACCCTACATTCCGAGGAAAAAGCCCAGGTGGTTCTCACAGCTCTGGTGAGTGATGCCCCAACACTTTTCTTCTCCCTTTTGTGAAATCTAAATTTTCCATAAAGCTACGCCCAGACCTCTGGTAAAAGGTGTCTTCTGCTGCACAGTTGTGGGGAGATGAGAAAAAAAAGGGTCTTGTCTGTCTCCTTTAAGACTCTTCTCTCGCCTTTTCATTTTCCTCAAGCCTTGGAGTGAAATTCCGTAAGGGCTCTGTGAAAGAGCGCTGACACAAGACTCTAATTTCAGGTGTGAATATGGAGACATTTTTCATTAGGAAGCATATGGTGTTAAGGTTAAAAAAAAAAGAGATGAAGTTTGACAGCCAGGAACAAAGCAATGAAATAATAACTACAGGTGGGCAAAGCCTCCAGCAGCGTTTGCAAACAACAAAACCAAGCCAGGGGCTGTTCAGATCCAAGTGTTATTGTTACTTATTAGAGTTGGTGGAATTTTTTTCAGGGGAACCAGGGTTGTTTTTGACAGAAACCTGGGTTTTCATCAAAAGTGAAATTTCCATGGGAAGTGTTCACCTTCTGTGGGAAATTTGGGCGTGTGGTTGGAGACAAAGAACGGAAGAAAAAAACAAAGAAAGACGTCAGAGAATGGCTGAGGAGTTTTTATGCTGAGTGGTGGATGAAGAGGATGAAGTGTCCCCTCTCCCCAGTGCCAGGCAAATGCAGACTGGGAAAGTGCCTTCTGGGTGACTGGGTGTTGGTCACCTTCAGCTCAGGGGATGCAGGCACCTGGTTCCATCCCTGCTGTTAAACACTGACCTCATCTTCCCATTAAAGCAACCTCATAAATACACAGCAGCTTCCTCACCCATAAGAAAATATTTCCTTGCTTCTCTCCTTTGGGTCTCTGTGCAAGTTTTCTACCTCCTCATCTTCTGTATTTTCTTTATCCCTTGGAAGCATTGCCTAATGGCTGGAGATGCAGATTGGGATGTCTGAGAGGCAGCTGTTCTCTAAAACATCTTTTATTTCTCTTTCTGCCTAGTAAAATGGGGTTAAAGGTATTAATACTCCTGGTGAAATACTGGGGGAGATGCTGATTAAAAGCCCGGGATGGGAGGTGGATCTTTGCTGCCACGTCCAGCCTCTCATCTCCCCTCAAGGCTTTGGGAGAAAGTTGAGCTCAGGAGCCAAATGTCACTGCTGAGGCCCCACTTTCTTCTCTGCTCTTTGAATGCCAGGTCCCGAGCGGCCTCGCAATTTATGGTGAATATTTTATGCCTCTAAATGATGTTTTGTGGGATTCCTCTTGTCTCGCCTGCTGTGCCTCCGCCAGTCGTGGAGGATGGAGCCTTTGTTGTATGTGTCAAGCTTGACGAGGAGCTGCTTTTCCAAATGGATAATTCTGTTCCTCTGCCGTCGAGGAAATTGTTTCCTTCCTGGAAAGGCTCATCTGTGTCTTAAAAATCTGTGGATTTGGCTGCCTGGGAGTCGCCTGGGTAAAATATGTAATGTGGCTGCAGGTGACCTTGAGACAAGGCATGGATGGGATGTTGAGGGCACAGCTTTCTTACATTTTTTCCTGGTCCCATTTTGGAGCTTGTTTGTACTGGGAAAAGATTCAGTGTAGGGGAAAGTGGGGGTTTACTGAAACCCCTCCTCATAGTCACTTCCCATTAGCAGGCAGGGCAGTGCAGACAACGAGCGATCTGAGGGGAGAACAGGTTTTTGTACACAAGAGAAAAAGGGCACTTAAAAAAGAAAAACTGGAAAGTGGGAAGATAAATGGCATGAGAAACAAGCCACTAAAGAACCCAGGTCAGGAGATCAGATTGGGAATATGCTCAGATTGTGAATATGCTGCTCGTTTTCCAGTTCCAGCCATTATCTTCTGCTTTGAGCTGTCTCAGGCAGGCTTGGTGCTGCGTGTCAGCCCAGGGATAACAGAGCCGGTCCCACTGAGTATCCCTGCAAAGCAGGAGCAGGATGGAGCCTGGCCAGCCTTGCTGGCTGCCTTGGAAGCTGGAAACTGGAGCATCACGCTCCACAGGTGGCTGCATCCCAATACCCTCAGCGGACACGCTCCCGCCATGTCTGCACAGGGCTGTGACTTCAGGGACCTGCAGGAGGAAAGGTGCCACAGAACCGCCGGTTTTATTAACACCGTGGAAGGTTGCCAGCCATAATTAAAGCCGTGAGAAGCTTGGCGGTCTCACTTCACAGAGCCGGGTACAAATATTTCTGTTGGGTTTGATCCATGCTGCTTCGGAGCCTCTTGGTTTCACCTCGCGCCGCCAAGCTGCGTGAGGTCTCCGCGAAGAACGTGGTGAGCCCTTGCCAAGGTGAAACAAGGCAAGGCTGACGTGATGTGAACGCTGATGAGGCAACCAAGTTTCCTCTCAGCAGGCCACAGTTTGCCTGCAAAGTTTGGATAAATTGGATGGGAGTGAAGTAACTTGGAGAAGTCAGTTCAGTAGCGCCTTGTGTGGGATTCACCGGCATATTTCCCGCATCTTCTCTGTCTCGGGGAGGAGGAGTGTGGGGAAGGAGGTGGGGAAGAGCAGACTAAGAAGAGGAGGCAACCTTTCGTAACTGCGTAGAGATGTCTCTCCTCCTTCCCCACTCTTACAGGAGCCATCTGCTGCAGCTCAGCAGGCTTAAGCCCAGTCAAACTGTTTTCCCCCCTGCCTCATAAATTGCTTCTTGCAGCTCCAGGCAGGTGTCAAAATCTCAGTTACAAATGCACCCTTCAGAGAACCTCTTTGCAAACATGGTTTCTCTGGGGACTCAGAGTTACTTCATGGCACCTATTGTTAGCTCCATAAAAATCCAGCTGTGGTAGGTGCCCAAGTTTCTCTGTAGTCACTCAGGAGATATGGGGGACCTAAGAGTTATTGCTCACTCTTTGGACCTCTCTGGTGGTGGTGGAGGAAACCTGGAGGATTTGTTTCGCTGTCCACCTTTTAAAAGGTAAGAACTGCCTGAGGTGATGCTTGGTGGGGTTTCAGAAGATCTTCCCATTTTAGCAAAATCTGAACAGAGGGACCAACTTAGAGCTCTCTAGAGGCTCTTAGCCATAAACTTTGAAGGTGACTTTAATCAGCTCCTGAAGGAATTGTCCCACCCTTGGCAAACTCTGGGGGATTGAAATGATGATTTAACCGCCGTACAACAGAAACATTTGGTACAGGACATAGTAACTATGATATCATCCTTGTGACAACAGATGACTCATCCCCAAGATGGTGAGAACCTCCCCTGAATTCTTAAAAGTGCTCTCTCATCCACACTGTCGAGCCCAGGCTGGTGGATCCAGCCTACAGACACAGCCCTGCTGTCCTGTTCTGTGAATTAAACACACCCCAGAACGCCACAATCTCGGTTTGAGGGCAGCTTTCTTGAAAGCACCACTTTTTTCCTCAACAGCATCTCCCCAGCTGCGTGGGGCGGGGTTAAAAACGGAGTAAGGGATGGAGAGCTCCTTCCTTCTGTTGCTCACCTCTCCTTGCAAACCCGAGGGGAGGGCGGCGGCGATCGCCTGCATTCAGCACCTCCCGGAGCCAAGGGGGCACAGCCGAGCCTGCCCGTGGGAGGCGGCACGGGGAGGGAGCGGGAACGCAGGATGTTTTAAACGCCGCTCCCTCCCCGAACGTGCAGTCGGCACCGGCAGAAAGTGCCAGATTGCCAGCCCAGCCAAGAATCCCGGGCTTACAAGCTGCCGGGGAGGGAGCCGAGGTGTGAATTCAGCGTGCCACGCTGCTTTCCGGAGGGTGCACGCAGAGGGCTGGAGCATCCCTCGATAGATCAGCGCTCCTGCCCCATGCAGGGACATCCCTGTTTCCCCAGGTGTGGGCTTCGAGTCATCCCCCCCAAAATACCCTCTGCTCACCAATCCCCTCCTCTTGGCCATGCAGCAGGGTGGCCTCAGCCCACCTCAGGTCCCTGAGGGTGTTTATGTGCTGAAGTAATGCCAGCCCAGCTCCTGTTTGTCCCCCAGAAGGGGACAGCTGACAGCCAGGAGCTGAAGCCGAGCTGGCTGCTACCTCTGCTGCAGCAGAAACAGGTTTTGTGCTTGTTCCTGACCTAGAAACAGGGCCAGCCACCTCGAGGTGAAGAGCTCTGCATCCTCTTACCCATCCCCGGAGCCTTTTAATCTTTTGAGCTGAAGATCTTTTGATCTGAGCAGCTCTGTAGTGCAGGCCAGACTGGCCAGGAGGTGTTGAATGTTTAAAAACCCTTGGGCTGCTCTCGCTACAGGGGAGTGATGCAGGCTTAAAAACAGGTCTCTGGTTCCTCCTGTGGCTGGTCAGGGGAGAGGGGGAGGACAGGGACACCTGGCAAGCCCTTGGGTGCTAGGTGGGGGTGTAATATCCAAAGGCTGTTCCTGTGATGTTGCTCGAAGCAGTGCCTCAGGCTAGAGCAGCATCCCTGGGGCTCAGGGCTGCCCTGCAGCGATGGGGCTGCAGTCAGGAGTGAATTCATCCCTGCTAATCCTTTGATTTCCTTAGGAAACACCTGTCTGGTTCTCAAACTGGCCAGCAGAGCCTGAGTATCCCCAAGGGTGGGGATAAAAGCTTGGAAAGGCCACCAAGGATCAGGAGCTGCTGTCCTCGAGGTGCTGGCAATGCACCCCCACAAACTGTGCTGCTTGAGGGAGAGTCTGGCAACTGATGCCACAACCTTACAGCCACCACCAAATGCTTCATTTCCAGCCTCCCAGGCTGCACATCAGAGTCACCTCTTCAGCAGCCAGAAGTACCTGTTATCCTCCTGCTCTCATGTGCACTGGATTTGAGCAGCCGAGATGTTTGTGCAATGCTTCCCCTTCTGGCTGCAGACAGGTCCCATTTCCTGGCAATTCAGTGGTTTCAGGGGATGCTGCTGTGGCTCGAGGAGGGAGCCGTGGTCTGGCAGGGCACAACCTTGGACTCTGACCTCACAGAGCCTTTGCACAGCATTTGCTGCCTAATGAGGCTTAGGCAGCAGCTTGAGAGCTGTGTGGCAGATCATTGCAGGAAGATCAGCTATTATTGGAGTTGGTGCAGATGATCTGAGCGATGATTTGCTTCTCTCTCAAAATACAATTAGTCACTTCCACCAGCTCAAAGAAGAGCAAGGGCCTGAACTATTTGTGGCTTTGTGCTGAGGGAGCAGAAGAGAGAGTCCTCCTGGTCTGGACAGCTCCAGATGAGCTTTGCCTCGTGGTGGCTTTTGTTAGCGATGCTCAAATCGAGCTCTGTGTTTTGTGTCTACACTTTTAGCACCCTTAGATTTGCAGCTGTGCCCTGGGTGTGGGGTGAGGTGCTGGAGGCAGAGGATGGGCATTGATGGAGCCAAATGGATCCATCCACGACACAGCAGCAGAGAGGAAGGGGGAGAAAAAACTGACTTGCCAGAATCCATCACGGAGAGGTTGTTATTTTGTTCACTAGAGTGGGAGAAAGGCCGTACACAGCTGTATTTCCTCCCTTCTCTCTGGCTGGTGGCGATGTGGTGGTTTGGGCTCTGCCCCCAGGACTGTTTCTCTCCTCAGCAGGAGCTAAGGAGCAGGTTTGTCAGCTGGCAGGCTGCCTCCTTGCCTCGCAGAGGTGTGCTGGCTGCAGCCTTGCTCTTTTCTAGGTGAGCCCTGCCTCGTCAGGAGCCAGCAGAGCAGTGCACCGTGCCAAGAAGATGCTTGTGTGAGATTATTCCCAGTTTGGTACCCAACCCCGGGTGCCTTAAAGGAGATTTCCTCTCTCTGCACTGCACTTTTGCTTTAAACACTCCTGGTCGGTAGTTGCTGGGAGAGTGAAAGCACCTCAGGTCAATTGGTGTTTCTGAACACCTTAATTAAGTGCTTTCTGCTTCCATTGAGCCCCTGCCCTTAAAAACCAGCCTTGAAATTGCAACATATAACCAACACCTTAAGGTTTCTTTATAATCTTAACTTTCTGCTTGTAGGTTCTTTCTTGCTGGAGCAATCACTTCTCCCTGTTCTTCCCTGCCTGCCAACCACTGCTCCTACTGGGATCTCCCTGGAATCTCCCTGCTGAAACCTTTCTGCCCCTCAGTCCTGCCAGGCTGTCTGTAACAACAGGATCAGGGGAGTGTTTTGAGGACAGTGGGATGTGCTTAGGGCTTCTGAGGCTTTGGTGTGGGGCAGCATCTTTGGGCTGTGTTTGGCATCATGGTGAGATCTGAATCTAGGGAAAATTTGTAGGGTTCCAACTTTTCCCTTCCATGGGCACAGACACCATTCCAGCACCACGATGCACAACGCTGTCCCCAGCTCTCCCGCTGTCTTCCCTCTCCCTTCCTCTCCCCTGGTGAGAGCAGTGACTGTGTTTTAGGCTGTAACCACCGTGCATTGTGAATTTCCATAAAGGACGTGTTGTGGAAGGGAATTGTATTGTATATCCCGGCTGCGTGCTTCCTTTTAAACTATACCCCTGTCACCAGGCAGCTTTCTACAGGTTGGTTGCAGAGTGAACAGCTGAGAACCTGTGGGAAGACCCAAATGGCACTTAAATTATATTTGCTCTTTGATTTTGAAGACATTTAGTACCATTTAATAGAATCAGAATGCAATTTAACTCTGCCAAGTGGGGGAGGCCGCCTCGGGAGAAGTGACACTGCCATAGCTGGGGAAACAAAAAAATTTAAGTGAGCAAAACAGCAGGGTCGCATTTACTATCCAGGTAATTATTATTAAATAAAGAGCAGAGTGGGACTGTGTCTATCAGCTTCCCCGAGCACTCCAAGTGGCATTAACCACTTCAGGGCCGTGGGATGCTCCGGGTTAGGAGCACTCCGGGGACACCCCCGGCGTGGCAGCTGGAGAGGCTGTTGATCGTCAGCCGGAATTAACCCGGGAGCGTTTAAGCGGAGGCTGATTTTAGTGCTAATGGTCCCGTTAGCCCGGCTGGGCTCCCTCCCCCGAGCCTGCAGCAGCTCTTCAGTGCCAATATTGTTTTCTCCACCAGGAGCTGGTTATTAAAAAAAATAATGCAGGGAAAGGGACAGGAGATGTGCTGTGCTGAGCACGTCTTGGAGACAGCTCCACAGGGAGATCTGGCTTTCCTGCCTCCCTGTCTGGCTAAAAGGATGATGAAGACTTCTTGTTTGACTTTAAGCATTGTTGCTTTTTTTAATTTTTCCCCCCTTTATTTATTTTTCTCCACCATTTTCTGATGTTGTTTGTTTTTCTGGTTGATTTTTTTTCCCTGTTGTTGTTGTCGGGGGTTTTGCTTCTGTTTTTGATTTGATTTTTAACCTTAAACTGTCCATTTCAGCCACCAGGATGCCTTAGGTTTGGCAGCACTAACTTCTCCGCAGTGAGGAGCAGTTAAGCCCGGCCTGGCTGCCTGGCAGTGCCCCGCTTAATTCAAGGTTTTTGGGCAGGTCTCCAATGCAGAGAGACAACGCCGTGGGCGGACGATTCCCAGCCGTTGTTCCCTGCCTGTTTTAAGGAGATAATAGCTCTTCCCAGCCTCACCGGGGGTTTGCAGAGCACGAGTCTATTAAAGATTGCGAGGTGCTAAAGATGCTTTGCTGATTGGGGCCATACAAGCAGCTGAGGTATCTGGTTTAAGAGAAGCTTTGCAGTTGTGAAATCAGAAGATTGTCTTTTTTTTTTTATTGCCTGCCACCTGGAAATCAGATTGAGTTGTTAGAATTTTATTTTTGCCTGAAAAAAAAATTACAGTAAACCGGGAGATAACTTATGTGTGGTGATGATACACTGCCTTTCCCAAGCATGTTTTGGCTGAAGGTTCTTACACAGCAGGGAAACACCCCAAAAGTGCAGATGTGGAAACTGAGGCACTTGGGATTGAGGTGATGGGGATCACCTTGCCCAAAAGGACGTTGGAACAGCCTTGCCCTCATCATCCTGCCAAGGGGAGCAGCTGGACACCATCAGGTCAACAGATCCCAGGATGTGTTGGATGGGTGGGAGTTGTGGGGAGGAAAAATCCCCTCTAAAATAGTCAGCAGTCATTTCTGCTTCATCCAAGCCATCCAAAATCCCTGCTCACAGCAGCTCTGGGTGTCAGCAGGGATGTGCAGGCAGAGGCTGCTGCTCCAAGATGAGTTTCCCCTGGAAAACCTGGAGCCCTTGTAGAGCACCATGACAGATGCAGGTCCCCATCCCTCCACTAGTATTAGGTGTGAATTTATGTCTGCATCTCTCAAACAGCTTGATATGTCCAATCCTCCTGGATAAAGGCAAAGGATTGAATTATTTCCAAAGGACAATATTTCATTTCCTATAAGTGCCTTAATCTCATGAGTAAATATTACAGCTTTGTGCTATAATCCCTAAGCTGGTATATCTCTTCCCTTCCCAGTTACCTTTTGTGTTGATTTACATTTAATATGTTGCCATTAAATCTCTTTCTCTCCCTGAGGCCTATTATAAGTGCAGTATTTATTCTGTTGAGTCTTTTTTAGTCACATTTCTATTGTATTCTAATGTGCTCACACAAAAGACTGCCGGGCACATTCCTGGGATATTTGCATCTTTTTCTTCCCTATTTTTGTCTGGGCTCCTGAAAACACACGCTGGTCTGGCCCCACACCCAAAGATTCCTCACACTGATGAGATTCCTGCAGGAAAGCTCCTCTGCTAACTCCTGGGCTTTCCTGGTCTGCCAGCCCTGCTCCCAGGAGGAGCATCCTGCCTGGTAGAACTGAGCATCCTGATCCGTAAAAAAAAAAAAATCCCTGAATCAGCCAGGGAGATCTCCATCTCATTTCATCCTTTGGCTCAGGCTTTGCATTAACCCACCTCATTCATTAGGCTGCTCCAGGAGAGGTTTTCTGGAATTTGCAGGCAGGAGGGGGTGGTTTGAGAGCTGGCTGGGGGTGTTTAAGGGCAGAGCAGAGCAGGGGGTGCAAGGACTGCAGTGAAGTTTTGAGAGAGTGTGGGGATTTTTGGTTCCTTGATGCCATGGTGGGTCTTTCTAAACTTCTCCTGGGATATCTGAGGGTCTCTGAAACCAACTGGCAACTTGTGGGGGTCACAGAGGTTTTCCTGAGCTGGGGAACCTCCCCTGGGTGGTGGTTTGGGGGTGGGTGAGGGATGGTGTGGGGTTTTGGGCTCCGGGAGGATCAGAGGCTGTGGGAGGTGGGGGAGAGGGAGAACTCCGTGCCCTTCTAGGGGTGGGGAAACTGGGGGAGATCACCCCTCTTTCTCATGGGAAAGGGAGAGTTCATCACCCCTGAGAGCAGCATTCCCAAGGGCACAGAGGAAAGCAGGGAGCATTCCAGCTGCTTGGGGAAACCCCCTTCCCTTCCCTGCTCTCAGCACCCACCCTCAGTGGGCACTGCTGACCTGCTCATTCCTTTATCCTGCCTGATTTTGGGGGCTGTGCCTCTGTTTTCCAGGCTTTGGAGGGAGCTGTGGGAGGCTGGGGGTCTGTGCTGCCTGGGTTGCTGATTTCCGTGTGCAAATCCTTATATTTTCCCGTGTCCCTGTTCTTTTCTCTGCTGTCCCCTCAATATAATAGCTTTGCTCCTCTCTAAAGTGCCTGGATCTCTACAGATTAAGGGTGCTCAGCAGAAGCTATTATTATTGTGATGCTTTTATTGCATAGAGAGACTGAGATATTAAAGGACTCCTTCAGCTGAGGCTTTTAGAGGTAGAGAAGATTGGCCAGAGCAGATTTGGGTGCAAACATCCACCCCATGAGGCAACCTGAAGCAGCAAAGAGCTGAGCTCATCTGCCTGGCTTGGAGGAGAGGCTCATGCTCAGACTGCAGATTTCCACCAGCAGCCTGAATGTCAGCTCTCCTCTGGAGCATCCTTGCCCACGGGAAGCAGGGATGAGCTTCCCTCACTCCCTGCCTTTGCAGAGGGTGGTGTTGAAGAGTGGGAGGTTGCACAGACTCTTCACAGGATGGGTGCTGTAGGTAAAGCCTGTCCCACCTGGCTGGGAAAAAATCATGCAATTATTGACTAATGGTCTTAATTAGGTTAAAAGTGTGCCCGAGCCTGGGTGTCTCCTGTCACATCCCCACCACCACCTCCAGTAGGGACAGGTCTTGTGGCACAGCCACTGCCAGTCCTTTCTGGGACCATTAGCATGGATTAGGCATCCCAGACTAGTCAGCCTTTCCCTACAAGACTCGAGTCCGGGATTAAGGCTCTGCAAGATGCCAAAGCAAAGGAGCACATACAAATATCCAGGGGTAGTGACAAAATGGCTGCGTTTGAGCTGTGCCAATGAGGCGAACAGCAAAGGAAGGAAAAACAAATGTTGGCTGTTGGGGGACACGGGGAAACTATGCTTTTATCTCCTTTAAAATCACTCTGCTCTGTTTGGTTTTTAAATCTTCCTTCCACACTGGAGTCATTCTGCTACTACGTGCAAAGCTACCAGGGGAGTTGGGGGAAGAGGGGAAAAAAATTAATTGAATCCTTACATTTGAGTGATGGCTACTCTGAGAGCTTGTCAACCTGATGGTAAATCTTGGGGGTGTTAATTGCTTTGAAATCCCTTTCCTCTCGTCAGCAGTTCCCCACCTTCCCTGCAGTCCCATCTCGCTTGTTTGCAGCCCACAGTGAGCTGCCCGTGCTCAGCTCTGAGCATCCAGGGGAGGCTCGGGGTGAGAGGGAGGGATGCCTTCTCCTTTTTCCCTTTTCCAATGGCTCCTGTTTGCTGATAAGGTTAATTGATTTCTTTTGCTTTAATTAACGAAATTCAATTTCTGCTTAATGAGAAAGATTCTGGTGTGACACGTGTAAATGGCGAAGTGAGGAGTGCCAGGCGAGAGGGGAGGGAGGGAGCAGCCTGTGTGTGGGCAGGCAGCCCGGGGAGGTGGGGTCCCTCATCCTGGGCATCCTCTTCATGTCCCCAGAGTGAGGTGCAGCCCATTGCTCTGTCCTCTGTGGTGCCCAGGAATATCAGCAAATGTCCTCTGCTGTTTGGTGCAGCTTTGACCTGTTTGGAGAGAATTGACCCTGGGATAGAATCATGAGAGGTTTGGGTTGGAAGGGACCTTAAAATTCATGTCATTCCAACCTTTGTCATGCACAGGGGCACCTTCCCCTATCCCAGATTGCTCCAAGCCCCATCCAGCCTGGCCATGGACACTTCCAGGGATGGGGCAGCCACAGCTGCTCTGGGCACCCTGTGCCAGGGCCTCCCCACCCTCACAGGGAAGAATTTACCCCTGCATCTGACCCAGCCAGCAGCACATGGGTTCCTTTTCGGGCTCTTGGCTCCCCTGTTTGTGCCGAAATTGGGATCAACAGGAGAGGAGGGTGGGGGGAAGGAGGACGGCAGAGAGAGAGAGTCACTTCTCATCAAGTTGATCAATCTTTCTGCTGTTGAAGCCTCTCAATGAGTTGAATGTGATTTTCTCTGCCTTACGCGCAAGGTGGAAGTCGATCGCTTTCAATTTTCAGCATGCAGAACTGGCACTCTGTCAAGCTCCTGCCTTGCATAACCATGATTGCTGCTGGCGAGGGCTGGGAGCACACCCAGAGCCGGGCTGGGAGCACACCCAGAGCCGTGCTGGGAGCGGGGCTGGGTGTGAGCAGCACCCTCTGCCTGGGAGCTCTGGCCGGGGTGATCCCTCTGGTGACTGTGTGGGGTGGGCTGCTGAGAAGAGGAGGGTGAAATTTCTACTTGGGGCTGAAAAAATGCTGGGCTGGGCTGTGAGGGGACATCTGTGACAGCACAATGGACTTGGTCACGCCAGGATTCCAAACCCAGAGCCCTGAGACCATTAAGCTCATTGCACATCAGCCAAGGGCTCTGCAGCTCTGTGGTCGGGGAATGGGATAGTGCTGAATGGCATTAACCTGTCTGGGAATGTGGAGAAGCTCTTGCTGCTTTGCAAATTCCCATTTCCCATGAATGCATTCCAAGGGAGGATGCAACAGGCGCTGGCAGCGTGTTTGGGACATTGTGTGGGGGCTGTTGTCAGCAGCCTGGGGCGTGAGCGTGGCCCCAGAGCCTCCTGCCCGCCACAGGGGCCACAGGCTGCAGATAAGAGAAAGTGATTTCTGGTTTTAATTAACTGAGCTTTCATTTCAGGATAAACAAAGGCCGTGTTTGTGTGCTGACAGCTGGCTGTCCTTCTGGGTCAGATAAGAAGGCAAGTTATTGCCTCCAAGCTCTGGGAGGGACCAGGAGAGAGTCCAAGGAGCGGGGAACGTGAACAAATGCTGGGTGAACCTACACGGGCAGCTGGGCTGGGCTATTGTGTGAGTTAAATAGAGATTCTTGTGCCTATTCATCCTGCTGCCCCTGAGTAGGAGCTGCTGTCCTGCCATTGTCCCAGCAAATCCCCAAACCAGTGGCAAGCGTGTTGTGGCAGGCATCCAAGGTTTCCTCTGCAAAGCTGGAGTGTTCCCGGGGGCTCTGCCGGATTTGGGAAGGATGGTTGCCCATCCCTGCATGAGCTCTGTGATTTCTGAGTCTTGTGGTACCCTGAGGATGAAAATGTCCCTAGGATGTGTTCCAGGGAGAGGAGGGAATTGCCCCGAGGCCAGGCACTGGTTTGCTTTGGCAGCCCCTGGCCTTGGCTGGAGCAGAGGCTCCTTTAGGAGGATCAGGCAGTGCCAGGGTAAATGCCAGGCTCCCCAGTTCAGCATCCTCCCCGAGGTGATTAAAGTGCCCAAAGACCTGAGAAATGCCAGCATTTGCAGCAGCCTCGTGTCCTGAGCAACACATTCCATGGGGAAACCATGGAATTCCATGCTCCCAGGCACCTGCTGCTGCAAGGACAGAGGAGCAGTTAAAGTGATGGAGGAGTGAAAACGCCTCTCCACAGCAGATGATTCAGAGATTCAGCCAAAATCTGGCAGGGGGAGGGTGTTCTCAGCAGGTGCTGCTGTTCACTGCTGTGTTCTGGCTGAGCAGAGGCTGGGGAGAGCTGGATTTTGGCAAGGATGGACACACGGCACTGCTCCCTGTAGGTGCCATACCCACATGTAGGTGTCTGTGTGCACTTCTGGGGGATCCAAGCACTGGGACAGCACCTCTGGGTCTCTGGAGCTCTGCACAGCAGAAAGCAAACAGCTGGTTTAACAGGGTCAGCAGATGTGCTGCACATCTGGGCAGGGGACAGGGAGCGGGGAGCCCCCTGCACTGCCTGAGAGCTCTGCAGGTAAGTTCAGCTCTTGTCTGAGATGCTGAAAGGAAGATGGTGCTGGATGTTTTCTCATGCAGAACATTTTCAGGAGGTCTTTTGGTAGGTCAAAGTTTTCCATTACCTTTGTGAAAAATCCCAAAGCAAAATTTGAGCTTTTCAGGCTGTGGCTCTTGCACATCATCCATTCAAAACTAAAGTAGGAGTGTGTTAATTTCTTAGCTAATTTTTTACTGAACTTTTTCCTAGTTCTTTTTCACTAGAGAGACAAAAGTGAAAAAACTTGAATGACTTCGTGGGATGTGGAGGGAAAAAGTTTGGCTTTCCTTTAATCTTCAGCAATACAAGTTGGCAGTTTGAGTCCAGTTCCAGTCTTGGCACATTTTCTCTTTGGGCCTAATTTGAGGTGACCGCTTTAAGATCTGCTCTGGTTTCACATTCCTCAGCCTTGTGTTTTTGCACTTCCAAGACTGTGTGATGGATCTTAAGGAGTCTGCATTATACAGCCCTGTATCCATCTGTTGTCCTTACAAGTTAAACAGCCTGAAAAAAAATGGATTAGAGCTTCAGCTCCTGTAATGAAGCAGCAATTTGTCTCCAGATCCTGATCCAGGTGTAGCAGAGCTAACGAGCCGGCTGGCCTTGAGCATCAGAGAATGTTAAATACATTTTTTTGGTGGAGAAAAAGCTGGAGTGAGGAGGACAAAGCACACTGAGAAGAAGGAGGGAGGGAAGGACAGCAGAGGTGGGAGAAATTGGGAAGTGGGATGGGGTTATCCCTGCTGACCAGTGGTCATGGAGCAAAGGGAGGTCTCTGCTCAGGCTGGGTGTGCAGATTGTGCCTGCTGTCATCTCCAAGGTGTCTTTGCAGAAGTTGTTGACCATCCAGTGGTGGCACAGGTTAGTGGAAACCTGGAGGGGAGGGGAAAGCCCTGCCAAAGCCATCTGGCTGCTTTTCCTACCAGAGGATGCCAAGGCTTGTGTGGGCTGAGCCGCTCAGCATCTCTCTCAGGGTGTGGATGAAAGGGAGGTTCCCCCAGTCCCTTCCTGCTGCTTTCCAGGGGAGCCGCAGGATTATTAAGGAAGGTAAAAAACGGTGGCGAGGAAAATGAGAGGAGAAGGTCTCGTTCCATTATGTGGGAGAAAATACTTCCCAATTAAAGAGAATGAGCTGAAAGTGGGATGTGTGGGGGGAGAGGGAAGGGGGGGAATCGTGCAGCTCCTGGCAGGAACAGTCACCTTCAGTGGGGCTGATTTCCTGCAGCAGCAAGAGGAGAGGATGAGGAGCATGGATGGATGGATGGATGGGTAATTTTTATTTTCTTATGGTGAGGAAGGTTTGGTTCTGAAAGTGAGAGGAGAGGGAGGGGAGGCCAGGTTGATGGAGATCACGTTTCATTCAATTTGGAGAAAAGGAGAGGGAGAAAAGAAGATGAGCCTGAAATGAGGCTTAATTTTAATGAAGAAAAATTCTCTGCTAAGTAAGGAGAGTTGAAAGGGAGGGGAGAGGAGGGTTTGAAAATGATAGGAGCCTGACACGCTATTGTGGTGGAGAGATTTCCTTTTCTTCCTTTTCCCTTTGGTTGGAAAAGAAAAAAAATATAATAAAGACAGTGAAAGGTGGAAGAGAAAAGAGAGGAGAGATCTAATAAATGAGTTGCAACACCTGAGAAGAGGTGGGCTCGCTGCTGGGGAGGTGGCTCAGGGGTCCAGCTCAGCACTCCATGGATACAGATGGCTTTTTTCCCTGTTTTACCCCCCATGGTGTGCCAGGCCTGCAGGGGCAGGGCAGGGCTCAGCCCAGGCATTTTAATTGATTTTTAACTCAGAACTGACTCCTTTAATGGGTACCAGAGGGGCTTGAAGCACCCCAGGGGCCACCTGATGGATGGGGCCACAAAGAATGATGAGCATGAGCCCTCTGCTGCTGCTTGGGGTGTTCTGTCTCTGCTGGGGGAGGATCTGGGGACTTGCTGCCAGCACTATGGTGGGAAGGACAGATCCAGCCCTGGGCAGTTGTGTGTTGTAGCTGGCACATTAAATCAAATCCCTTCCTGGCACCCAGGATGGATTTCTGGACCCTTGGGACTTCACTGCACTTAGGATGTGCATCCCTGCTCATTCCCAGCTGCTGATTTCCATTAGAAGAAGTTAAAAATACATGAATGGTGTCCTTTGCATGATTTTCTTTGTCTCCTAATTGCAACACCTTGCACACAACTGAAGCCCAGTCACTGTTGAGGGCAGGTTCAAGATGGGGCTGGTGCCAGCTGCTGCCTCAGTGGAGTGGTTGGCAGTGCTGACTCACTTTTGCAGAGGAATTTTCTTGCCCTGGGTGTTGGTTTGAATGCACCAGGAACCTCTGTGGTGGCACAAGCCCTTCAGATAATGCTGGAAATATTTGGCTGAATGTTTCTTGCTGTTGTCATTCTGGCTGCCCTTGGTTTGGTGGGAATTACTGGGTATTTCATGGATTCTTTTTCCATCTGTTTCCCAGATTTCTGCTCATTCCCCAGATCTCCTGGCTGGCTTGTAGCTGGTGGGTACAGAGGCTGAGAGCACCCAGGGAACCGCAGTTAAAAGCTCATCTCATCTTCTGCACGACTCACTCTGCACAACTTGCTTGGTTTAAGGCTTATTAAAAGAACAACACATCCTCTGGGGACAAAGAAATCCATCTTGTTTCCAAATGCTTTTGTGGGGACAAAGCCAAACGCTTGGCAATAGCAGGCCTGGGTGAAGCTCACATTCACTCATTTATTTCTTGCTCAGGTGACTTTGGCTTCATGCAGACTTCTTGTTCTTGATGAATAACACTTAGGTCTTAAAGTAGTATTTGTGTAAAGCTGCTGAAGAAATAGGAGGCAAATTGCCTGCAATTGCTGGATCCTAATCAACAAGCAAACAAGAGAATTGCTCCCTCCCCTGTCCAAGCTGTCACCCTTCCTCTCCACCGCAGTGTTTGATGGTGCTCCCAAAAGCAGTGAAGTGGTGACAATTCCATTTCCTGTGCTCCATAATTTTTCCCATTGCCAGAACACAGCTGAGTGGGGAGTGCCTGTTCTGGAGCAATTTCTGGAGGGATGTGGGGAGGCTGGGACACCCTGGAAGTGTCTGGTTCTGTTCTGGTAAAAAGTTCCCTTCCCTCTGATGGGGCCTGAAAAGGCATTAGGAGGGTAACTGATCTCTGGCTTCTGGGAGGCAGCTCTGAAATGGGCTCTGTAATCTCTGACTTTGGACCTTTTTTCTCTAAATCCAAGGCTTAGATCCTTGATTTGGTGTGGATGAGTCCCTCCTGCTCCCCTCTTCCCCCCAAATCCCTTCCCTTTGAAATAACACCTGCTCATATCCTTGTGTCTGTCATGGGGAGGCAGAAAGATCTTCTCATCACAAGGAAACGTGGCTTGCTTCAATCCCCCCCACTGCCACACATCCTCTTCCAAAATACTGCATAATGTCAGACTAAATCCTTATCAGAAATTTTAATGAGCAAAATAAAACCTGAAATCTGTGTGATTAAAATCAAATCTTCCCTCTTCTGCTCTGCTGGAGCTGGCTGCCAAAACAGAGGCACAACGCTGACAATGGGAGGCCCTTCGTATTTAATTACCTCTGGCTTCATCGGCGCTTTGGAGAGACGTCCTCTGGTCCCTGCTGGGGCTCTGGAGAACCTCAAAGAACAAACAGAGGGTGGTTAAAGTGCTATCCACTAAAATGTGCCCAGAGAAGCTGTGGCTGCCCCATCCCTGGAATTGTTCCTTCCAGTGGAAGGTGTCCCTGTCCTTGGCAGGGGGTTTGGAATAAGCTGGTCTTTAAGGTCCCTCCCAACCCAAACCATTCTGGGTTTCTATGTTTGGCTGCTGCTCTGTTGGAGATTACCCAGTTCTGGCTCCAGGGAGGGTCCAGTATCTCCAGAGGTCTCAAGGGACAAAAGCTGGCCAGTGTTGATCCCAGATGTTGCTGTTTCCTTCCCCCAGTGATGGTCTCAATACTTGTGGAGGCCTTTTCCATGGGTGGTGGCTGCTCCTGGCCGCCATGAGGACACTCCATCTGTCCACTCACCTCTCTGCCAAATTCCTTTTGACTTCCTCTGTCAGCCCTGCATCACCTGTGCTCCTCAGTGCCCAGCTGTCCCTTCCTGCCTCCTAAAGATCCCTTTTTCCTGCTTTGTCTGTCCTTGAAGATACATACAGTCCTTTGTGGTTGCTGTTGGGCACACGGTGCTGCCAAATGCTATCATCCAAGTTACTGCCCTTCAGAGCCAGGGTGGGGCTCACCAAAGGGAGGAGAACAGGTGAATCCTGGTGGCTTTTGCTCTTGCCCACCTCCTTAGTGCTGTTCCAGCTCCATATCCTCTCTCTGTGCATGAAAAATCACCTTTCAGCCCTTTTTTTAAAAAATACAGTGTCTGTAGTGCCTTTCAGCCTCCCTGGGCACTCCTTGCAGCTGACTTCCAGTCAGAGGTCCACACAGTGCTGTAGTGAATTAATTGACTTCCTTCTCTGTTTCTTTCATTCCTGGATTAATTCCTTGAGTACCTTTCAAAATCACCATCCGACTTTCCCAAAGTCTCTTGAATTATGTCTTCACCCGTATCCTCTGTCGTTTGTCTCCTTCCAAGAGGCTGTTTCATTTCATTTGTCCTTCGAAGGAAGCGGGAGCATATTTCATGAGCCGGAGAATTGAATCAAATAGAAGAGAGCAGGGAGCACTCACCTGAGCTCAGACCTTTCCCCACCAGAAAGAGAAAGAGATAATTAAGAGATACTCAGGAGGTGCAGCCAGCTCGTGTTTCTGGCAGGAATCCTGACTGGGTATCTCTGTCTGCTTTGCCCAGAACGCAGGATGCTTAAATTATCATAATTTAATGGCAATAATATGAGTATCCAGATAGGAATAACTAGAACAAATTCTGGGAAGTGAACGGGAGAACTTTGGTCACAGTGACCTTGCAGTGTCTTAAAACCTGATAAGCCCCGGTGACTTGAGCTGGAGAGACAGTAATGAGGGGAATATATGCAGATGGCCAGTGTCCTCCTCAGTTCCTGTCCCCAGGCAGGTGGACAGAGCTGCTGTCGTGACTTGTCTCGTGGACAGCTGGCTCTGAGACGGTGGCGTGACAGTGGGACACCAACTCCTCCTTTCTCCTCCCCTTTCTCTTTCTTTTTTCGGTGTGGTTTGAGAGGCAGGAGTAATTATGCCAAGATTAGAGCGTTAATCATCATTTGCAAATGGGGGAGTCGTTCTGAGGAAGCAAGAATGTATTGAGGGGAAGTATGGATTGGCTGCCTTGGAGTCTGAGAGGAGCCATGCAACTTCCATCCTTCGAGCATTCGTCTCCTTGACCTCGTGAATGTGCTGTGCAGTGCTGGGTCAGAAATCTGTAAAACTCACCCGAGAAATCCTGTTTTGATTAATGTCAGCCTGGCCAGACATTCCCCCCTCCTCCAAAACCAGCCATGCACTTTGCTGAACGTGCTGGGAGAAAAACCCTCAGCAACTGGTTTGTGGCACAGCTTGCTTGATGTTCTCCTAGGAAAGCTGGGCTGGAATAAAGCAGCTCCTCTCAGAAAAGCATCATGAAACTGGGGAGGAGAGCACAGTTCCATGCCTGCAGTCCCCTTGGCTTTGTGGGTTTTTGCAGGAAGCACTTTTTAATGAAAAAAAGAGCAGAAAAGAGATGTCTTGTTGACATTTATTGTCTATTTGCCCTCTTCCTGAAGTTAAAGCTCTCTGGGACTGAAAATATAGATGCTCTCTGGAGAATCAGCATCTCCTTCCTCCTAATTTCATTTCACTCTACAATAATAAGATACAAACCCACAATTAAATCCATATTAATAGATACAGCTCCACAAAGTCACGAGGGCTGTTGAATTAAGGTCCAGCCCTGCCTGGTCCTGAGTGCCTTTCCTTTCTGCTCAGCTGCAGTGGGAGCTCGAGAGTTTGCAGGCTCTCACGTGGGATCCTCAGCATCTTGCAGAGTTGGGGCTTTTAATTTTGCAGATCATCAAAGGCAAACCAATCCATCAATTATCAACGCTCCAGCTTGCTGCTGAGTAAATGAGAGTATTACGGTGTATCAATTAGCAGCATCGGATGCCCTGAAATGATTACAGAGGAGCTTTCCAGGCATGCCTGCCATCCCAGGCTGCAAACTGAGACAGCTGGTGCCTGGATGTGGCAAAAAGTGGTGGGATTTTGGCTGTTGGGGAAGAAATGCTGGACTCAGGAGTTGGACTTTGTGGGGAAAAAAGAAATGGATGCTCCTGGGCTGGTCCAAATCCCATCTCCTGTTCAAGGGTTGTAGCTCTTGTGTGTGGTAGGTTGACTGCTGAGAATCTAATTGTACTTGAAATGCGGAGAGATTTGGGTTGTTTGGGATTTTTTAAGGTTTTTCATCAGTAATTCCAGATCAGTAGAAAATACAACTAAAGGAGCAGCACGCCTGACCTCACACTCTGCAGGACCTCACACTCTGCAGTCTGTGCCCTCTTCCCCCTCTTTTCCTCCATGTTCAGGGTGTGACATGAACAGGCTCATTGGAAATGTTCTCTGGATTGTCCACAGCTGCAGGAGCCATCCCTAATTCCTCAGCATCTGTCAGGGAGCATGGCACAACACCGAGTCCTGGTCCCTACACAATTCTCAGTGCTGGTTTGTCCTGCATCCCTCAAGTTTATCACCACCAGGCTCTCATTATCTGTTCAGATTGATGCATTTGTTCTCCTTTTATTTATTTATTTATTTATTCTGTTCAGCACATTAAGTAGAGCTCAGTGAATAACACATTTTTCTGCTCATTTGCTGGATGGCAAAATTCCTTTAAAAAAAAAAAAAAAGAGGGGTGGAAAGCTCAGCCTCACTCCCTGCAAACACCACTGTTTTGTTTAGATTTCATTTATTTAAATATATTCCCAAAGGGTTTGAATAAAACAGAAGGAAACCCTGTGATGGGCCTTTGAACCGAATGCTCTGCATGTTTTTGTGTTTCAGCATCTTTTGAAGTTGCTCAATTCTTCCCCTTTCTGACACAATCCAGTGGGTTCAATTCAAGAATTGTTTGGGGTCACCAAACTTTTGGTTTCTAGAGAAAGACTTTTGATAATCTAGGTTTTTCTTCCTCCTAGTTAAGAAAATGAGTCTTGCAGTCTTTAATGATGTGTGGATGGAAGGATTTTGCCACTTTAGGTTTGTGTTGCTGCTGCAAGGAAATGTGGAATGGAATCAAATTTAATAGGGAAGGGTCTGGAGATCCTCTGAGGAGCAGATGAGGGAACTGAGAAGGCTCAGCCTGGAGAAAAGGAGGCTCAGGGGGGACCTTGTGGCTCTGCACAAGTCCTTGACAGGAGGGGGCAGCCGAGGAGATCAGGCTCTGCTTCCGGGGAACAGGGACAGGAGGAGAGGGAACGGCCTCAGGCTGGGCCAGGGGAGGCTCAGGGTGGACATCAGCAGGAATTTCCCCATGGAAAGGGTGCTCAGGCCTTGGCTGGGGCTGCCCAGGGAGGTTTCGAGCCCCCATCCATGGAGGTGTCCAAGGAAGGCCTGGACGTGGCACTCAGAGCTCTGGGCTGGGGACAAGGTGGGGACTGGGGACAGATTGGACTCGGTGGTCTTGGAGGGCTTTTCCAATTATTCCAAGAGTGATGATGCAGATGTTAATTTAACAGCTGATGTCTTAATTTCTCACATGCATTTTGCAAACAATTCCCCCTTGAATTTCTTTTACTTGTGGCTTTTAACACCAGCCTTTCCGTGGGAAAATGCAATCCCAGTGGGTGAGCTGCCCAGCCTCACACTGTGACTTGCTGGGGTAAAGTTGCTTTGGTTTGCACCCAGCTGTTTGCAGCTGGCCAGCTGTGTGTGAGGAGGGATGTGCTGAACTCAGCCTGGAAGGATGTTTTGGGGCGTTTACAGTGACCCGTGCTGGGGTGGCAGGAGCTGATGCTCCCTCCTGCACGTCCAAAGGCACCTGGCAGCATCTCCCAGATTTGCTGCCTTATGCCTAATGTGCAACAGCCTTAAATATTCCTGGCGTGTGATATTTTTAAGGAGTATTCATATAGCACTTCTCTTAACAGCTACAGCAGTGCACCTGAGGGATTAGAGCTGATCTTTGTCACAAGTGTTTAGTGCTTGATACACATGTTTATTATATATTTCAACTAAATTGGAGTCAATAAACTCTCTGCATAAATATAATGTCTCTGAACAAAACACACATCCCCTCCCCAAATAGGCCATTTGCTGTGCAGGAGCTCTAAAGGGTTGCAGTGATGTCTGATTCTTACTTCTGTTGTAATTGGCATTAAAATATAATACCCTCCCTTCAAAGAGAGGCTCCCATACTGTGAAAATGCCTTTTCTGTCCAGGCAGGGGCCAAATAATAGCAAATTATAAGCATGGAAAATATTTAGAACAAAAAAAAAAAAAAAGGAAAAAAAAGAAGAGGAAAGAGGACTCTGAATTATCAGAGCTGATCCATAGCTTGCAGTCTTGTACAATTTGTCTTTTGAATACACCATACGAACCAGCTATGAATAAAATCAGTCAATTTAACCCAAAATCAATGTTCTTTTGTAGAAGTGCTTAAAATCTAAGTGGAAGGGAAAGCTTTGAAGCTGCCTATCCCTTGGTAAACGCCACACTTACTTCCCGTTTGATTTTAGCAGAAAATCCTTCCATCTCCCAGTGCCCAGCACAGCACCTTCATTAGAAAAGCTGATGAGTAATTAGCTAAAGTGTGGAAAACGGCTACTTTTTTTTTTATTTTAAAGAAAACAATGTCTTTTCTTGCTGTGGTTGACACACATGGCTTCCATGAGCCTTGCTGCAACAAGGCTGTGTCCCAGCTCCCTTGGAGTGGTGTGTCCTAGCAGGGAATTGTTGGGGACACGTGTCCCCTGGCAAGGGCCACGCACGCCTTGTAGGAAGCACGGAGCTTCCTTTGTCTGCCTGGTGCCTCCAGGGAAAGCCCATTGCTTCTCCACCTTGGGAGAGCTGCCAAGGCTGGGAGTGCTGGCAGCCGTTTCCTTCTCAGCAGGTTGGCAGGCTCCTGTCTCCGTGAGGGATCCGGGCAAGCCAGGTTGGCTCCTGCTGTAGGATTAGAGGCTGTGGCGTGATAAAGATGTGCAAAGTGTTTCCCTGGTCTCCTCTGGGGAGGGAAGCTCCCCATCCCAGGGATAACGGCACCGTGGAGGTGCTGCTCGTGCTGGTGTGGCTCTCCTGGCTCTAGGCCATTGTCCCCTTGGCTTCGCTCCTTGGCTCCTGGAAGTTTTATCTGAGCCAAATGTGCAGCCCAGGCTGGAGACAAGTCCCTGTGCAGTGCAGATGGTTGAAACCCCACTGAATGAGATGTTTAGAAACGGACGGGATATCACAGCCAAGGAATTGAGCCTGACACATCACCATGGAGGTGCCCAGTGACCCCAAATTCTCTCTTTTGAATCCCAGTCAAGAGCTCTGTGATTCAGCAGCTGTGATCTGCTGCTTGGAGGATTAAAAGACTGCTTGGGTCTCACTGAAAGGATTTTGCCCATTTTGCTGTCATATCTTGGCACCCCAGGCTTGCAAATGTGCTTTCTTTCCCCTGGAGGAGCTCCCAACCCCACTGGGGATGAGACCCGGGAGCCTGGGTGATGTGTCAGGCCTCTCTGGGAGGCTGTGGCAGATCGGAGAGACCCCTCCTATCCAGAAACCCAGACTCTGTTTCCATCAGTCACATCTCTGGTCTTCCACCCTCTTCCAGCTAATTCTCATACTGAGGTCATCAGGGGTTTTGCATGATTGAATTACAGGGTCAAAGGTGGAGCTTGAGCAGGTCCATGAGATGGTTTTTTTCCTTCTGGGGTGTCGGGTCTCCTGAAGATCCACATTTGGAGAGGTGCTTTAATGGAGTGAAGTCTTGGGGGTCAACTAAGCCATCTGCAGTCTTGAGGGGGAGGTGGTGGACCTGCTCTTGTCAGTCCTTAGGTATCAATTACTGAAGTGAAAGGTTTTGTTCTCCCTCTTTGTTTTGATCAATTGTTGATAAATAGCTCAGTGCTTGTGATGGATGTTGTGATCAGAAGTTTGAACTTGCCCCAGGCCTGTCAAATTTGATGTATCTCAGATGTCTGCACTAATTTATACAAATGTTTTGCAGCACTAGAAAAAATCAAAACCTTGGGAGCACAAGAATTTGTCCAAAAAAGGAGCAACTTTTCTTTCTTGTCCCCAAAGACCTTGTGTTATTTCAGGTAAATGTTAAGTTAATGCCTGGGGATCCCAGCCCCAGCCGGCGTCCTGCAGCCCAGCTGTTGTATCCAAGTCAGATTCCTTCTTTCAGAAAGCTGATTTCAAAATAAACATAGCTCTTGAAGAGGAAAAAGGGAAATATCACGGTACCATGACTTGCAGAAGGATGTGCAGGTGGTTGACAGTGTGGCCACGAGTGTAACCTGGTCACCTGCGGCTTTGTCTTCACTAATCTGCTGCTTTCATTTCCCAGGCTGGCATTTCAAGCAGGTTAAACACAGAAATCAAAAAAGCAGCTCTTGCTAAATTCCCTAAATAAAAACATTTTGTGGCTTAGCCTATTTATAGCTGGCTGAGTGAAGGCAGCACTCAGTGAGAGGGACATCAGGAGGTTAATATGCGTGCAGCTGGTTTGGCCAATTGATTTTTGTGACCATTAAATTCCACTTCTGAGAGCCTTGCACACACATTTCAGTTGATCCATCTTGGATGGTGGAGTGCTCCAAAGAGTGCTCAAAGCTTTGTTTTGCCTGGTTTACAGGAAATAAGGTGTTGCTGGTGAAAGGTGCTGCAGATAAATGCACAATGGTTTGGGTTTGGTTTTTTTTTTCCCTCGTTGTTTTTGTGTTTTAATTGGCTGGCAGCTCTCCCCGTCTCCCCCCCCCCAGTCCTTATTTAGTTCAGCGTGTAATTCCGCACACAATGCGCACACGCTGAGGTGTGGTTTCAAGGTCTTCGCGTGTTTAGCAAATATTTCAGCCGAAACGATCTGTTCAGCTGTTACATTGATTGCCAAGATTACAGCACGACAACAAACATTATTTGGGGGATCGGAGACGAAATTACAGCCCACTCTCGGCGGCGTCTGCAGCGAGGAGCAGATGCACCGTTAATTTGGTGCTGCAATGGCCATTACCCGGCGCAGCGGTGTGGGATGCAGCAGCATCCAGCCAGCCGTGCCCGCCGGTGCTGCCACAGAGCTGCAAACCCTGCAAGGATCCGCACCATGGCAGGGCCTTTCCTGCCGGCCAAGGGCTGTGGTGGTGGAGGCCAAAGCAGAACAGGTGGTAGAGGTTGGCAGAGTCGCGTTGGGCGGTTGGGATGCAGAGAGTGGCTCTGGAAACGGCGACAGATCCGCAGCCGGTCTGTGGAGCGCGGGGTGGTGGTGCTGGCCACTGTGCAGGCTGGATTTTTCCATGAGAGTCTTGGACCGATGGAATGATGGTGTGACCATAAAGCTGTTTATTTTGGAAGGAGTAGCGATGGGCAAATGGGGTGTTTGCTCCATAAGCTGGCATAGGGTCCATTTTGGACAGGATGGGGTACAGTTGTGTTAGTTTGGGAGTCAAACTTTTGCTGGATCCCAAATCCGTTGGCTTGCAGATTGCCTGTGACTCAAGTTGGTGGAGGAATTGGGCTTTGGCTTGTGAGTTCCATCCCTGCAGGATGTGTGAGTGCTGCTGGCACATTGACCTTGGAGATGAGCTGGAAGCAGCACTGAAGGCAGCAGGAACCCATCTGCTGTGACCCAGCCTGCCTCAGTTTCCCCACTGTACAGTGGGGAGTGTCCTGCAGCTGTGCAAGGGGAGCTCCATGGAATGTTAGCACATTGTGACACTTGACATTAGGGCTTGGGGACATGCTGGCACCGAGGGCACCAGGGAGGGACCATCTGTGAGGGTGAGGAGAAGGCAGCAGGGTTCTGCCCCATGTCCTCCTCCCTGTGAGGACTCCCTATGCAACTGAGCAGGCTGTGGAGAAGGAGGGTGCTTTCTTCATGGAAAGGAAATGTGACTTCTGTGCCGTCCTTCCCCACGGCTCTCACTGCGGAGCCTCCCCTCAACACGCGCTTTTCACCTCCCATCTGCAAAGAGCACAATATCTGCTCTAACATGGGAAGCTGGTGCATGCAGAATGAGGTCACTGCACTTGATCTCACCATGAACATTTTTTTTTCTGGTTGAAAGGTGACTATCAACTGTGTAGTGGCCACCGAGGTGCTCAAATGAAGGACACGCAGCCTGATACAAGGCACTGCCTTGAAGTTTGGGGCTGGGGCTCTGCAGGCCCAAGGCTGGTTGAGGACTCTGTGACCTTGCACGCTCTGCTCTGTCCTGCCTGATGTTCCCAGGAGATTTTTGGCAGAGGAAAACAGCCCAGCCAGAAAAGTTGATTGAATGACATTTCTGTCCTGATGCTGGCTATGGGGTCACTCTTCTTATTAAAGTTAGGGTTATTGATAGCTCTTCAGGAGTCTGTATAGAGTTAATAAGTGGTTAGCAGATGTTAGAAGCATATTGCAGATATTAGTGGTAGATTGGGATAAATCCATCAGTGGATGATGCTGCTGGTGGCTACAGACATGAGCTGAGCGCTGCCTCATCGGCTGAATATTCAGCAATCCATTACCTGCTAACTATTTGCCTTTATTAAGCCTTGTTTAACTCTCTGTTAACCAGCCAGAGACCCTCTAAGGGGAATTTGGTCTGAAATAGCACCAAGTACACAAATCTCTTGACATCTCTGCCAAAATCTTGGCTAGAGAGTAATTTGTACATCTGATTTGTGCCTTTGCTTTGAATCCCTCTTGGAGCAGCCTCCTCAGCCGATTTCTCCAATTTATTAAGCCACTTTGTCCTTGGAGTGGTAGAGACACAAAAAGGTGATCAAAGAGGAGGTGGAAGATCAAATATTAAATTTCTGAATGTTTTCTGCTAAGTGACAGCGAGGGAGCCAGCAGTTGAGTGTCCAATATTGCCGTTTCCAATGGCTTTCTTTTCCAAATGTCACCACGTAAAAATAAAACTGAAGGGAAAGGGAAAAGCCAAACAGCAAGAGGGACACATCACAGCTAAATGACACACACCCCGAATGCTGGAGTGGTTTCAGTGGCTTTTATGGGAGCTGCTCCCATCTCGGCAAAGTTAATGAGTAGCCAGTTTTCACTGCCTGCTGGGTAATGTCAGGTCTAAAATACAGCAAAGCCTGTCTGAGGCAGCCACTCAAGGGAGCAACAAATACAGGTTGCAGACAGAGATGGCTCAGAATTGCTCTCCACGGCCCTGGTCCTCTGCAGTGACCAAGGAGCTTGTCTGCTGAACGGGGAAAGATGACAAAAGTCGTTTGGAGCCGTGTCCTTTGCTATCCAGGGAGATGTTTCTGCTTTTCTCTGGTTGCCTCTGGCTCCTGGTGGCCCTGTCCCTCCATCCTAGTGGAGATCAGTGTGAGTGTGTCCCTAACTGGTTCTCTTCTGCATTGTCAAAATCTTCAAGCATTTGAACCCCTCAATTTAGCCTTGATTTGGGATTTGCACAGGGTAGGAAGCCAGGGAAAAATTCTGCTGTAAAATTATTATCTGAAATTGTTATGCAATTATTATAGACCTGCTACTGACATTTCTGATTTTCTTTGTCTCCTACCAAGCTGGCCAGTGTGACCTGGTCTGCGGCTCAAATTTCTGCTCTATTGTCAGTCTTATCTCTGATTAAGCCAATCATGTGCAGATGAAGCAGCGTGACCCACATGGTCCCATCACTTCCCAGGGCACTCCTGGATCCCTCACTGTGGCTCAGTGCTGACCCTCCTGAATCACTGGTGGCTGTGGGCTCTAATTACCTGTGGTGTGGCCAGTGGGGATGTGTTTGGGAAATTGATATCTTGGCACTATGATGAATAATTCTTGCAGCTTGGTGACAGTAGGATGAGTTACAGGTCAGTCCCTCTCCCTACTCAGGGAGGGCAATGGGGGGGACTGTATGAGGATGGGATTGGACTCAGCTTCCAGGAGAGGAACATCTTTGTTCCACAGCCATTTTGGTAATCCTGCCTGGGGTTTTTAGCATGGGACTCCTTTGCACTGGAGCATGTGCTCCCTCGCACTTGAATGCAGGATTTTGTGTCCCAGCAGAAAAGATTATCTAGAGGAGAGCCCACAGGTGGCATTCAGAGATGTATCCTGGTGGGATGGCATGGGCTGGGGAATGTTTCCAGGGGACAAAACCCAGACAGTGGCTGCTGACACTCCGGTGCTCATAAAACAGCGTTGGGAGCAGAGGTTTGCCAAATGTTGCCCGTCCTTCACCCAGGAGGAGGAGGAGGAGGTTTCCTCTGGGCCAGCTGCTGGTCCATCTGCATTTCTGCTGAATAATGGAGCGGCATGGGGGAGCGTGGGTGGTGGAATGTCGCCCGTTTCCATGGTATCTGAGTGCTTCTGCAAGGCTCCAGCTCGGGAAATGGGTCCGTGTTATTATTTCCATTAGAGAGATGGGAAACTGAGGTGCGGGAAACTCGGGAACCAAGTTGGGCTTAGTGATGCTGTCACTGTTCTGGGGACACAGAGCTGAGTGCTTTGCAGTGGGGGTATGAAAATCCAGGGATGTGCTCTTCCCAGCTGAAACAGGTACTGAAGTTCAGATAGGAACTTTCAGAAATGTTTTTAGGACTGCAGTTGTTTGTAATAACTGCACTGGCCTCCACTGGCTTTTTAAGCCATGTTGTGCCTCTTGTGTTTGCTTTCATTTGTTTATTTATTTATTTTGATAATCCCCACTTCACAGAAGGGATCTGCAGTGGAGGAATTAGTGGCCTGTCAAGGCAATTTCTCACTCTCTTCACCCAGGACATCTGGTTAGTTTACATTAGGGATACTTCAAAAAATAATTGTTTAGAGCCCATAATTCATTTATTATTCACTTCAAAACATTTGTGTATGACTTTGCCTCTTTTGAGTTTTCTCAAGTCTTAGGCAGTTGACATTTACTGGAATTATTTTGTCCCTAATTACCTCTGTTTCTGATGAAAGAGAATTAAGAGCATAATCAACATCCCCAAAGTATCTGAAGTCAGACAATTGCAGAATGGGTTCATTCCCAGCAATCCTATACATCATAAAGACAGCTTTTTTCAATCTTATTTCTTTGTTGTTTATTTATACAAAGCTCATTGTATATTTTACTTAACATTTTGTGTACATATTTCATCTGTTTCTCTACCACATTCAGGATGTTTATATTGAATTTCATGCTCACTTAATGCCCAAGCTTAGTTTTTGCTTAACTGACTGACACAGCTCTAAGAACCATGGATGGTTACATATTGTGTTTCCAATTTCACTTGGTTTTTTTATTATTATTTTGAGCCATTTCCAGTCATTGTAGCGTGCCACCAGTGTATTGCACAGGCACCATTTAAAATACCCGTGTCTTGTTAGAAATAATAAAGGTTTAAAGTGTTATTCTTGCAGTATCTTTAGCTGGTAATGACCTTTCTATTGCCGAGCACTGAGGTAAAGGAAAGACACGGTGGTTCTTTATTACCAGAGGAGCCTAACTAAGCTGCAATTGCCAATGTCAAATTGCTTGCGAGCTGTTTGACCTCCTATTTACTTCTAATTTCTGCAAGCTGTTAGTAAGAGCTGCACTAAATCAACCTGTCATTTGATTTCGCCTTTTGCAACCATCACTGAAAGATTTTGTACTTATGAGCATCGCAGAGGAACTGCCTGAAACGGCTTGAGAGAGAGTGTTGGAGTTTAGAATGAATGTGGGAATGTTTGGGGATATAAAGGGTAGAAATTATAGGGTAAGGGCTAAGGGAGGGGAGAGGAGCTGGTGCTTCTTTCACAGGAGGGATGTGGGGAGCAACAAGGGAAAACATGTACCTAAAGCAAGATGTCACCTGATGGGATTCCACATTTATTCTTACTCCGTGGCTCTGATTACAGATTTACAGAATTTGTTCTTTCCCATAAGTGCTGGAGCTGCAAAATCAAGCTGCATTCACCCTGCTTCTCAGCTCATCACTAATAATAAAGATCCTTCACCGGGAGTGGAGTTGACAGTTGTGCTGAGGACAGTCATCGTGGGGGCCGCACTGCGAGCGAGGACACGGTATTGTTCGGCGTGAACCTCTGTTCCCACATTGTGCAGCTCCTTCAAAGGCTCTCAGAACGCTGCTCAGTTGTTCAGCTTCTCAATACCTCTGGTAGGGAGCTGGCGTTCAAGGTTTCCTGCAGCGGGGGAAACGGAGGCAAAGGGAGGATGAAAAGGGAGATGGGAAACAAAGAGGTGATCGTGATTCCTGTCTCCCAGTGGGGTGTTGGGACTTGCTCCATAGGAGACTTAGTCCCGAGCTCTGCTGTTGAAAGTGTCTTGATTCTCCACTTTTGCAGTAGATATGTGAGTCTGAGGAGGGCTCGTGTGTTCTGGTGTGTGGGTGCTGGGTAGTGGCACCAGCAGTTTCTGCTGAGCAGCTTTTCCTGAGCATTTTTAAGAGCCTGATGCTGCACTGATGTATCTGCACTTGCAAAATAGCTGCAAAAGGTGTTGTAGAGAAAACTGCCTCTATTACAGTATTTACTGATCTGTGTATGTATAAAACCACTGCAGAAGGCAAAGCCATAACAGGCCCCTTTAACAGGTATTTATGGCCAGGTTCTGCTGTAGCCTTGCTCCCATTCCTCTTCCTGTCTCCCAGGAGAGTTTTGCAGACACAGTTCTCCTTCGGAAAAAAACCCATGGAGCAGTGTGCTTTATCTTGGCATGGTCACTTGGCTGGATTTTGGGTGAAGGGTTTGCCTGCTCCAATAGGAGGAAAATAAGTACTTTTGGGAAACCTCTGTGTGCAAGGTCTGCTTCTTTCAGAGCATCAAAAGAAGGAGTCCAACAAAAGGCAGAGCTGAATAGCAGATAAGGCTGGGAAGAATAATTCCTGACCTGTTCCATTGTGAAGATAAGTGAGGTATAAAACTGGGTCCGTATTTAAGTCTGAGGGAGAATTGGTTCCCAGGGATGAGGCCATGCTCTGGCCAGCACCTACTGAAGTGTTGCTGTCTCCCCTAATTGGGCTGTTAAACCCTAGGGGAGCAAAAATGTGGTAATGACCTTCCTGGAAACAAAGCTGGAGAGAAGAGGAAAGATGGAGAAATGTCTCAGCAATCTGTGACCGAGTGCTTAGCACCAGGTGCTTGGATGTGGGGAAGCTGAGGGTGAGATCTGTCTCCAAAGAGATGGCAGCGTTGTGAAAACACACCAAAGTAAATCACTGCTCCCTAAGCAGAGCCAGCCCCCATAAATCAACAATAATATCTCAGCCCTCGCTGAGTGCACGTCTGAGACACTGCACTCAGCTCCAGTCACCGTGTTACGAAGGAGGAAATTACAGAATAAGAGAAGGTGAGAATTAGGGCAATAGGACCAGAGCTCTATGAATATCAGATTTTTTTTTTCATGGTACTTCTGGACAATTGGGGTCAGATTGGTTTTGATTTTTTCTAGAAAATCAAAGTAACACCCAAAATGAAATATCAGACAGTAGGGGGGAAAAAAGCCAAAATGGTTTGAAAAAAAATCTTGCCCTTCTCCAGGCATGCTTTTTATTTTTCTAGGAGCCAAAACCCACTCAGTGGGCCTGGCGTAATTTCACTCGGAATTTCAGCAGAGCCAGGGTCAGATTTCTGGTGGTTCCAGTTCTCCCTGGCTTGGACACCAAAATACATTGGGAAAAGGGCAATGCATGGAGGATCAGACACACCTGAACCTTCTCCTCTGTATAAGATGAAAATGGAGAGAACAGCTGCTGCATGCTGTGGCAGAGGACAGCAGGGCTGGCTGCTGCTTTGGTGGGAGTATCTTCATGGGAAAATCTGGTTTGGACTACAATGGGGTCACACAAGGCAAGGGAGAAGGAGAATATTAAAAGTTGATTTGATGCATGTAGCTGGTCATGACTTTCAGGTAAGATATGAAGACATTAAGTAAGACATGAAGCGCTGGAGTTTGTCCAAAGGAGAACAACAGAGCTGGGGAAGGTCTGGAACACAAGTCCTGTGAGGAGCGGCTGAGGGAGCTGGGGAGGCTCAGGGGAAACCTCCTCAATCTCAACAACTACCCAAGGGAGGCTGGAGCCAGGTGGGGGTTGATCTCTTTTCCCAACTAACAAATGACAGAACAAGAGTAGATGGCTTTGAGACGAGCTTTAGATTGGGTATTAGGGAAGATGTCTTCACCAAAAGGGCTGTCCAGCATTGAACAGGCTGCCCAGGGGGGTGGTGGAGTCCCATTCCTGGAGGGATTTAAGAGACATGGATGTGACACTTGGAGATGTGATTTAGTGGTAGCCCTTGTAGTGCTGGGGTAACAGTTGGACTCAGTGATCTCGGAAGTATTTTCCAACCTAAATAGTTCTATGATGAGCATTTCTTAGGAAGACAGACTTGCCCCAGGGGTTTTCCATGGGGCAGCTTGACTCCTCTGGCCATATTTAGCCTGGGTGGGTGGCAGCAAAACCAAAACCCTGCTGCTCCAGGGCCTGGGGCGCTGTGGCTTTCTCAGCAACAAAGGTGGGAAAAGCTCTACCACTGAATGATCTGTTCATAATAAGGTTCCGTTATTAATGCTCAGTAATGACCTTGCTAGGGCACAGTTGAGTGCCTTGTCATCTGTCCTGATCTTATTAGAGGCGTCGGCGGGATTCGGTTTGTGCCGGATTCCTCTTTATCTCGTTGCCATCAATACCGCGCGCAGTCATGAGGGCCCCGCTCCCAAGGGCCTCCAATATGTCTCCAACCCTCTTCGTTACTTGCTATTTTAAGAGTCCCATTTATAAGAAAAAAAATAGACAGTTACAGTAGACCAACAATGTCTTTCCCATCACCAGCGGATATATCAGAGATAAAGTGCCCTGGCTCCTTCCTTTTGCCGGTGCCACGCAAGGGAAGAAATCCTGGTGATTCATGGGCTGGTGGTGGCTGTTGGCTCCAAGGCCTACTAATCACAGGTATTAATGGAGCCAACTGGAGAAGTGGGTCAGTGCTCGGCCTGAGTTAGGAGCAGAGCATGGCACTGGGAAGAAAAACGAGGGGAAAGCTCAGAGATGATGTTAGCAGAGGGATTTCTGCAGTCAGATAGAACTGAAAGGAGAAAAGACTCTGATATCTCCAGGGCAGATATGAGCAAACATCTTGTGCCACTGTAAATGGGAGAAAGTGAATTGCTTGCTTGATTGTAAATTTAAAAAGATAGCGTGTTTCTATCAATAACCAGAGGCTTAAATAATAGACTTTGGTCTGACTACCAATCTCCTTTCCCCATTTAGGGAGAAAGTCTCTTAGAGCAGCAAGGAGAGTCTCCACACAACATCTTGTACTCTATCTATCACCTACCTTATCAGTGGGTGTACTACAACTTCTTGTTCCAAGTCAGCTTTTTCTTTGTCTCTTCAACTTCTTCTTGACTTCTATTTGTGGTTTCTGAAATGTTGTTTCCAGGCAGGCAACATGATGGCTCAGCCCAAAGCGTTGCTCAGATGCAGCCATTGCAAAGGAGCTGGAAGCAATGCCATGGGTGTTTGTGTGTGTGGAGAACAGGATCCACACCCTTGTCCATCCCAGTGTGGCTTTGGAAGGTTCTGGGGGTCTAACAAAGCTCAGTCTTTCTCCTCTTAGACATTCCTTTGTCTTAAAGGGCTCAGTGTAGCATTCCCAGCATTTTACCTGTGGAATGTTTTGTGTCCTGCCACCGGCTTTCCACTGAATTTGTTGAAGTGAAGGAAACCCATATGGTGGGGCCTTGCTGCACACTTGGAAAATGGGATTCCAACCAGGAGCTCTCCTGTTGCTGCCTCAGCCGAGCCATTTTGTGCCCCGCTGCCGCACTATTAAAATAAGCACGAATCGAGAATTAGTGCAGCACAGTGGAAGGGACAGGCAAAACAAGTCCGAGGCTCCAAACAACAAATTATTCTTGAATCAAACATCTCATTAATGGCTGCAGTGTCGCCACTCTGCTTTGCATAATTAAGTTTCATGGGGCGTTACAATTAACAGTTGTGCCGCAATGTAGGTAGGAACAATCTCCCGTTTATTTACCCTGGCTGTATCTGAAAGTGCTGTGTGGTGAATAAGATGCATTTACAAGTAGATTAGGGTGCATTCTGGGTCATAAATTGAGTAAGGCTGTAATTGCTTTCCAACAAAGGAGAGCTGCAAATAAGACAGGCCGCCTCTCTTTTTTTCTTTCCCCCTCCTGAAACCCCTTTTTTCCTGTTGATGTGTCTGAAAATTCTCATCCCCAGCTAAATAACACAGTTATGGCATTGAAAACCTTGTAGAAGCTTTTTCAACTTGACAGCTTCTACTCTGTAATATTTCAAGGCATATTTTCCCCCCTTCTTCTCCCTTCTTGAGTCCCTGCTGCACAGACTTGTTTTAAAATCACATATTCTGGCTTTGTATATTATCAGTCAAATATCCGCATGTGCATCCACGATGGGGAGGGAGAGAGGGGAGATGCTTGGGTTTCAGGCACTCGGAATTAACTGGGAAAGAAGCCAAAATGTCATTAGAAGCACTCGGATACGGCAGAATGCGAAGCACCTCCAGTCTATATTCAGATACGAAGGCAGGCCCAGGAATTAAACATTTATCAAGGCTGGGGGATTAAAGCCTGACCACAAATACTCTTCTTGGTGAAGGGCTTTCCCTGCGAGGAAGGAAGGATCCGGAGCATCAGCAATGCCGATTGCAGGCTGTTGAGGAGCAGGAGAAGCTCTCGCTGCCTAGAAACTCTCTAGGCCAAATGAGCTTTTCTTGCTTCAAATATTTCTTAATCGTACTTTCTTATAGGATTATGAAGAGGCTGGTGGAGAATGTTAAAAAAAAAAAAAAAGGGTTTTTTTTTTCAGCCTCACGAGTATTTCTCGGGTGGTTGGTAAGACTTGGAGCCGGAATAGCTCAAAAAGGGAGAGAAAGATTCAGCTCCCAACCAGATCTGTTCATCGTTATACACTTAAGGAAAAGCTGCCATTTCCTGCTAAAAACCCATTTGTCTTGCAAATTTCTGTAATGAGCAGATTTTGGAATAAATACCATGTAATCTGCAGTGACAGTTCTCTCATTTCTTTTTTATTAGTTCAATCTTCTCAGCATCTGAAACACGTAGCAGCGGAGTCTCAGAAGAGGTTTAGGCAGCTCTGTGGGAGTTTTTTTAACACCTTGGCACACAGCTCTGCCACTCGCTCTCCCATGGCATCGCTCCCCTCTCCGTTACCTTCCATTTATTTATTCAATTGTGTGTTTTAGCAGCATCTGTCCATAGCCCCAGGCACCCTTTAAGTCATTTAGAGTACACACAGCCGTGCATTAGCCAGACATGCCCCATCCCATCATCCTCAATTCCTACAACAGCCTACGGAGCAACAGCTGGATGGGCACAGCCCCCTCGCATGGTTTTCCACACTTCCAGATGCCTGTGGAAAAAGGGAAGGGCTTCTCATTTATCTCCAATTAATATTTATTGTATCCACGAGGCAGATTTTTTTGATTGGGGTTGGCAAAGGTGGAATTTCTTTGTCCTAGAGAAGGTCAAGCTGGTCTTTCTGGAAGGAAAGGATGAATAGCTGTGTTTGTTCCATGTCTGTGGTCTTGCCTGGTGGGCTGGAGATCAGGTAGGACATCCCCACCAGGAAGGATGAATTTTTGCAATTAGAGTTGGGGAAAGATGGATCCTGAGCAGTTTCTTCCCATGGAGCATGGCATCAGGACTGATGTTGGAAATATTTGATGGCGTTGTCTGTTTGGGACTGCAGAGGTGGAAAGGTTGATGTTGGACCTTGGCCAAGGATGGGTAATCAAGCTGTTGGGAAAAATAAGAAAGAGCAGGAAGCATCTCTCTCTCGGGATTTAAATTTTGGGATGGGAAGAGGCAGCTTTTGCCTCTGGAACTGAGGCCTGTTCTACAGGCTTGAGTAAAGGGGTAGAAAAAGCTGAGATTGTAGAAGTAAATAAGAAAACAAATAGCTCATAGGATGGCCTTGTGACCCGGTGCCATTCAAGCTGACCTTTATAAAAGTGTATTAAAACCTGGAGTTTTCCCCTTTGTGTTTCCTCCAGCCTGCAAGTGAATTATAAATTCCATCACTTTTAAAATGCATCGCGTTAAAATACTTGGTGAACTTTAACTTCTTCTTCTTTTTCCTCCTAGGTAAGTGGCATTTACTTAATGTTGAAGTACTTGAAGGTCCAGAGCGGGGATGTAAAACATCCTTGCCCAGTTGAAGGTGACTTGTCAGGTAAACCCAAATCTTTTCCTTCCTTTTTTCACCCCGTGTCCGACCCAAGCTGTTTCCTCTCTCTTTTGATGTTTCTGAGGAGGGCTGATAAGCAGGGAAAGGGCGTGAAGGTGTGTGAGCTTCATTTCCAGTTCACTGCTTTGAGGAACCGAGTTGCAGTTTGGATTGGCAGCTCTGACTGTCTCCCTCAGGGTTGAGCATCGCAGTGCAGGAAGGTGTGAGGTTCAGAATCCCCCTGAAAGGTGATGCTGAGCCGTACTGTGCTTGATCCAGCCAAGTATTTCAGCAACGCCGGGAACTGTCACGGAGCCTGTTGCCATCGCACAGTTTTGGAAAGCTTCAGAGCCCTGTTTCCAAGAAAATGATGCTTGTGCTTGCTCTCACCTCCCTCTGACCTTTCAAAGCATGGTGCCTGCCTCTGCAAAAAACTGTCACGTGCCTGACTTTGAAATATTTCTCTCAAACGGTGATTTTCACACTCAATAGCAATTCAGAGTGATTTTCTCCCTCAAACCCTTTCAGCCCCAAATGCTCTGCGAGCTGCTATTTTCTTTGCTCAAAGTACACCCCTTGTTTCCTACAGAGCCCCAAAAAGCCTGTGTGAGCCACTGCAGGAGCCACCCAGGGCTGGGAGAGATGTGCTGAGCCAGGTCTCATGGTGTCGTATAACTCCTGGCAGCTCATTCCCTGTGTGTCACTTTTCCTGAGGTCGCTGTATTATCTCACCCTGGCAGATGCAGTGAGGTAGAAATACAAGGCTATTTGCAATGCAGTTTATTAAGACATGTTTTAGAGGTGGTTTGAGGGAGCACTGGCTGGAAATGTTAATCATCATCTCTGACAATGTATTGACCTGCCTTCTGCCTTACCCCGCTGCCTCGGGAGCCGGGGGGGAGTGCGGGCCGGGATATCGGTGTGCTCCAGCCGTGCCTCCCCCACCCCCTCCTGCACCACCTCTCCCGTGCCGAGCAGGGAGCATCACTGCTGGCACACGGAGGAGAAACTTTTTGCCTGTTGAAAAGCAGCTCGTGGGTGGGGAAGGCGAAGGAAAACAAGCACTTATTTTATTTATTTTTTTCTTTTACTTTTCTTTTTTTTTTCCGAGCTAGTAGTTTTCTTGCTGTGGAAAAGGAGTAATCTGGCTTCTGTGGAAACAAATGATATTGCAGGACTGCCTTGCTGCCTTCTCCTGCTCCGCCAGAAAAGGTGTCATTATTTTTCCCCTTTTGTTTTAGACTTCTGTGAACCAAAAGGGCTTGAGGATTTTAATGGTCTATCTCAAAGATTGAGAGGCCCTTTATATGTCAAGCCACAATCCCATCCTAGGCTGTACTGGCCTCTGTTTGATTTTATGAAGCTTATTTTGGATAGATGGTATTTTTATAGCTCCTGCCTTGCTTCACCGATGGCCATATTGATGTAGCGCTACAGGACAGGGCTAATAAATAGTTTATAAAACTGTAGGTTCATTCTCCCAAGTGATGTAGGGCTGTGTCTGAGCAGACTGCAAATCACCGTCCCGGCGACGCCGAGCCTCCGCACCATGCGGCCCTGGGCACACTGTGGGGAGGGAGGGATTAAAGCAGAGCACAGCTTGCTCCAGCTGAAACTGCTCCAAACTTCCCCTTGCAGCAATGCTCTGCCCCGGAGGTGGATGGTGGAGCAACCACTCAGTGTTGGGTTAGAGCAACAGGAGCATCCCTGCCTTCATCCTGCCCTGTGAGGATGCCATTGCTTTGGGAAACTTTTCCTTAGGCTCCCTAGAGCCAATCAAATTATGTCATATTTCTATTAACAAAATTTGGCTGGCAGCACCTTCCTTCTTGTATGGACCTTCCTAACTCTTAGGGTGAAATATCCTGAGTGATGCCAGGATGAAGTGAAAGATATCCCATCAATGACCTGTGTGTGATCACAGTGGGGGCTGTACCCATGGACTTGATAGGAGCTGGCTCAGACCCAAGTGGAGACCTGGGGAAGGTCTCATATAATGCTCATATAATTTATGGGGTCCACTGAAGGTACCCTGTTGTTTTACTCATTTGAACAGTTGCCTTTGAATCTCTTTTAAGTACTGAGGTCTGGTGTTTTCTTGGCCTGTTCTTCCTCTTCCAGAGCTGTCTTTTCCCTTGTCCCCAGGAGCAGTGAAAACCCCCAGCTGGCTGCTGGCATCAAAGGCTTCCTCCTGTTGCTTCCTTTTGCTATTAGAAATACAAATCTCCCTCATTTCTCCTGCTTTTCCAGTCTTACAATGCTTAGGATGAGGAGTTGATGAGGCTTTCTCTTCGTGGATGTTGGCATATCCAGTAATGGGATCCTAAAAGGGACATGAGGCATCATTATTAGTCCATGTGGAAGCTGGGTTTGGTTTCTAGAAAAGCAGTAAGTGATTCAAAAAAGGGAAGGGAAGCAGTGAGGGTGTGAGATGTACCCACATATTTATACATTGATTTTTGCCATGCATCCCTTTCATGGTCTGGGCTTGCTTTGGAGGGGTCTCTGGGCAGTAACTATCGAAAAGAGTTGTCCTGTCTCCATGTCCTAGGGTGACTTTATCAATTCCTAAGGACTTTATTCATTTTCAGATACAGCTCAGAAGAAGGAAAAAAGCAAACCCAACCCACAGCCTTCCCCGCACCCGCCGTCCACACCCCGCCAGCATTTGGCAAATGAGAAAATATTAAAGCCATATATTTTCCTGCTGTGCTCAGTTACCACGTTGTCCTTTTCTTTGGGAAGGAAATGCAGTTGGGAAGACATATGGAGGTGCTTGTTCTTCTTGTTGCCATGGGTATGTCTGTGGTGTCTTCAGACATGCGGCTCTGGGTGCCCAGTTTTGGCTTGGTCCCCTCAGCTCCACCACTGCCAGCTGCTTGTCAGGGGGTTTAGGTCCACATTGCCAATTCCCTCCTTCTCTAAGATGCCTCCTGTACTATTTTAGGATAATTTTCCCTGTCAGTTCTATAATTTGAAGGTTAATTTGGATATTACTTTTCTTTCACTACTGTTCTGAGACTCTTATGTGGGCTACTATGATCACTGCAGCAACTGGTATGTCCTCAGGTGCCACAAGCTTGGCTTAGGGACACTCAAGCTGCTTTATCCAGGCTGATCTTAAGGCACCCATAGTCTCCAAAAAAGTGAGGGAATGGCTGGGCAAGAGCCAGAGCAACTCTGCAGAGGTAGTGCATCCAAAACTGAGATCTCCTGAAGGACCTCTTGGAGTGAGTTTTGGGCTCTTGAGGAATAAGTGGATGACTGGGTGATGGAGCTACAGCCATATGCAAGGCTGTATCATGTTTGATGCCAGCTTGCACAAGGAAAGGTGGGAAAAGACCCATGGGGCGGTCATGTCTTTTAATTTGTTCCTTGAACCAGTCTAAGACAAATCGTCGTGTTAGTGTAGGAAACCTTAGGCTGTCCCTGCTTGTTTTGTTCCTCATTATAAGTACCTTACAGTTAACTTTAAAAGACTTCATTCTCCAGATAGCTCGGCTGAATGGCTTTTTTTTCCTTTAGTACTGAGCATAAAAGAGAAGTGCAGCCCTTCAAGCTCCACAGTGGAGTTCAATGAGAGAGAGAGATTGGGAGTCGATGCATTTATTAGAACCATTAGGGCAGAGGAATGTGCACGAATACGTCGCCAGCTCCACGCTTGGAACTGGCATTTTTCCCCTCGATTTAGATTGTTCTCAGTCTTCCTGTGCTGATACAGGAAAGTCCCAGCATGGGATGATGAGATCAAGTGCGCATTGGTAGCAAATGCAATTTGTAAAGCGTTGGCTGGATAAATGACATTGTGTATAAAAGAAATGTTGCAACACAGCCGTACTAATGCAGCCATGTGACACCAATTTAATGCATTTTCCCCATTAAGCTGCTTGTTCAAGACATCTTTCGACCATTTCGAGTGCAGCAGTGGTGTGTAAGGCCTCTATTTTCTGAGTATTACTCATTTTGCAGCTAACAGATGTCAGTGTCTATTTGTCCCTTATGGAAAAGTCCCTTTAAAGTTCAATAGGGATTAAATTTGTCAGGCTCTATAGAAACATAACAGGATTCTATGGAAATTACTCTGCAATCCTATAGAAAGTAATAGATAATCTCCTCGTCTCTGGAGGTATTTTAACTCTTGCATAATTGCAGACCAGAATAGAAAACCTCCATTAAATTCAACGAGATGGTTCACAAAAATCCTATAGGAAAATGATAATTTTCTATTAAAATCAGTAGGACTTTTTCATCAGCACGTTGGTATTCATAGGGAGGTTTTATTCATTTGCCAATCCTACTAAAAAGTGTTTTGTCAGGAGGCTGATACTTGCTTTGTTCTAGGGAACAGTGATTTGTGCATAAACGATGCTTATGTCCAATGCTCATATAATTTATGGCGAGGCATTAAATTCCCTTTCAGAATAACTGGAGCAGGATGAGGCTTTAAGCCCCACAGGGAAGGGAAAAAAAGAGATGTTGCTGGGGATTTGGAGAAGGGGTCTGCCTATGAGGACCATCCTGCAGTTGTGTTACCCAGGTCACTGGAGCCCACAGCAGACCCAGGCAGGGTGTTGTGATCACACACAGATGTGCCACAGCCACAAGCTTGTCCCTGTCATCTCCCTGGCTCCAGCACTCCTTATCTGAAGCGTTCAGCCCAGGATGCTGCAAATTAATGTTGGATTGAAGCTCTGTTTCTGTGAAACTGCCCGTGGCTGGTTTGAATGGCTCTGCTGCCTCCTGTATCCGCAGGCTGATTTTTCATGGCGTGGCATGGCCTGGGTGATGGGGAGCAGTGGCTCCGCCAAAATCCAGGGCTCTGCTCTTGGAGGTCACTGCCTCTGCCATGGTGCTGGTGGAGCTCAGCACTGCTGGAGCAGTTAATTATGGAGAGAAAGCTCTGCTTGGCTGCGGGGGGTGCGAAAAGCCACCCCTTGAAAGGATCGGCCTCCGCTTCTCCAGCCTTGGAAGGTGCTGCTGTGCATGTTGATGAAGGCAAAGCACCCAGGTCAGCAGTAAAATGCTGCCTGCAGTTGGATCGTCCCCTCTGTCCAGGTGGCACTGCTTGAGGCGCACAGAGAGGCCACCCCATGAGGGAGCTTTCTCAGAGGGGGGGACATGGGGTGGGTGATGCTGTGGGGAGCAGGTAGGGCTGTGCCCATAACCTCTCCCGGGGGCCGGTGCGGGGAGGCGAGCGCGGCTCCTCAGTGCTGACACGGCAGCGTGATTGCTCTTCTCGCCGTCCCTTGTGTAGGAGGATGAGTCATCGTGGAGAAGGGAATTGCTAACTCCTTGGGGGGTATTTACAAAAGATAATTCTGCGGGGAAGGTAGCTTTGTTTTGGCAAGACGTGCTTAGAAAGACTTTCTTAAAATGTTGGTGAATCAACTGCTCAGCTGAACATCAGCTCCCTTGGTGGCATTGCAGGGGGGACAGTGTCCTGCCCTGTCGTTGTGGTGGCCTCAGCAAAGCACAGCTAGCCCTGGGCTAAGGATTAGTGCAGGTGTGAGTTTCATTCTGAGGGCTTGCAGTCAGTATGCACCTAGCAAAACTTTGGTGCAGATCCCGAGATTTTGGTCCATGGGTGAAACAGGGCACATATCCCTCCCTCCCTCCCTGCCGTGGAGAACAGCTCTGGGAGAAAAGCTGCATAGCAGGGATGGGATCAGCTGATAAAGCTGAGAAAGTCCATGGCCAGGGGAAATTTAATGCCACATGGTAAAGGTCAGGATGTGCCTCAGGATGGGGCAATGCCAGGAGAAACCAGGAGCCAGCTCCAACTTCCAGTGCCTGCATTCCTTTGCACTTCCCCGGTGCCAACGCTCACAGCTCAGACTATAAAAATCAATTGACACAACATATGTAATGGTCTCATTTACTGGCGAATAGAAATGTGTGTAAATCTGGCATTAAACATGAGTTTACACTGCTCCCCTTCTTGGGAGAGCAGTGATTGACGGCGCTGTGTAAATGACAGGAATATGCTGGTAGAAGCTGGGAAACATTTACCCTTCGGAGAGCCATGTGTACATTGGAGGATTGCCTTGCCTCGCCAGGCATTAAACACATCTGGAGGGATCACTTCTTGCATGGTTCCTCTCTGTTGCTTACAGTTAATACCTTTTGTGGTAAGAAGCAGTATGTGGAGAAGCAACCCTGTCTTCCATAAATTATTCCCGGTGTTTTCGTCCCTCCTGAGCCATGCTGTTCCCTCCTAGAACGTGCTGGAGCAAAAGCCCCTGCAAACCCCTTGTGTAGCAGCAGGTATTCCAACTCCAGAGGCTGGGAGGCTGCCCGGATGAGTAGGGGCTGACTTCTCTTGCTGTGCCGTCAGCCAGCTAGTCCAAGAGAAAATTCAATAACAGCCATTTGAGATTAAATTCTGAGCACTTGAGTAATCTAAAGCCAGCGAGGAGTCGGTGTCTCAGCAGTCAGTCAAATGGTCTGGGCTGTCATCTTATTAGAGGGAAAGAGAAACTTTGATTTAACCCCAGACCCCTAATTTTCAATAATGCTTCCCGATTCCCACTAGCTGTTACCATTTCACGAAATCTTTGGATTCTAAAATCTGTGACTTGTCTTCAGGGTTTGGTCTTCCCAGGCAATTTTCTTTGACAGGAGGATCCGTACAAATCAATTAATGGAAGTAGGAGTGGAGAGCAGTGGGTTGTGTGGGCGTTAGAAGGGGATACTGGAGCAAAGTCCCTGGGATGAAAGACAAAGGAGTTGCCATTTGCAGTGTCTGTGGATAATGGTGTAGAAAGGGGAAAAACAACCTAAACCTCAGAATGTGATAAAAATCCTGACTGAAGTTCTCCCCAGCCCCATGTGTTTTACAGCTTTGAGTTCTAGTGTGGATTTAACTTCCTGGGTGTCCCTGTCCCTTCCTGCTCCTCCTGTGCTGGGTTCAACTGCTGCCATCTGATCACAGCCATCCAAAATGCCTGGGAATTAATTGCAAGCTTAAATACTACCTTGGCCTTTAACTCTGCTTTAGACTGAGTGAAATAAAGGCTTTATCTCATCAGAAAGGCATCTTCCTGAAGAAGGGGAAGTTGTTCTTTTTCCGCTGGAATCCATTTTCCTTTTAATTGCACGAAGCCCCAGTTCCTTGCCAAACGTGAGAATCAGCCACGAGCCCTTTATTTATGTAACTATACATTTATTTATATTATTGCAACTTCCCACCTTCTGGCTGAGGATGGTTTTTACCCTTGGAGGCGAGCTTGAAAAGTAATCCTGGGTGCTCTCTCCGCGTTTCTCCTGTGCTTGGGAGCCGCACGGGCAGGCAGCGCAGAGGTGTGAATTAGATTTCGGTGTCGCGGCGCAGGAGCTCTGGTTATGCCACCTTCCCCCTTCAATGCAATCCTTCCCCAGCTCCTCTCACCTCCTTCCCTGCTATTCTTCCTGCATTTATTGCCTTCATTTCCATAGCTTGCCCAGGGTTGCATTCTCCCAGCCCGCTCCCCTGTAATGTGTGACCCAGATAGCGCTTTCTTTCTGGACAAAGCCATAAACAATGGCTTCCCTGACAGCTGCTGCTCCACGCTGAGTGGGGCTTGGACTTAGCATTAGGGAAATATTCTCTCGGAACCAGATTATCTCAGGTACTCCATGCTCCCTATTACCATAGGATCTGGGTGCCTTGCGGCTTTTGAAAATGCTTATTTTCCCGTTAGCCCTGTGGCGTTATCCTTTTTTTATAAAAGGCTGGGGACTGAATCATCAGCAGCGTAAGGAAAGCTCTGGGCACAGGGCTTGGAGTGGCTTTTTTTGGTAGGATTGCATTGATTTTTGGATACTTAAGCTGGGATGAATTACGGAGGCGGCTGGGCTGAGCAGGGTGCTGTGGAGTACTAACATCAGGACTATTTTGTGCTGTGCCCCTGCCATCATTTTCCCTTTGCTAGGAGAAGCTGATATTCCCTCGCCAGCTGGTGGAAATCAATGGAACCCAGCTCCAGTGCCATCCATGCAATTGCCCCATGTCTATGAAACTCTGAGACCTTTCAGAAGCTACAGAGTCTCTTAAAACATGTCCTCCTTCCTGGTAGGAAATGACCATCTCCTTGTGGGTCCCCTGCACTGGAGATGTGCTTCCTCCACCTTTGCAGGGACAGTAATTTACAGTACCATGCTGCTTCCTTTATCTCCATTTATACTCTCTTAATGTGGTTGGGAATCCACAAATTCCCTTTTACGCTGTTCTGAACGTAACCTACTAAACCTTAATCATGGTTTGGGGAGTAGTAATTCTTTCTTTTATATGGCTCTCTTTTATTTTTCCTTATATAATTTTTTCCTTTAAGAAAAGATCATTAATCCATGTTTCTGAGCCTTCCCATCAATCTATAATTGAATCGTATAAAAAAGACTTGATTTTACATCCTTATAAGAAAGAATTCAATTCTCCCTAATGCCTGTAGATTTATTGGCCTAAATTTCCAGATTTCTCTTAATTTTACTTTAGTTTTAATAACCCAGCTTGTCTGGACTTATCTAAATTATTAGTGAACCTGAATATGCTGTGATCTGAGGAGATCAGTTATCTTTTCTGCAGAGGAAGAGCCAAAAGCTGAACAGACCCATCTCTCAGGGAAAACAAAACCACTTCTGAGAGCTGCCTAACCTTGGTGTGTCGGGAAGCCCCTCTCACCAGCACCTTCAAAAGATATTTTCTTAATTATTGCATTTTTAACACCATATTGCCCTGCAGGGCTTTCCACTCTCAAGTATCAGCTCTGCTGTCACCTTTGCCTTTAAAGCACAAAGGGAGCAGCACAAAAGGAGCACGTAGTGCCTTTCTGGCTTGTGGGGCTGGGAGGAGAAACTCTGCCTTTCCAGCCCCGTCTCTGCCACCAGAGTGGCTTTTAAACCTGGGCTGAGTTATTGCTGTTGCCTCATTCAAGGCATCTTCTCTGTTTAATGCAGTCTTTGGCTTGTCTTGGATGGGTTATACCTGCTGGGGTGGGTACCTGGTGCAGCTCCCAGCCCAGATTTTGGATAACTGCAGCTTTCAACACCTTTTTAGCACATTCTGAGATTTTTTTTTGTGCCTGAACCGATGGGAAAGGTGAGACAGTGACCAACTAACTTCACTCCAAGTCTTGGAGTCCTGTGCCAGCCTCCTCTGAGCTGCAAAACACCCCTGAGCTTTTTATTGTGATGTTGGGGTCCAGCTGTAGTGTCTGGGAGTGTAAGGCCTGCAGGGAGGCAATGGCTTTTGCTAATTTCATAATGCTCCTAAAAAATATGGGGCTTGGATTGCTGGAAAACCTCCAGAGCTGTTGGACTTGTACCCTGATAGCTCAGGTGGCCCTGCTGTTAAAGCTGGAGGGTGTCAGCTAAAAAACTATGGACTTCAATGATCCTTGTGGGTGCCTTCCAGCTCAGAATATTCTGTGATTCCAAAGCAGCTTTGCCCTCACTGAGATCCCACCTCACAGGTGCTCAGGCACTCTGCGGATCTGGCTGCTTCACCTTCTCCTTCCTCCTCCTCTCTGCAGCAGAGGAGAAGACAAAGGCAGGTAATTGTGCTGTCTCTGCACACAGCAAATTCCAGCTGGGGTGTCCATTTTAAGCACTGCTTGGAGCCTTGACAGTGACATGTGTGTGGGAAATTGCTCTGAATTCCTCCAGCCTCCGCTGTGTTTAACTCCTGGAAAAGGTGTTTGGAAAAGCAACACATCTGATATTTGCTCAGAGTTTCTTGTGCTGGGAAGAGGAGCAAATCCCAGGCTTTGCTGTCCATTCGTTTACCAGCCTCCATCCCCGCCTTTCCTTGCAGGCTCCCAGTCCCATCTGTTCGAGCTTTCTTGCACTGATGTGCTTTTTCTCTATTTTCCTGCCATGCCTGTGCTGCAGATTCCCCCTGTTTAAATGAGACTCGGGATCTGTTCTCTGCTCTCCTGCTCTGTCTCCTCGCTGTCTCTCCTCCCAGACATCCCCACTCCCTTTCCCTCCCTCTGTGTATTCCCTCCCTTCCCTCCTTGGCCAGCAAGGGAGGGCTGGTGTTGAAAGAAGGGATTTTGGGGTGCTCAGGAGATGGGGGGATCACAGGTCTTTATTGGGGTAGGTCAGCCCTCTAGAACCTCCTTAAAATAGAGCTCCAAAGTGGGAATAATATCCTGGGCAAATTCCCCCTCAGCCTGACCCCTCCTGGTGCTGGTGTGCAGGTTGTGTGATTTCCAAAATATCCTGAGGATCTCCTGGCTCCCAGTATTGTGTTACTGGGGAATCTCCTGGAGCATGTGGAGGTAAAACTGCCACTTGGAATGGCTGCAGGCAGGTTTGTGCTCCTTTTTTATTTTATTCATTACTTTTTATCCCTCCACTCTCCTCGTTCCTTTCTGAGTTTCAGATGGATTGTCCAGATTGCAGAGCCCAAACCTCACCTGCCTGCCAGGTCCTTCTGTTCCCTTTCAGTTCATTTCTCACAGCCTATGTTGCAACCCCTTCTTTTCATGGGGGTTTGAAGGAGCAGGAACAGGTACCCAGGAACTGGTACACCCAGAGACCAGTGGGTCAGGGCTGTGGTCACCTCCAGGACACCAGTTTGTCCCACCGAGGTCTCTGCTGGTGGGGAAGGATTTGTTTGGCTGCTGAAAGAGGCCAAAGCTTTGCAGGAGCCACTGGGGTGGTTTTGCAGGAGGCTTCTTGGGAGAGATGTCTTGTGCACAGAGGTCTGTGCTGCTCCCCCCAGCACAGTCTCAGAGTTTCTCCCTCCTGGTGTGCCCTTCCAGAGTTATCTTTGGAATCTTTCTGCCTGCAGCCATTCCTGAGCTTGCTTTCCCCATGCCCCCATTCTTTTTGGAGAGCTCTAGGAAACAAGGTGATTTTGTAAAGGCAGAAAAGGAAGGGAATAAAGGCGTAAAACGACCCCGAAGTAACTTTATATCCCCTTGCCCACCCAGATGGCAAAGTGCTCCTGCCAGAGGCTGTCAGGGCACGCCTGGCACATGGGAGTCCCACAGGGCTGGGGCCAGGCTCTCCCCATGAGTAGTTGCTCCTGGATGTCACTTTGAAAATTGCAGGTTGGCAGACATTGAGTGATGTGGCAGTGAAGGGAAAAGAAAAAAAAAGAGAATTTTCCCCCCCTCTCATTTTGGAGGTAGATTCAGGAGTCTGGGAACATGATTCCTCCCTTGAGGAGTTCACTCTCCAGCTCTCTCCTTTGACTTAGCACCCAGGGGATGTTTTCTTTCCTTGGAAGGGAACAGACATAACCATTTTCTTTCTGTATTGATTAAAACCAACAAACATCTTTGAGTGATTTTGTGCTTCCTTAGGTGGAGGGACAGAATAAAACTCAGGTCTTTGTTTGCTCATCAGCATTGTGAGGGTTTGCTCCGGCTGTCTGCAGTGCTGGGAGGGAAAAGCATTTCATCACTGCTGTCCCTGGGACCCACCAAAAGGGACCAGAGAGGGTTTGCTCTGTGTTACAAAAAAATAATACTACTTTCCTTGCTGTGGTTAGAGGGGTCAAAAACGCAATGCCTGTGGCCAGTCTGGGGACATAAGATCTGACTCTCAGTCCCAGAACACTGGGTAGGTCTCTCTGACCTGCCTAAGTTTCCCCCTCAGCAAACCTTGGCATGCTCATCCCAGCACTTAACCTTGTTCTGTGTGCAGTGCTTTGTACCCAGGGATGAATCTGCTCATAAAATGCACCTGAAATGCAGAATAGGCAGATGGATGTGAATTAGAGAACAACAGCTTTTCACTCTCTGAATCTTCAACTCAAGGTGACGTCCCTGGTGACGGTACCACGGCCGTGAGCCAGGTTTTGGGTCCCAGCCCACGAGAAGCCATTTGGGACCCCATGCAGATGAACACAGGTGTTAAATACCTCCTGTGATCCCACAGCCCTGGCTCGCTGGTGTTCCTGGGGATGATGGATGACTCCTGGACAGCTGAGATGCTTTGAAATGTTCTGCTGGCTGTCAAGCCCTGTCTCTTTCCCTGTCTATCCATCTCCTCAGAATAACTGTGCTCTGCAGTTCTGTGCACACGTGTTCTGCTGCTCCGTGGGGAGATCCTGGAGTGGGATAACTGCAGGACTGCATGGATTAAGTTATTAAAAGCGGCATTTGTGATGTTTTTTCCTCCTGAGGGTCTCAGAGCAATTTGCTGAGGTCTCTTTTACACCCGGGGAAAGCGAGGCAGAGCCCGAAATTGTGCAGCCAGTCAGGAGCAATTTGGAAATGGAACCCAACCGCTCTGCAGTCCAGGGTTGTGCTCCTTTCTTGGGCTCAGAAGAGCAAAATGTGCTTCAGAGTTCAGTAAAGAGGCATGTGGTGGGCCCTGGGGGGAGGCTGGAAGCTGCAAGATGACAGAATCAGTCATCATGTCTAAGCACTGATTCTGGCTCCATCCTCCTCCTCTTGCTGCGTTTCTCTCGTTTGTGCTACCCCTCTGGGAGTCCAGCTAAGGATGGAAGAAATTGCCTGGAAAAGCCATCAGCCCACGTCTAATTCCCTTCTGAATTGATGTTTCAGGCTCTGAGAGTTTGTATTAAGCCTGCAACTTTTGAATAACAGTTTTGTTTTCCATCAGGAGTTGGTTCTCCCAGCTCAGAAGACTCTTGTGGCACACCTAGGAACATAACCCAGATTTGGGCTTGGTTTCCCTGCTCTGGTTGTCTGGAGAAACTTTATCAGGTACTGTGACATGGGGTTGTCCTCTCCTGTCAGCCTCTGCTTTCCTGGCACTTCCCAGGAGCAGCTCCTGGTGGGCAGCAGCTCTGTCTGCTGCTGAGGTGAAAGCACAAAAAGGTCCAGTGCTCCTCTTCTCTGCTCCACACAAGATCCTTAAGACATTCACCTGCCCCAAAAAGGCAACAAATCAACTGGAAGTGTTGATATAAAATATGATGAGGAAAGTACCAGTCTTGGTTTCACAAACCACTGGGTACTTCTATTTTATTATAGAGTGAGTGCTTTGGTTTGTGTCCTATTTGGGCAACTCCGCATGAGCAAAGTTGGGCAAGAGAGTTTCTCTGTGCTGTGGTTTGTTTGCCAAAGATTCTGAGTATGTGGAGCTTATAGAAATCATTATTTCCCCTTAGAAATCCTGTTTTTTAATGGTTGGAAATAGCTGGGGTTACAGCCAGGACAGAGCTGAGGATCTTCCACGTTCTCCATCACCTTTTCTTGCTCTTTCAACTGGAGGTGTTGAGCCTCCCCTTTCTCACTCGGGGTGACGTCTGCACTTTAATTAGCAACTGCCACTTCCCTTGCAGGAAAGTCCTGGAGAGTTTCATGGCAATGATACTAATGAACGTCTGTGGAAGTTGTTCCCGAAACATATGGCAATGAATATTTCTGTTGGGTTTGTGTTGCTGTCCCACCGAATGCTGTGACGGGGAGATGCTTCCCCGCTTTGCTTTGAAAGTCAAACACTTGTGCAGTCTGTAATGTCTGCAGGATTTTTCCATAAAGATAAAAGGTGTGAAGGAAAAGAAAAATGATTATTGGTGCTTAATTATTGTTTGGTTTTACTGACAGAAGTCTTGGGCACCAAAGAACAAAGTTTTTGCCTTCTGGTCCTTCGCTACCCCCTTATACAGGCATTTGGGGTCCTCTGTCATTTTCAGAGCTGCCATGAGCCCCATGGATTATCCCAAACCCAGGGAAAACCCAAACCAGCATGGGTTTGGCCCTGTTGTGGTGTAACTTTCGGGGTGAATCATTCCCTGTGCTGTCTGTTTTTCCCTTTCCCTCCAGACCCCATCTCAGGATGGAAGCCCCAGCACAGCAGGATTTTTCCTGTTGTGGTGGCACGGGAAGAGCTCTTTCCAATCAAACAGCTGCCATCTTCTGGCATTGCATTTGTGGTCTTTTGTCCAGGAGTTGAACTGCAGGGTTTTGCTGCATCATTGTCAGGGTCTGACCTAAACCCTGGGGACACCGAGGGGTCCTGCAGAGGCAGTGCCTGTGAGAGAGCATGGGAGGGATATCTGGGAGCCAGGGCATGTCCCACAAATTTGTGCTATCCCAGGTCTCATTGTGGGTAGAGCAACATCACTGGTGATGCCAGAGCTCGGCATCTTGTGTTGCAAATCCGAAGGAAATGGATTTTCTGTACCTTTTTGGGCTGGTGAGCAGTGGAGAGCCTCATTTGGAAACGCTGTGATGAGAAGCTTGTTCCAGAGGCTTGAGTTTCTCCTGAGCTCCTGTGAAACGCTTGGGTCCCAGGAGCATGAGTCTGTGTGACACTAACCAGGCTGCTGGCCTCTAAATCCCAAATATTTAACTTTTCAGCAGCCCCATACAACTTCTCTGCAAGTAAAAACTTCTTTAACAATGCTTTAAAGTCCATCATCTGTTGGCTGATGAGCCCTGTGTGCATCACAGGATGTGGTGAGCATATTCAGACCCATAACTGAAGCCTCTTGTGGGATCTTCTCACTCCTCCTTTATTTGGGATCTCTCTGTGATGATGTCCCCAGTCTGCATAAAAATTTAGCAGGGAGAAAGCTGTTCCCTGTGCACCAAGCCCACTTCTGAAAGATGTTGTGTAAGCGACTTGGCGAGCAAGTAACTTTTGCATTTAGATTGTAATTGGCTTTAAATTCCAAAGGTCCATTGCTAATGATATTCAGAGTGCTTTAATTAAAGGGACACTGTCAAGTACTTCCTTTATAGTTTTCCTTTCGCGCCTGCTCTCCATTGCAATACTAATTTTTATTTTTTTCCTGTAAGCTTGAAGGTTATAATTAAAGTAATTCTCTGCTGATTTTGTCCTTTTCTATTTGGCAAACTTTGATCCATTATTATTTTTCAATGGAGATGAGATTAACATGGCCGCAATCGTTCCGGTTCAATACGGCCCCGGATTGCGCTGGGATCTTGCCACCCTCGTGCCGGTGGCATTGCTTGGTGGTGACATTGTTGCTGCTTTGGGGAGGGCAGTGACATTGATGCAGCTTTGAGGGAGCTGCTGAGGCAGCTGCAGGAGCTCGTGCTCCACCTTAAAGAGTCTCTGAGCTGTCTGATCCACTGTTGGGAAGAGCCCAAATCTTTGGTGAAAGGTGGAGTTTAGAATTGCTCAAAGTGAAACGAAGATAAGCCTCTCCCTCACTAGGAAAGCCCATCTTTTGTATAAGTAACGGTATTTTCTGATGGGGAAAAAAATGTATTTGCAAGGTGTCGGCTCATAAAAGAAGCCATCTCATGATCTAAGGTACAAAGACGCTCAGCTCTAAGCTGTCTCTTCAGTTTTCAACTCCAGACTTAAATTGGGGATGAATAATTTGTCTAGGACTTCAAACTCCCTGCCTTCCCTACTTGTTAAAGGGGAATAAACAGGGCTGAGAGATGGCAGCTGCCTGGCCTACAGTCAGGGGCTGCTGCAGCAGCTCCTCTTGCTCCGTGCTCTTCCCTCCCCACGCATCTCCTCTGTCACAGAGTGGGGGATGCTCATCCTGCCCGTGGCCTTTTCCATGAAAGCGCTGCCTGGAGCAAAGCTGTGCTTGTGGTGTGAACATAAACCCACTCAAGGCATGGGTGGGATGGAGCAGGAATGTTTTACCTGTTCCAGGCAGTGATTTGCCTCCCATTAGCCTTGGGACCCCGTGAGATGGGTCAGGAGAGAAACACTGACCGACCAAAAACCCACTGCATTCACCAGCTGCTCTTTAGTCTTCCCTGGAGCAGCCAAGTGTGGAGAGGGCTATTTAGATCTGAGAGGATAAGGCAATAACCATTTTAAGAAAGATATTCGCAGTGGGTCAAATTTTAAACAATGAGAGTGTTTCCACATGGCAGCCTCTGCCAATTATTGCTTGTAATTGCTTTCCCTCCGGTGCTGCCTTTGCCCTTTCTCTTTTACAGGAGCTGCCGTCCCCTGCCCACTCCGTGTGGTTTTCTCCCACCTCCTGCTGGGCTGGAGCATGTTTGCAACAGTTTTTTTTCAGGCTTCTAAACTGCTGGATTGCAACTAGAGGGATAAAAGGTTCCTGCTTTTTCTGCTTCCTCTGTTATTTGGCAGCAGCAGTGAATTCACTCAAGGTTCATGTTGAGGTGTAGCTGAGACCTGAGTTCAGGGAACCAGCAGCTTGTTTTCTCCAGGCAGGGTCTGAAGGCACCAGGTGATGTGTCTGAGGGGAGTCAGGGCTTTCTGGAGAGCCCTGTGGCAACACGGATAGGGAAGGGTGCTGGGTGTTGTGGTGTTGTGGGTGAGCACACAGATCCTCACCGTGTTCATGCCAGAGGAGTACTTATGACAGACAAGGAGACCACATGAACCCACACTAGGACAAGCCAGCTGGGCTTTGGATTGGATTGGAAACACCCACAGCACCCTCTCTGAGCCCTGCACAGTGAGTTTTGGGAATGCTTCCCTTGGTGGGTGAAGTGACAACCTGCCTCTGTCCTCAGCTGAGCCACCAGCCCTCGAGGCCATGCTCCCGTTTAGCCCATTAAAACTGGCTCTTGTTTTCCCTGCTGAATCAATTTCCAAGTCTTTAAATGGTACCTTCCTTGTGCTAATCATACAATAGGACTACTAATGAATGTCTCAATTATTTAATGTTTGAATTGAGCAATTATTTTCTTGAGGTAGCAAATTGAAGTTTTCAGGAGGAAAAATACCATCTCGCCCCCCCTCCCCTTTTTTTTACTGCCACATAATTAAGTAATTGTATAGCCAGTGATTTAATAGCTACAAGATCAAGAGTGACATATTTTATTCATTTTAAGCAGGACTGTTTGTCATTTCTCCTCTTTCTGCCTAGGAGCAGCCCCTACCATCCTCTGGGAAGGCTGGGGGAAAGCTGCAAAGCTTTTACCCTTGCCTCTATCACGTTTCTTTCTGTGTTTAAAGATTTTTCTCTTCTGGGCTGAGCTGCCTCTGCCATTGGCTGCCAGAGGGTGCTTTCCTGGGAGTCCATGGAGGGCTGTTTTGGAGGATGGATTTGCTGCCTGTCACCACCACCAGCTTGTGTCCCACCCTCTCCATGTGCCGTGTCTGATGCACTTGGGTGCTCCCATGTTTTTTGGGGGCACATTCGGAGGAAAGAGAAGAGCAACACTGAGTTGTTGTGTAACTGGGAGCTGTTTCTGCACCAGTGATGGCAGGAGGCCCGCAGGGAGTGTCCCGGTCAGGGGATTTATCTCCCTTTGGAGCAGACACCCAGCCCTGGCGCAGAGCGTTTGTCACACATCATCCCCGCCGCGCCGTCGGAGAGACACGCGGAGTGACAGTCGCGCTGGTGGAAACCTCTCTGCTTGTTTTAAATAAATAAAGAAGTTAATCACTAGGGAATTACCGTGCTCAGATGTTGAGACATCCTGGGGATGAAAAGAAGTGTCTAAGGAACAAGAATATTTAGTGTCGACTGAGTGTCTACCTGAATTCTCCTTATTTGTGTGTCAGCTGTACAGGGGTATCTGTGCTGGAGAGCAGGAGGGTTGGGTGATTGTTTGGACAAATAATTCACCTTCCCTGCTTGTTTTTCATCCACTGGTAGACAGACTGTGGCTCCTTCAGAGCCAGTTGCTGTAGACAGGTAATTTCTGCTAGTGGGACTCATCTGCAGCTTGTTTGCAGGTACCTGCTTGGGAGTAGAGACTTTTGTAGCGATCAAATGCCCTGATAAAAAATGGATGATGTGTGATATCCTTGTTCTCCTGCCAGAGCCAGAGTCCCGGGCAGGCTGTGATTGCTCTCTCCTTGGATGAATGCAGTGCTAAGCTGTGCTCCTGGCGTGACCGTGAAGCCGAAATGGGCCTTCCTTGGCACCATCCCCCAGATTTCAGACAAGCTCCCAACAGCACGGGCTGCTGAGAGCGCTGGCAGAGAGGGAGCACAAATGTGCTGTGAATAGGCATCCGAGGGAATTCATTAACAGAACCTAATTAGCAAATTCTAAGTGGCAGCGCTCGGCTGAGGAGCTGGACTGGACAGATCCAGTTACGGTGAGCGCCCCATCATCAGGGTGGGGGTGAGGTAGGGATGTGAACCCAGGAACAGGCAGTGGCTTCTGGAAAAAGCCACTTTGGGAGGAATGAGGTGTGACCTGCAGCGACACCTCCCCCGCCCGGCCGTGCCGCTGGCGGCAGTGACAGAGCCGCTGTCTCCCGTGACAGGGTTAAACTCCTGTGACGGTGAGTGATTACTCGCCAGATGACAAACGAGCCGAGGGCTGCCGTGGCATTGCAAGTAGTTTTTCAAGGGCTCGGTCTTTTGTTAAAGAAAGAGTGACTTGTAATTATTTAGTTAAAACTTTGTGTCAGGGGCTGCTGCTTCTGCAGCATCACGTGTCTCTGTCCAGCATCACTTTTCCCACTCTGCTTGAAGCCCCCTCAGTTTTGGTGGCCTCATCTCAGGGTGACACAGCCCTGAGAAGTGGCGGCCACCCTTAAACCCAAGCAGGAATGGTGGTGATGTCTTCACAAACTTTCCCAGGTAGTTTCAACTGCTGCTTTTTGGTGTCCTTATTTAACACGCACATTGTAATTAAGAAGAATTTCCTGTACTCCTCTGGGGCTCGCGAGAAATTTGAGAGCTGGAGGGTTTTGTGTGTTATGTTAACACGCTTGTTAAAAAGGAGAGGTCTCCTCAGTGGAGCTGAATGGAGCCCAGATACCAGCTGGGACAGCTGTAATTTTGGAGGACCTTTGGGAAGCACAATTGTGGGATGGATTTGTGTGAGCAGGAGTGACTGCCCATGGAAAAGGAGGAGGGGAGGTCAGGATCCTTCACTTTGGGTTTGATTGGTGAACTCAGGTGGCCACAACCAGCATGTGGGTTGCCTTTACCCCATATCATCTGGCAGGGTGGCTCACCCTCATTGTTGGCACTGAATTTGGGGAGACCTAGTGGATGCTGAATGTCCTGGCTCTCCATTCCTGGTTATCCTGGACCACTGGGCCTCATGCACAGCACACCTTCCCATATGAACCATTGAAATCAATCTGCAGCCTGGGTTCTCCTCCACCCAAGGGAGTTTAGCTGGTCAGTTTGGTGGCCATGGGCTTGGCCACAGCACCACACGAATGGGCTTTGCTTCCCAAAGCCTCCTGAGAGTTTTGGTGTTTGTGGCTAGGGATTCAGCCCATTCAGGTGCTTGTTGTGAGCTCTCTGGCCCTGGGGACTCCCAAATTGGGGAGTTTTGGAGCCTGGCCAGGAGGATGCAAATGTCCTGCTTGGCCAGGCACTGTGCTGGTAGCCTGGGGCCTTTCTTTAGCTGGAAACTTTTAGAATCAGTCACCATATATAGATGTGGAATCGCTGAATTGTGCAGATTGGAACAGATCTTTATGATCATCGAGTCCAACCACCACCAAATTCACCATTAAACCATGTCCTCAAGTGCCACATCCATATGTTTTTCAACACTTCCAGGAATGGTGACTCCATCACCTTCCTGAGCAGCCTGATCCAATTTTACAACCCCTTCTGTGAAAAAATTTTCCTAAAATCCAATGGAAACATCTCTCGATGCAACTTGAGGTATTTCCTCCTGTCTGTCAGTTGTTACCTGGGAGCAGATCCTGACACCCACTTGGCTCCACCCTCCTTTCAGGGAGTTGTAGAGAGCAATAAGGTCTCCCCTGATCCTCCTTTTCTCCAGGCTAAATTTCAGCTGAAATCTCAGCACACTGCTGATGTTCGGGCAGAGGAAGGGAATGCTTTTTCCTTAAGTATCAGTTTGCTTAGGTTTTATCCTTGCTTTCTTTTTACTTCAGCTTTCCACAGCAGTTATTGACAGTATTAGGAGCTACCCAGGGGTCAGGCAGGAAAGAGAACTGTGGTGAGGCTTCACCTGGGACCAGCCTGCCCTTCCCCTCGTGGTCCTGCTGCTGCAGTTGAGTACAGCTGTGCGCAGCTGCGCTTCTGCACCACAGCCCCGAGACCCCACTGTGCGCCCAGCAGGGCTTCCCACAGCTGCGCTGCGATGGTGACAAAGCCTGGATTTATGCGTTGTGACTTCCCCTGGCCTCTTCTGCAACTGGTTCTTGCCTCTTGGCTACGAGTGACCCCATCCCTGACACTTCCCGGGGCGCCTCCACTGCCGCCAGCGCCGGGCGAGTTCTGGAGTGTCCCCAGCCATAACCATTACCAGCTGTTTACACGTCTGGAGGTGCCAGGGCTCCATCTCTCATGCCTCATTTCATAAGGAACAGTTGTATTTTGCAAAGTTCACTCCATTCTCTGAATCTGTCTGTGGCCTCACTGTGCCGTGCACTCGCATATTCCATCATCTGCTTCCCATTGTGGGGCACTGGGAGCATCCAGCTGTGGTCATTGGCTCTGTCTTGGGTATCTGAGTGGTGGTTTAGGGCTGGGGACTGTCAGAGGGAGGCTGTTATAAAATCCATCCCCTCCACTTTGTCTCCAGATGAGCTCCATGGGGAGCATGTCTGTGGTGACAGCACTGGGCATAATGGGCAGTGCCTGGCTGGACAGAGGTGACCTGTTTGCAAGGAAAGGACAGCCTGGGAATCCACTCTGGTGCCAAAGAAAAAAGCAAGACATTGTGTTTTTAAACATTCCTCACATGCAATGCATTTGCTTGCCTGTGTCGCAGTGATCCCAATTTAATTCCTGAATAGATGTGAGTTAAATAACTTCTTGGAGTTGTCATTAAAGGCTCCTTCTCGGGTTTGTTTCTGTTGCTCCCTGAAGGTGAAACCTGCGGGAGTCCCCAGTTGTCTTAATTTCACCTTGAATGTTTTTGGCTGCAAACTTGTAGTGTTTGGCTTCGCAGAGATGATAAAATCTAAGATTTCACTTGTGAAGGCTCCACTCTGCTGAAAATCCCTGTTGAATGAGGAGTGCGGGATCAGACCCCTCATTTAGATCAATGGTTCAGGAAGGGAAAAAAAAAGAGAGATGAACTTGGAGCCTGTGAAGAAAACCTGGTTGGGGGAGAAGGGAGGAGGGGGAGAGCTGAGTTAATGGAAGAGAGATATCTCCAGCCTGGAAATGGATGAAGGGAAAGGAAACGTATCTCGCTTCGTCCTCCTGGGATTAATTTTGAATATCAAACGCTTGATCTCGAGCCGTTCCTCAGGCAGCCGGTCATGTTTCTGTGAAAGCTGTATTTTGAAAAGAATTTTTCTGATGCTTTAAAACAGAGGAAAGCAAAGCAAATGACCTTATCCTGCTTTGCATTATGTCACACTCGATGATATTCTTTTGCAGTACTTGCAGATAGCTTGACACATCGAGGCAGACAGCCCCTTATTATTAAATCTGTTTGCAAATGTGCTCAGATTGCCCTTCACATCCACCCCTGGTTATGAGCGGTGGCAGCCCGTGGCTGCAAATCCCAGGTCCCCACAAACACCCACCTCCTCCCCGCCTCCCCACCGAGCTTGTCAACACTTTGGGAATTAAGAAAGTGTCCTATGAGAAAAGGAAAGGGCCTTCTTTCCCTGCCTGGGAGAGGTGCAGGGTAATGCCTCCTTGCCATGGTTTCTCCTCCTCCACGACTCTCTGGGCTCCTCACTGAGCTGCTGACCTTAGGAATGTTGCTGTGAGTGGCACGGAGGGACCTAGCCCCTGTTCAGCTGTGTCATGTCTCCCCCCGGGTCACATCAGGCCAGCGCCGCTGCTTTCTGCGGCCGGTGAAAGCTGAATCAATAGTGCCTCACGCTGCTGAGCCGGGCTATTGCTGCAGCCCATCCTCTCCGCATGCTGCAAGGATCCTGCTTCCTGCGAAAGGCCGAGCTGTTTGCTCTGATTTCCAGCCTTTTCCCCGTAAGTCCTCTGTGCAGAGCACCCCCGTGGTCAGCGTCACCTGCTTTGCCTCCTGCAGCAGCCGTGGCAGGGATGCAGGGATGGATGCCCGGCTCCCTCGCGAGCTAAGGGGGAAAGTTCTCCCAGGAGAAAACTGAGGGAAAATGTTCTTTTCTGAATACAGGCCATTGGTGATTGGCCCCAAACCTCTGTGAGGACCTGTCGTTGAATAAATACCGAGCTGGCCAAAGCCACAAATGGGTCAGACTCCCAGAAGTTTTTATTTAGCCTCCATTCAGATCCTAATGGATTTTTGTCCTTTGGGATTTGATACTTGTGTTCACATCTGATGCTGTTGCAACACATCTGATAATCCCTGTGATCTGTGGAATTGCTCCCTGCACCACTGGGAGCTCGTGGCAGAGGCTCCCAGGGCACTTTGGGCATTTCTGCTGGGGCACCCACTGTCTGTCTCTTCCAGATTTGTCAGCTTTCAGTGTCAGTGAATTTGTGCTTTTCTGTATGGGAGGATGAATAAAAGGCACCATGTAACCTTGGTTTTTTGTTTTGCAATATTTTTCCCCTTTCTTGTCCTCTTCTTGAATGATCCCCCACCAACTTTTTCATTTGGTATGGAAATGTGTTTAGGACCACATTTTTTCATTGTTATTTTCCTATTCTCCTTACATACATCTGTCTTTCCAATGCTGAAGGTGATATTGCACATTGAAAATGTTGTTTTCTTCCATTAAACCACCACAATATTTTCATTCACTGTTCTCTCTCCCTTTCTTTCCATGTCTTGCTTTCTTGGCCACCATTGTCTGTTGATCAGATGTTTTTGTTAAGTTGTCCAGAGTGATGTGTGCGTTTTTTCCCTCCCCTGAGTGGTTACAATTAAGTTAGAATCCATCAATGTGTATGAGTTGTTGGCAATGTTGCTTTTGATAGGCATTACCTTGTACTTGTCTGTATTAAATTTCAGCTGTCATTGTTTTCTTAATTGCCTGTGTTAGATAATGTTGAATTTCCCACAGTCCTCTCCTCCTGACTAAAATGAATAGCATTTGTATCACAAATGCCTCAAACTTGACACCCTTTTTTCCCCCATGCCATTTAAAACTTCACCTTGACTTGGCTGATTTAATTTGCTATCAATTTCTCATATTTTGAGGCATTCCTTTCTTTCCTTTCCGTCTCTCTGCTGCACTGTCAGCTTTGGGGGGTTTCCTCTGTGGCAGGTGGTGTTTTGCACGCCTTAGATTTAGCCAGGATGGGTGAGGAAAGCTCCCTTTTCCTAAAGGTGAAAGGGTGAAGATGTAGCACAGGTGGTATAAACCCTTCAGGAGCTCTGGGATATGGGTCAGGATTGTTAAACCATGATTTTCTCAGCCATGGTGATTCAAATCCAGCTAATCCATGTGTGGTTCCATCATCCTGGTCACATCAACGTCATTTTTGGGATCTGCTTGATGCAGGAGTGGGAGAGCCGTGATTCAGGAGAACTGGCTTTTATTTTTCACTCTCCCACATCCCTGCTTTGTATGGATCTTGTCAAGCTGTTGTTCTTCTCCAGCTGCTGTTCAGTTTGTGTACTTTCTTTGTTCAAATGACTTCCCTTCACAAGGCATCTGCAGGAAGACAGTTTTCATCTTCAGAGCCTGCTGCTTCTTCAGGGATACTGGTTATTATTAATCAAGACATTTTTGAAGGTCTAATAAATAATACCAGCTTTTCTTGAAAGTCTTGTTCCCTTCCCCAAAGGACTCTAATAGATTGGAGAGGGGACACTTTATTTTCTAGGAGCCAAACTGTGCCACATCACGTTCATCCAGAGAGTTTATGATAACTTTCAAACCCCTAATTTAACAAGTTTACTTACTGCTGAAGTAAGCCTTTGAAGTCTGGAATTATCTGTTCACTTCGAAAGCATGGAATGATCATTTCCACGCCAGCAAAAATTACTGAGTGAAATTGGGTGATAATTTTAGTCTTAATTTGGTTTTCAATCTATGAAAGTTCCTCGATATTTTTAAATGATGTGAAAGGATCTCCTCTATTCTGTGCTGCCCAAAATAGTCTACTGCAGCGAATTAATGCATTTGGTAACTTGGCCTTTATGAGAACCCTGCATGGCTTTTCTCCCTTTTTAACACCTCTTTGAGGAAAGAACTGGATGCCACATTAGCAGATTGGCAGACCAGACCTTCAGAAGGGGTTGGAGGACCATGAAGAGGTGGAGAGACCTCTGGCATCGCTCCCGAGGCAGATGAAAGGCACGGAGAGAGTTTATGAACCCATCTGCAGGAGGAAGGCAGCAAACTTGCCAGTTCAGCGAGCTCAGTTGAATCCTTCCCAGTCAGGGTAGATCCAAAGTTAATCACTCCGAGGTCTGTTGGTATTTTTATCCCTGCATTTATATTTTATGGAACCATCTGGTCCCATTAAAGCTTTCAAAGTCAGCTTAGATTGAATTGAGTTTCCCGGGAACTGAGAAGAGGAGGAGTAAGAGTAGGTGAGGTGTGGGGATGAAGGAGGTCTCAGTGCAAAGCGAGCACTGACAAACAGACGGTCAGGGGGAGAGGGATGAGAGCAATTTGGCATTTAACCCTGAGTGGTGACGGGACTTCTTGCTGTGCCTGCCCTGGGGGTATCTGCTTTTCCAGCTGGAGCCTTCCTGTCCAGCGAAACACCATCAGCATCTTTTCCTCTGGGGTTACTCAGAGAGAAGGAGACCTTGTAACTCTTTGTGAAAGCATCAGTGACAACTTGAAAAATGGCTTCAGCAGCAGCCAGTGCCCTTCCCGGGCAGGAGCTGGGGAGAGTTGCTCCAGGACATTAAAGTCTCCAGCTGGGCCCCATCGACTGCCCCAGCCTGGGGCTGTGCACAGAGTGGTCCAGGACCTCATTCCCACATTTCCACCCCTCTCTCAACAGCTTTGCAAAGCTGAGGAGGGAGCTGCCCACGGGAGAGGAGCTGCAGCCCTGGCAGGGACTCCTCCATGCTTGGGTCATTGCTCCTGGGCTCCAGTGGTGCCAATCCTGACAGAGGAGCAGCTGCTGAGTCATCCAGACTTGGAGCTTCCCCTCCTCATTTCGGTGTTTGCTCACCTGGAGCCTGCTGGTTCCTTCCCCATCCTGCATGTTGCCTTTCCAGGGCTATGGCCTGGAAAAACAGGAATGGAGGGGCATGCATGGAATAATTTGCCTTCTGTTCAACAGCACTGGTGGCTTTCCCAGGGCTGGCCCAGCTCACACTGAGCCTTGGTGGCACTCCTGGAGGATTTGGCTGGGACACAGTTCTGCTGTGCCCACTTGGGATGTGAGTGGTTACCGTGCAAATCATCTGCTTTTCAGTGTGTTCCCAACCTGTTTGGAGATGGGACAGGAATTTCTGTGTGTTCTGGCTTTTAGGGGCACCTCAGGTGTTTCAGCAGTTCAGAAATAGAAACCTTACCCTTTCAGCTGCAAACAAAACTCACTCTTGTTCGATGGAGCCAGTGGTTCTCTACCCATCTGAAAGGCACAAGCCACCACTTTTATTGATTTCTTCCAGAGAATAGCTTGCATTTGCTCTGTAAACGCTCCTGCAACCCCCTGTGATTTTTTTCAAACACCCCTAAGCTAAACTCTTCACTTTCTGATGCCTGAGGATCTCGCAGCACCATCAGATGGCAACTCCTTGCCCTCCAAAGGATTGGAATGAGTGTCTGAAAAGCCCCTTGAGATGCAGAAGAAGATGCTTGTAAAGGAAACTGCTGTTTCTTGGGCAGAGGGAGACTTTTGCAAACCCAGGGCACCTCCTGTTTGCAGTAAGGGATATTTCATGGTGATAACTTGGCCCAGATTATCTTGGTCACAATTTTCCCTCTTGCCCCCAAGTACCTTGGAACTTCTGATAATGCTGTGGCTTTGGGACAGCTGCTCTTGAGCGTGTTAGATTTGAGTGAATAATTCATGGAAACAATTTATTCATTGAATTCACCAGTCTCAGGCTCGGGGTATGTCTGCTGGGCAAGTTGTTATTTCCTTCAATTTATTAGTCGTGGAGCAATACGCCAATATACATTGAGGCTTCTGTGTCAGAAAACATTTGTAATTCAGAAATCAGGGCTGGCTGGTGAGCTCAGAGGGGCAGATGAGGGAAGGGGTCCTCCCCTGGGAGGCTGCTCTGAGTTTTTTGGGGAAAGCATCCTTTGGAAAACTCTTTGCTGATCCACCCTGCTCTCGCAGCCCTGCTCTGTTGGGCATGAGGGGCTCTGGGTTTGGGAGGAAGAGGGGCTGAAGCTGTTAATAGCCTTAAACCAGTGTGCACAGGGCTTTTCATTCACCCTCTGCTCCTCAAGGGCTGGGGGAATTGGAGCTCCTGTTATTATTTAAGTGGCTCCCCAGCTGCTTCTTCTCATCCTGTCATCTCCCTGCCTGTCTTTGATTAATGACTGGACCATCCATTCCAGTGCCTCCCTCTCTCCTTCACTTAATTCCCTATTTTTCCCCCCTTTCCCCTCCACTTCTATTTTTTTCCTCACACAAACTGCTGATCTAAATGTTCAAAATAAATTATGCTGAATAATGGATGAAGGCAGCTGCATAATTTATGGTGCCACAGGGTGAAGCAAAGCCCTGTGTGCTCTTCCTCTGCTTTTTGCCCCCTGTGCCATCCCATGCCCTTTCTCTGAGCAAACTGAGGAGGTGGTGGCACCAGGTTTGCTGGTGGCTGCTCTTCAGATCCCACTCTCAGTCAGAGAAGGGATTTAATATCTCAGGATTACGCACCCAGAGGTGTTGTGACCCCGGGAGATGCGAGGTGCTGATGTTCAGCCCATCAAAGGTCGTCCCTGCCTGCTGGGGCAGAGATAATGGGTTTCATTAGTCACCCCATGACGTTCCCCTCCTGCCTTTCTGCAGCCGGATGGTGCTGCTGGAAAAGGCTTTAAAATCAGGTGGAAGGTGTGGGTTTCTTCCTTTTGGGGTCTTGCTTTGCCCTAAGTGCAAGTATATGAGAAAGTCTGGTGCTGGTTAGAGTGATTCATTCTGGCAGGCTGAGGCAATTTCTTCTGACTTTTATATTATATTCAGAATTTCTCTCCATAAGGATATCAGATATAATTATAATATGTTGAAATGAAGTACTTCAACCTTATCAAAAATAACATTTTGATAATTTTTCGCTGAAAATGTCAACACAATCAATAGGTTCTTGCAAATGTTTTCATTTCATTAAACTCAGCAGATTGTTCTGCTGGCATGTTTTAACCCACACTAAATACCCTTTTTTCCATATTGGGATGAACTTAGATAATAAGGTTACCTTTACAAAGCCACATGGTGATGAAGTAGAGCTTTTTAGCAGCAGCCCTCCATGTTCCTTATAAAAGGATGAAAGAGTGGCAGAGATGACTCAGACAGTGAGGGAAAGAAAAAAGGAGAGACAGAGAGACATCATTTTTCCCTCTCCAAGTTTATTACTCCATCTGTTTGCCTCTGTCTTCTCTGATGTCTTGTCCGTCAGCCGCTAAAACCTAATTCTGAAAGAAATAAATACAACTTGAGTAAATTAAGTGAAAAGGCTGCACAGAACCCAATTACTCTCTGTCCCCTGGACGCTGGGGAACAGAGTTCATTTCCCTGTAATGAACAATGTGCTGAGTGACAGCCTGGCGAAATGAGCCGCAGGTTCATCCAGGGCCAAATGTGGGGATATCGAGTAGTGAGGGAGGGTTGTGCCCGTGGAGGTGGAGATGTGGGGATGCAGGAGCCTTCCCCTTGAAGACTCCAGCTTCTATCTGGCTCCCCAAAAGAGATCACCATTTGTTGCTAAAACTGGGAGCAGCAGAAGTGGTTAAAGGTGCCCCAGTGTTTCCTTTCAGTTTCTCCAGGTTTCATTGGCTTGAAGATCTCAGTGTTATGCAGGCAGAGCCATCCCCTGCCAGGAGAGAAGTTCAGGAGGGACCATGGCAGGCACAGAGCACTGCCTTGCAGCCTCTGGAAGGAGTTCAAAAAGAGGTAAACCCAAATGTATGTGGGATCTGTAAAGTGGTGTGGCTGAGGAATTAACCTGGGACTCAGGACTCAGCCCTGCTCTGTCGCAGCCCTGACTGCGTGACCTTCAGCAAATGGCTTTACAGTCTGCCTCTCTCTTCCCCAGCAGCACATCATTTTGTTCACTCCTCTCCTCTGATTGCAGGCAGCTTTGGTAAAAGGTTTTGCTCCTCTGTGTGTGTATTGAACTTGGCACAAAAGCTGCTCGTTCCAGCTGTTGCTGTAATACGTGTGGGGAGCTTTGTGAGGAGTGCTGGAGCAGGGCAGGGGGGAGCCTGGGCTGAAACCTCCGCTTGGTTTTACTTCTGTGCTTGTAGGACTAAACCCAAGAGCTTAAGTCAAGCAGAGGTGAGAGTGTGCATTGGCATTAACATTTCATAGGGCAGTGGATGGGGTGCCAGTCTCATGTGCCACTGCTGTGACACTGCTGATGCACAGTTGAGAGTGTCTGTGGTTACCATAAACGAGGATGAGTGAATTCTGCCTGTTCCCTTTGCCTCTTTGCATGCACAGACTCCTTCACACAGCTTCCTGAATGTTCCTGTGGCTCCGCAGGGATTACCCAGGACACTGGGCTGGAGGGGCTGTGGCTCTGCACGGCCCTGCTGAGTGCTTGTTTTAAGCTGGGGCTGCCTGCGGCGAGGCTGAGCCAGCACAGCTTGTTTGCAGGAGCCGTGGTGGTGCAGCGGGTAATGACTGCTCGGGAGAGGGAACTTGCAGTGCTTTATTATGCGGAATATCCAGGCGGTGAAAGACAGCTGCTGCTGCTCTGTGCAGTATTCTACCCCCATAATCAATATTGGGGAGGAGGAACGGCTGGGCAACCTGTTCCCTATTATGGGCACTTAAGCAATGCTTGGGTTGACAAAGAACCTTGTACCAACTGCAGGCAGCACATGTTCAACATGCTCCTCATATATCAGGGAGCGATCCAGCCAAAAGCCCAGATGCTCTTGACAGCTAACTTTGGAGATGAGCTGGTGACAAAGCAGCCTTTCAACCACAGGAGCCTCCTTTTCCTCTGGATCCTTGGGGATCAGCTTTGCCTGAGCCTCGAAACCTGGAGCAGGAAGAGTGATGGTGGTGTGCAATTAAATCCCTGAATATCACCCAAGTAGGAGGCTGGAGAGCTGAGATCTGATGTCAAGTGTGAAGGACCCGGAGCCAGGACTGCTGGGCTGTTTCTCTGGTGCTGCCACTGATTCATTTTGACTTTGAGCAAGTCATTTAATCGCTCAGTAATTAATGCTATTCATACAGCTAAATTGAGTACTGCTAGGTACGTGAGCTCTCGCTGCAGGCACACTGTGGCCATTCAAAAAAATCACAGCAACACCTAGAATAGAAGAGAAGGTGTTTGATTTCAAAGCGTCCTGGGCTGCCACTTGAATCCTTCTCATCATGTACCTAAAAGGGGCCCGTGGCAGATCTCTGAAAGGCACCACTTCCTTACTGCAGGAAGGAGTGATACCCACAGGCCAGAGCTGGGAAATCCATCACCTACCTCAGCAAATAAGTGTTAATGAAGTTCACAGGGAGTCTGGGAGGGATGGTTGTAGGAAACAGCAGATGATTCCTGCTGTCTTAGTGTTGATCTCCTCCCTGACCCATTGGTTTGAAGCTGGCACAGCAGGCCCATGACCTTGGAGCCAGTTCTGATGCGACCTCCTGCTCTCCTGGCCTGTGCCTTTTTAACCGAGGAGCTGCCAGAGTCAATCAGAGCCAAGTGTTTGCAAGCAGGGCCAGTGCCGGGTGCTGAGTGTTTTTATTAGCTCAGTACAAACTGTAGCAGAGCACTTATTGATTCCCGTGATCCACTGCCATCAGTGGCATCATTTGTAAACTTTTGGGGAAGCAGGAGTGGTAGCAAAGGCTGCTGCACAATCCCAGTCACTGGGGCATTCAAATTACCTTTACTGAGAGGAGTATTTGCTGTCTAAGACTCAACTCCAGGCTTGGCTGGTGGATCAGGAAGGGCTTGGAAAGCAGTGGGTGAGTAGAAAGAGCTGCAAACTCTGTCTTTGCCCACAGCCCAAGACACGTGGCTTTGCCCAGGGGCTGGAGGCCGTGTGCATGCTGCTTCACCTCTTGTGTTACAAGGCAAAATGAGAGACCTCATGCGTTTTTATCCACCCTACCTTGAACTAACACTGCCTGGAGAGGCTTTCTTGTGCTCACGATAAGTAAAATGAAAGATCTTTGGACCTTTAGCTGCAGGGCTTTGCTCAAATTCCCCTGTACTTATTCTTGCTCCTGGCAGACCCCTGTAATTGTGCTGCGTCTCTCTGTATTTATGCAGATATATTATATATCAATCTGCTACCAAGTGCATCAATTTCTTGACTAAACCTGCTGTTTGGGAGTCCATTAAGGATGTTTTGTTGACCAGATGTGGCCCTGAAAGGGAAGAGTTCCCCCTTTTCAGCTGTTGTGGCTGTGGGCGAGGGATGTGAGTGAGCAGGGATGGAAATATCTGCAGTTCTGCATGCACACAAAATGACTTCTGGGAAGGTGGGATAAGCATCTTGTTCCTTCAGCTTTTGAAAACGACAGATCTCTATCACTCAGAGGAGTTTTTCACCTAAATAGTGGCAGAAGATCCACGGGGTCCTCTGGGGGAGCAATGGACTTACTGCAAAGTCAGGACAGTTTAACTGGAATTTACAAACCCACCCGGGATTTTGGGTCCGTGCTTCATTTGAATGGGAATTTAATACTCGTGGTCCCCAGATGGCTTAGAAAGTTTTGCTGTGTATTTTCCAGAAGGAGGTTTTACAAAAAAAGTGGAAAACCACCAGTAAAATGTGTTTTGCCAGAAAAAAAACAACCCAGTGAATTTTGAATGGCTGGCTTTTAACTTATTAGCAGCTGTGGGATGTTGTGGCCCAACAGAGGAAATACAGCTCCAGTTATCCCCTTCAGTGCGATTTTTACCTCCTAAAGAGATGTCAAATTGTCCAGTACAATTTAAGAACACATAAATCCATGTGCATTTTTTTTTTTCCTAGCTACGTCTGTAGTAAAACTGTTCGGATGGCGGGACAATATGTACTTTTAGAGATGCTAAATTGCATTTAATGTGCATAGTTAGGGAAAGGAAGAAGGGGAATGGTGGTAGCAGAGGTAGAACCTGTGAATTACCTGGGCTGGAGGGAATGATCCAGGCTACTGACTCATCCTTATTACCCACACATCAACTTTCTGTCCCCAAGGCCACCCTGCCAGGCCATTTCCATAGTGTTTGCTTCAAATATCCCTTCCTGTGCCTCCAATCTCTCCCCTGCCTGGAGATGTTGATGTCTGGAGGAGTAATTGCTCCGGGGATAACGCCGGACTCTGAGATGGACTGGGAGCACCTGACTCTATCTTGCCTCTGGTCCTGCCCTCCATGGGGAAATTTTAAGTGAAGTGATGTCTTTGCACAAATTCCCAGCTGACGGGACGCGCGTTTGGGCTGCCTGGCTGGCCGGGAATTCATTAGGAACTTTTGTGTTTGCAGCTGTCTCTCGGATTATATCTTTATTGATCCTGCCTGCCCATGGCCAATGGGAAATATGTGGAAATGATGAAGCTCTTCTGAAGGGGAGTTCATAATCTTGCTCAAACAAAGCCAGGCCCCCAGAGAGAGGGATGAATGGCCTGTGTGTAGCCTATTTTGAGATGATATGGCTATCACATCTTGTTTCCCTTGTTTTGCTGGGATAACATTCAATTACCCCTGCCAACAGCAGCTTCCCGTAAGGGTTGTTGAGACAGCTAATTGCTTGCCCCACTTACTGCAGATGAGAAATACAAGGCAGCTCTGAGGCTGTGTGGGGCCAAGAGGATCACTGGGAGCAGCACCGGTTTTAGGACTGCACAGGTTCCCTACAGAGCTGGTAAGCTGAGGAAGTTGTGGAGCTGGAGGTCAGCATTGAGCGCAGCTCTGCCATGGCTTTGCTGCTTGACCACAGGAAATTCACTTCATTTTGTGGCAGAGTCTGAGAGAAAGGCCATGAATGCTGGTTGGGAGATCAGGGAGACACCAAGTTAAGCAGGAATTTGTGCTCCCTAAGCATTAGCAGTGGGTGGCCCTTCCTGGGTGTTGCTCTGGGGGCACATAGGAGGGTGACAGTGTGGCTCTGTGGAGTGCTGAGGATTATTTGGGCTCTGCTGCCCTCCCTGCCAGGGCTGCACAGCGTCAGCATCTTTGTCAGGGAAGCTTCTCCCCAGCCCACGTTGTTCTGAGCGAGCCTGGGCAGAGCTGTCAGCAGGTAACAGCTTTCACTCGCTATTTTGTGCAGCACCCCAGAGAGGCAGAGCGCAAGCAGCCCCGTATCAATGCCTGACAGCACCTTCCTGTTTGTACACCCNTCGTGTACCAGCATCACATCACAAAAGGACTGGGAGCTTTGGAAGAGGCTTGGAGGCTTTAGGAAGGACGGANCTGCCTGCCCATGGCCAATGGGAAATATGTGGAAATGATGAAGCTCTTCTGAAGGGGAGTTCATAATCTTGCTCAAACAAAGCCAGGCCCCCAGAGAGAGGGATGAATGGCCTGTGTGTAGCCTATTTTGAGATGATATGGCTATCACATCTTGTTTCCCTTGTTTTGCTGGGATAACATTCAATTACCCCTGCCAACAGCAGCTTCCCGTAAGGGTTGTTGAGACAGCTAATTGCTTGCCCCACTTACTGCAGATGAGAAATACAAGGCAGCTCTGAGGCTGTGTGGGGCCAAGAGGATCACTGGGAGCAGCACCGGTTTTAGGACTGCACAGGTTCCCTACAGAGCTGGTAAGCTGAGGAAGTTGTGGAGCTGGAGGTCAGCATTGAGCGCAGCTCTGCCATGGCTTTGCTGCTTGACCACAGGAAATTCACTTCATTTTGTGGCAGAGTCTGAGAGAAAGGCCATGAATGCTGGTTGGGAGATCAGGGAGACACCAAGTTAAGCAGGAATTTGTGCTCCCTAAGCATTAGCAGTGGGTGGCCCTTCCTGGGTGTTGCTCTGGGGGCACATAGGAGGGTGACAGTGTGGCTCTGTGGAGTGCTGAGGATTATTTGGGCTCTGCTGCCCTCCCTGCCAGGGCTGCACAGCGTCAGCATCTTTGTCAGGGAAGCTTCTCCCCAGCCCACGTTGTTCTGAGCGAGCCTGGGCAGAGCTGTCAGCAGGTAACAGCTTTCACTCGCTATTTTGTGCAGCACCCCAGAGAGGCAGAGCCCGAGCAGCCCCGTATCAATGCCTGACAGCACCTTCCTGTTTGTACACCCGAGCAAGGAGACAACTTGTGAGACAACTGCACTTAGCCCCTGCCAAAGCCAAGCGCCAGAGAAGTCCCTGATGTATTTAGAGAAACACACTGTCTTGCTGTGTCTGCTTTGGAGAAACCTTGCTAATCCTTCCTGAAAAGCCCAAAGGGGGATCCAAAGCAGCTTTTCATTAGCCAGACAAGCCCTACAAGTTCCCCAGCAAAATACATACAAGGGAGGGATGCTGCNAGAGCTTTGCACTGCAGGGAGGGGTGAGAAAAAGTGGGGTTCTCCCTGGGATTGCACTATCTTTCGGGTATCCCCTGGGTCTGCCAACCTTAGCCAGAGATACTCGCTCTTTTCCCACTGGAGGAAGACTCATTGCAAGACTCCCTAATAATGGATAGCACTCACTGCTGCCCTGCAGTTTGTCTGTGCATGTGCAAACAAGCTATCCCTGACACAGCGCCTTTGTGGCAGAATAACTCCATCCCTCGCGTTGGGCTGTGCTGTTTCTTGCTGAGCCAGTACAGCTCGTACAGGAACTGTGTGTAAACAAGCCCAGAATGTGTGGAAAGCACTTATTTAGACTTCCTGCTGCATCAGAGAAGGGATGGGAGTTCATCTCTCAGTGGGGCTGGCTCATCCAGCAGGGATGGGGGTCTACAGTCAGGACCTGGGATGAGTGCAAACTGCAAGGTCATTAACGCTGCTGTGCACATGTAAATATTCTGCTGCTGCTTTGCCTCGCTCCCGCTGAGCATCCATCCCTGAGCTGCTGTCTCTGCCTTCCCCTGTCTCTCCCAGCCGACAGAGCCCAGAGCTGCAGGGGGTTGGATCCCACCCGGGATCAGGCTAATACGTGGTGCTAACAGGTTGTCAGCTCTGGGGCTGTAAGAGGATGCGTTTCCCAGGCTGTGGGAGGTAAATCCGGGTGGACGTGACTTGCATGTCCACAATCCCCCTCTTGAGTTGCAAGACTTGCAGGAGCTGTGAGTGCTCTGGTGATATCTGCAGGCATGGCAGAAAATCGTTTTCAGTGGTGGAAAGTGACTTTGCTGTATGGATAAAATCTTGTGAAATTACTCTGGGCTAAGAACAATTTGTTTCAGTCTCCATCTCCCAAGATACTGATGTTGGAAATGTCCAGATTTGCCAGACCTTCTGTCTGTGCATCCATTTTGAATGCTGGGTTTGGGGTTTTTTCTGTTGTTTTGCATGGCCATGCTTGTGACCTCGGGGACAGGAGTTCTACTAAAGTGGATAAAGGACTTTAAATAATAAGCACCTGCTAAGGCGTCAGGAGAGTACCTGGGTGAAATTAAACCCCTGCTGAAGAACTGAAAGCATAAGTGTTATGTATGAGAACATATAGATATACAGGTGTCATTTTGGTGACAGGGTGCAAGTGTTCAGACCTGCCCTTCAAATGCTGAGGGGCTCACTGAGAGTCCCCACTGACACAGGCAGAGGAACTCAGGAGCAATATTAATTTAGATGGCTCTCCTTCCCATTCCAGGCCTGTTGTTATGGTGCTGGTGGTGTGTAATAAAAGACCTTTCAGTGCTGGGGGAAATCAAATAATCCTACGCAAATGTGAAGGCGTTTGGACGGTGATTGTCCTAATGAAATTGGTGATTCAGGTCTGGCTCTGTGTGTCCCCTCTCCTCCTCTTAAGGTGCTTTTTGCCAGCCTGTGGATTGATAGATTGATGCCTGAGTGCCTTTGCTATCAGCAGCTTGTCATTAAGGGTTTGTGCGTTACTTAGAATTGAGATTAACCTGGGCTTTTCTGACTGGGGGATATTTTGGAAAAGATTTATGAATTTTATGAGATGGACTTAAGTAGTGGATAGCAAAGGCTTTGGGATGGTAAAGGAGTATTTATCCTGAAAAATAGGAAAATATTATGAACCTTGACATCTCTTTCACTCCAGAGGCAGCCTGTGAACTCTTAGAGCTGGAAAATTACTTGGAGAATGTGCCACAGGGCAGTGTTTTCTATACTCTGTCGTGCCTCCTCCTGTCTTACACCCTCTCCTGGCTTGACAGGGCAGAAAAGACTGTGAAGGAGAGCAAAATGAATTTTCTGAGCTGGGGGAATTCCAGCACTTCTTCCTCCCTTCCCACCAGCCCTGCCTATGTCAGTGTCCTTGGCCTGGACAGTGGGAGTGGGGATACTCTGGCAGCCCTGGGCACTGGGATACTGGTCCAGTCAGGGGTACCTGATGGTTCCCAGCCCCAGACACCTGGGAGACAGGTGTCCAGGACCTGGGATGATCTCTTGCCTGGGAAGGGTTTTGTCTGCCCATCTCAGTCAGCCAGTGATTGACTCGTGTGCCAAAGCAGAAGGGCTTAGAGCCCTGCCAGGTTTTGATCTCTCCTAATTTAACGAGGAGCTTCCTCGTGGGTCTCCTCCACCTCTGATTTCTGTGAAGCCCCATTTCAGCTCCTCCGTCATCGCAGAGCTCAAACCAGCCTTGTCAGAGGCAAGGGGGATAAACAGCCACAGACCTCTCTTGTTAGAAACATGCTTCCCTGGCTTTCCTCAGGGCTTGGGGACTGCATTACCAACACTCTCCAAGAAGCAAATGCACTTTGTACAAACCGTTTAACCTCTCCGTGCCTCTGTTTACCCTTTTAAAAAGGTAATACCCGCAGAGATGCCGTGAGGATCAATTACTGTTTCTGTTATTCTGAGATCCCTGGATAAAAGGGTAGAGAATTATCCTTGCCAGTCTGCCTCAAATATTGTTTTCATTAAGATTAACACTCTTCAGTAAACAGAACCGTTAAAGCTGTATTAGGTGTTTAATAAGTAATATGGAGTTGTTATCCATCACCGTGTCTTTTCTTAGGGAGCTGCTGGGGAATGCACAGGAACAGGGCTGTGGAAGTGAAGCATCCTGCTCTAATTGCTCGTTTAATTAGCAGCACTTAGGGTCTCCTGAGGATGACTGGGTGGACCTCATCAAAATTCCTCCTCTCAAGGGCACAGAAGCAACAGGAGACACAGAAATGACACCAACAAGTCTGGGGATTGTTGAGACCAAGATACAGGAACTCCACTCTGCCTTGCAATCTTGCTGCAATCTGGGGAGAGGCAGCTCAGGGCAAATGGGGATGGGGAGATGGGCAGAGGGCTGTAAATCCTGCTAAATCAGGTTAATCAGGTGGTGTGGTTTCCCATTGCCTATAAGCAGTACCTCTGCATCCTTGGCATGCGGTTATGAAATCAGGGATGTTTTACATGGGGCACTTGGGCTCCACCAAAAAGTGGAGTCTGATGGAGGGGAGTCTGATGGAACTGCACTCCCACTCCCCATCCCTGAACTCTGGGGATGGCAGAGTTCACAGAAGGAAGATTTCCTGACCTGATGTATCAACTACTCCATAAATTCATCTTTTTAGCTGTTTCAGGTGCTCCCAGACCCTTCTAGGCCAGGACCTCTCAAATCTCCTTCTCACTTTTGGTCACTATCCTTGCAACCCTTTCCATGGGAACAGGTCTCTGTCTCTCCCCATATTTTTGGCTTTTTTTGCCCAGACTTGGCTGGCAGGAGCTACAGAGCTGAAGAAAAATAAGGTTTTAAAAACCAACAGCCAGAACTGGGTCCTCAGGAGGGTCAAGTGCTGTGCTGATTTACACTGGCTGAGGTTCTGGCCCATAATCTTTTGTGCTCTATCATAAATATTGCGTTGATTTAAAATGAACAGATCTGTCTCAAACTTGGCTGAGCCTTCAGTGTAAATAATGCAACCTTTGGAAGTCCAGTTCCATGTTGTCCTTGCTGCCTGTGAGGACATAACTCTGTCATAACTCTTAGGTAACAGAAGGGATTTTCCTTGCCTGCAATTTTGCTCAGATTTGGAGGGATTTTTTTCCAGTGGGCTGGACTGGGAGGTGAGCAGACCCATGCCTTGGTGCATCCAGCTTATGGATGCTGTCTTATTCCCTCACCTCTGGAAAAAGCAGTGCTGGAGCTTCATGGTCAGTTGTGCTGAGGCATGTTCACAGTTGTTGATGGCAATTGTTGGGTGCTGATTTTGTCGTGTGCAAGCCTGGAAGTGACAGGGACATCACAGCTGTGATCCCCAGGATGCACAGAGTTATCCGCCCTGGAAACTCGGACAGCTTTTAGCCAAGGCTGACATCTTAATAATACATATGAAAACCAGTTGAGTTTGTGAGGAATTACCTGAGCCTGAAAGCATACCCTGACCCAGTTTGGGTGCAGCAGGTCTGTCTGTGGCTTGAATAGAGGATGGTATTCCCAATCCGTGCAGAGCCACCGCTGCTGCGCTCCAAGGCAGGCGTGAAATGACAGTGCCTGTAAGCCCTTGGCTTCACGTCTCTTCCCTGGGGAGGTGCATTCTGAGCTATCAGTGCCTTGGAGTGCTGCTCCCTGCTAAGTCCCGAGGAAATCCCATTCTGCCTACCAGCCAGAAAAGGAGTCTGCAGAATTTCTACCAGCCTGGAAATAATGGGAGAGTAACACCAATTAAGAGGACAGGCTCAGTCCGTCTCCCGCTGCTCCATGGAGGAGATCAAGGCGGGTTTGTCGCCGTTTGAAGAGTGGCCTTTGAGGAAATTGTCAGTGAAGATATTCTGAAACTGCTCCAAACGTTGTAAGTTGCTGCTGCTCGGGTACATAGCAGGAGAGTGGAGTCTCCTCTGAAGAGGAGTCGGCGGGGAGTCTGGGAGGGGCGGCAGAGCCGGATCCCCGTGGGAGGCCAGTCGGAGCCGTCTCCCAGGGTGATGTGCCAGGGTGAGAGGGTTAAAGCTGGGGAGAGCAGAGCTGAAGAGGGAAGATATTGAAGCAGGAGTTTGTGGGATCAGAGCAGCAAGAGCAAGGCTGTTCTTTGCCTTGAGCTGGGGGTGACAAGAGAACGGCAGCATTTTCCCCTAGGATTCTCTCCTTCCTTATAACCCTCATCTTCTGGAGAGGGGTGAAGGATAAGGACAATGGGACGGTTCAGGTACTCAAACAGCTTTGCCCCAGGCTGGCAGTCCACTACAGAGCCAGAATTCAGCTGGGGCACTGAATGATGAAATCTCTCTGGGAAGAGAGAAGACATGTGGGAACATTTCCATCACACTGGTCCGTCTTCAGTGAGGGTCCATGAGCAGTTTTTGGATTTTGGGCTGACAGCAGCCTGTCACGGTGTCCTTAGCTGGGCCTCTCCAGTGCTGTGTTGAGGGATGGAACATGTGAGTGACACCACAGGGGTTTGTCCATGACACAGAGACCCAGAAGGCACAGCTGTCCTTGGGCCACCAAGCCATTTTCCCACCTTCTCCATCGCTCAAGCTGTGAGGTTCCAGCAAGGAGCTGCTCGGGCAGAGTGTCAACCTGCAGCCCCTGTGGTTTGCAACCTTCTGGCTTGGATGGGGCTGCCCAGAGCTCCTCAGGTTCAGCAGATTTTCAACAGCCTGTTTTCTGCCTCTGCAATGCCAGAGCAGCTTGATCTTCCAGTGCTTCAGCAAACTCCTGCCAGCCCCTGGGGAGCAGAGAGCCCCAGTCCTCCGAGCCAGGACCTGGCACTGATTGCCACCAGGACTTGGCTGCTCTGAACAAAGCCATGTATCTCACAAGCAGCTTTATCTGAGCTCCCTTTGATGCTAACCAGGCTGTACCAGGTTAAGCAACAAAACTGCCTGTGTTAACTCCTGGCCCTGGGATCTGGCAGAGGGAATGCTCAAGAGGGCAAAGCAATGGCCATTGCTTGTAGTCCCTATGCATCAGTGTCTGGTGTCTCTGCACCTCTGAACCAGTGATTTATTTAAACCCTTGTTATGGAGGAGGCCAAGCCCAAAATACGGCTCCAGCCCTCTGCAGGACTGAATTAAACATGTGCCATTGCTTCTTGCAGGCTCTTGCTAATTTTTGTGCAAGGAGGGAGGAGGGAGAGCTCAAACAGATGGCCCAAGTATCACTCTCACTGTCTCCTACCTCCTTCCTAAATAAATGAGTAGTTCGCAGAGAAGTTTAGAGGGTGTAATGTGCTTTCAGGGAGGACACTTTCCAGGCAAGGCTGAGGCTGAGGCTGCTGGGGTCAGTGTGGATGTTGCTCTTACACCCTCTTGTCTTGAGACACCAGTTAATTTATGCAGCACTTGATCAGACTCTCATTACTGGAGATTCAGCAGGGACAGCTAGCATGCGTATTATTTTATTTCCTTGCTCCATGTTCATTTATTTCAGTAATTTCTTTCCCCCAGGAAAGTGTGGCTCAGATGAAGCATCTGGATTTTCAATAAGGTCCATCTTTATTTTAAGGTGGCAACAGGCGTTTAGTTTTCCTGTGGAAAACAACCCCATCACTGCCCATTTTGAAGGGTTTTTTTGTATAGTGATGCTGGATTCTGTTGGTGACAGCAATATGTGGGAAAAGATCAGGATCAGAGGGTGTCTCTGCCATGTTGGGAAGGTGCTAGAAAGTGTCTTCCATCAAACAGTGCCATGACCCAAGAACACTGGTGGCCCTGCCCTGGGGTGGCAGATGGGTGTAACCACCATATCCAAGGGGTTTGGCAGACGACAGGAGATCAGGCTTGGTCAAATCCTGTTGCCCTGATTTTTGCAGTGTTCTGTGTTTTAACTTCTGTAGTAGAAGTTCTCATGCATTTTCTATAAACATAGTCCTTGTTTTTGTAACCGACCAAAATTGTTTTGAACTTCTGAATTGTTTTCATGCCTTTCCCCTAAGACAGAAAAAGATAATAAACTATGTCTTTATCCTGTGAAATTATAGAGGTAGTAACCTCATTAACCAATCCATAATTGTCTTAAGAAAGATATAAATATGAGAAAAATAAAGAAAGGCAGGCCCCTTTAGCTGATCCTGCCTGGTAGTTCCTGACCTGCTACTGAAAAGTCTGCGTGTTTCTTTTGTGTCCAGCAGTACGACAAAATCCCATGGAGATCTCTCCAGATGGGGCCTGGCTGTGTCCCCTCCTGGCCATCCCTCCTGCCTGGAGCCCGCTGGATTGTCCGGAGGGGAGCGGAGGCAGAGGCGATGCAGGGAGGGACAGCAGCCGCCAGTGGAAGGGAAAACGCTGACATAAATTAATCAAACGAGGCGTCTCACGAGATTGAATTAGATCCTGATTTATGACTGCAGTGCTGCTGCTTCTGCAGTTCTGATGCTCCATGCTTATTCCTCACCCCGTGATTTATGGGGAGGCTCTTGCTGGAAGGGGGTCCCTGTGGAAGGAATGGATGGATGGAGGGATGGATGGATGGATGGATGGATGGATGGATAGTGTTACCAGCTCGGCTAATACCAGCCATCACATCCTGCTGCTCTTCAGGACTTCATCTATTCAACTGCTGTATCAGCTCATTTTTGAGGTGTTTTGGATGCATCACATAACTGTTGAAAGGATGATTCCTGAAACAGCAGGGATGATCCTGCATCTCGTTCATCCTCACCTCCACAGCACACCAAGAAAACCCCTACCTGCATCTTCCTGTGACCTGAAAGGTCTTTCCAACCCCTTCGGGTTGGGTTGGCTTGTGAGTGAGGCTGGTTTATCTTCTGAGAGATGTTTTTACTGCCCGGGATGCCAATCCCTTCATTTCTGTTCCACTCGGAGAGCTCCTGCAGCTCCTGGCTCCCTTGTCGAGCCTGTCAAGGGGAGCCTGATTTGTCTGGATGTGTCCAATATGTTCCCACACTGTACAAGCTGCAGGTTAGCAGAGCATGAAGTGGCTGAGCACAAGTGACTCCTCAGTCTGTGCAGAGGAGCCAGAGTAGTTTTGAAGGAACCTGGTGCCAAGGTGGCTACAGAGAGACTTCTGGGGGACCTCACCCCCAATGTGGAGGGAGCAAGAGAAAATAAAGAGAATGGGTGAAAATTGAGAGCATTTACAATGAGCAGCTCCAAGCAGAACATTGGGGTGAGATCACTGATGAGCAGGGAACGGGAATCCCATGAACAGCATGGAAAATAGGAATGTGCAGGTTGTGTGGGATGAGTTAGAGGAGGAGTCTGAGGTGGGATGTAGAGGGTCTGTGAAGCAGGTGAGGACATGGATTTGGAGAGAAATCAATACAGTCCTCCCTTCCTTAAGGCTGTCTTTTTTTGCCTACCACCCCTATAGGATTCATTCAGCTTCATCCATGTAGGGAAGGCATTTTCCAAAGAGCCAACCCCTTCCCTGGCAGTGAGTGTGTCCTTCTCTGTGATGTCTGGGGTGGGAAACCAGAGGACCCGGCTTGAGCAGGAGGGCAGTAGCTCCCAGCCTTGTTTGCAGTGATGTTCCCTGGGTACCTGGCATCAGAGATGAAGAATAGAAACAGATCTTCTGTCTTCCTGCAGCGTATTGATTTTTTGCTCCCTGCTCTGGCCTTTTGCTCATCCTTTTCAGCAGCTGGCGGTGAAATGAAATATAAGGTTTGAAAAACTAAAAATACAAAATGTGACAGCTTCATTGCTCCGAGTGATGGTATTTTGAGGGGACTCGTGACCTGAAAAAATGGAGGCGATGCCGTCCCGGCCTCCCTCCACTCACGTGGTGAGGAAGAGAGCAGTGGAAAGGAAGGATTTGGGGCTCGGGTGTGCAGTTGTGTCACTGCCGTGCTTGGGAGTGACCCTGCCCCTTCTCCAGAGACACCTCTGGCTTGCCATAGAGGTTTGGGAATGGGAAGGGATGTCTGCAGTCCCAGGACATGGGATGTGCCGTTTTTATCCCTGCTACACATTTACACGGGACACATCGTCCTGCTGTACCTGTGTCCCAGTCTGAGCAGTGAAGGTGGCTGTGGGACCCTGAGGTGATGGGAGCAGGGATAAACCTGGGAGCAGGGATAAACCTGGGAGCAGGGATAAACGTGGGATCAGGGCTAAACCTAACAGCCCATCGCTGTCGGTACTCGGAGCGTGTTTTAGGGCTATTTACAAGCTTTTGAGTGGTTACTAATTAGCGAGTGCCGCAGCTCACTGCGACACGCAGCCGCCTTCGTCGGAGAGTGCCCAGCAGGGTTTAAATTACTTGTCATTTGCCTTGTTTTGCTTGGCCATTTGAATGCTTGACTCTCTCCTAATTGGCATCGTAACCGCTGGGGTGACACGCTCAGAGACTCTTGATTGGATTCCTTACTTTTTTGGAGGGAGGGAAGCCTGGCAGATGCCGCAGAAATTAAGCAATAGGATTAAATTCCTCTGTGTTATTCGAGAGACACGCGATGCAGAAGGGAGAAATCCCTTGGGTTTGCCATTTTAGGGTGAACTCAGCCTGGGATTTGGATGGGGAAGGTAGAGTTTAAGCAAGGGGAGTTCATCCTTTCCCTTCTCCCTCGGTGCTGTGGGCTACTGGGCTTTGGGAAGGTTCTGCAAAGGCGGAGGAGCAATTTGCACGCTTTCACTGTACCAGCAGAGATGGGTAAATCTGGGAGGTGTTCCAGGGTTGTGAATTGCTTAATCTGTGTGTGCCCACAGGGAATTACACAGCCCAAAACTCAAGGCGAGCATAAAAACTGCCCCAGTACAGTCATGAACCTCACAAGGGATGCGGGGTTGGAACTACAGCATAGAATCCCAGAATGGTTTGGCTTAGAAGGGACCTTAAACACCATCTAATTCCAACCCCTCTGCCATGATCTTTAAGGTCCCTTCCAACCCATTCTGTGACTCTAGGGGATGGCTGGGTGAGCCCCTGGTGCCCATCTCCTACCTCTGGCTTTGCTGTGAGCTCACAAACCCCATGGGTTTAGGATTCCTGTGCTCCTGGGCAGTTTCTGTGCCCACTGCAGAGCCGAGCTCGCGGTGCACTGTTGTGGTTATTAAATCCGATGGCGATGAATGGGACATGACACCTGTGTATATGATTCAAATCGAGTCATCCCATTACACGGTGTAAATCAATAAACAAAATGTAGCCGCTGACAGCATTTACAGTTCCCCCTATTACTGCCAACCAGCCCATTTTCTGTGCATGAAAGAGGCATTTACACCCCATTTAACTGTGCTTTGATGCGGGATCCTGTTCCCGGGATGAGGGGATGCTTTGACAGGTGGCATTAGGAGAAGGGGAGATCTACAGCGCTCATTTGCAGAGACCTGAGCCGAGGGTTGTGAAACACATCTTCACCTGTTTGTGCTGTCCATCACCCTAATTGATGATGCGCAGGGTTGGCAAATAGAGCTTGGACAGGGGAGAGGTAATGCTGGTGGTGTTGGGATACAGCTGGGCTGGTCTTTCCTGACGGATCATGACCTCAGCAGAGAGGGAATGTTGTTTTCCCTTCTGTCCTAGGTGGGGAATGGTCTTTCTCTCAAGCTGAGTGTCAGGGAGGGAAAGGATGAGGGAGAGGCAGGCTGGGACGTGCTCCGAGGGACATCACTCTTGGAACACCTCAGCTGTCCGACTCGATTTTATTTAATGGGCTTTGCAATCTGGTGATTAATCTGGTAATCAGAGCAAACGTTACAGTCACGGCTGGCAATAAAAATATAACCTAAAGTAGATAAAACCCCTCTTTTTCTTCTCTTTTCCTTTTTTTTCCCCACTGAGAAATTGTCAGATGACATCTCTCCCCTTTATGAGAGGCGGCAGGAGGGAGAGGGAGATGCATGTGATGGGAAAACCTGATCCCAGCTGCATCTCTGCAGGGCTCAGAAAACTTCCAGTTCCTCGCTGCTGCAGAGGGGCTGAGCAGTTCCCCCATCCTGAATTTAGGCAAAGTGATTTTTGGGGGAGGCATGGGCAAGGATCAGATCGGCTGCCGTTGGAACTGCAAATTGATAGTTTTGTCTCGTTTCCTGGAACTCCACCGAATTGCTGGATTACTCCAAAAAGCACAAGAAAGGCCTGTCTTTCCCTCTGCCTGCCTTTGTTGTTGCTTGATTTTGTTGGTGTTTTGCCACTGCAATTGGCTACGTGGATGAAAAGGGCAGTTTTGTGACTGAGAGGCAGAGACATGGTTAGAAACCAGCAAAAGGGAGCAGGGATTTTACAAAATGTGCTGCCTGAACATCCTTTTGTCAGCACAGAGACATAAATCCAAGCGCATTTTTCACATTCCTCATCACGTTTTCCTGCAGATTTCTACCAAAAATGTCCCTTAAGCCCCAAAACGCGGCTTGGCAGGAGACAGCGCTGGTGTTGATTCTGGAGGAACAGCATTCCCATATGCTTTGCTTAGTCCAGATCTGCTTCCAGTAAATATCCTCAGCAGCCAGGACTGAAGTTCGATTCCCTGCCAGTCATCCCCATCTAAGTCTTGCATTTATTTATCCTGTATCACTCCCTTGGCCAATGTCCGGCGTGACTTCAGTCCTTTCTTCCCCCAGCTCCTCCAGCTTTTATCATAACTCCCATGGGAATGGAGAGGAGCCTGTGTCCCTGGTACTGAGAGATGCAGGGGATGGGGATGGCATTTCCAGACTGATTGGATGCCAGACCTGCAGGCTGGAGCCTGTGGAGATGACAGGGCTGGCAGATAGGGAACAGCGCTGGAGCTCCTGGGAGAAATGGGAAAGGGGATGTTTCAATGCAACTTCTCATTAGAAAAGGTTAAATATATCAACCCAGGATGTTTCTTCCTATTAAAAGGGTTGGGTTTGATGCTTCCTTTCTAATTAGGAACAAGTCAAGAAAGATTTTGAAACCTTTTGTGTGATTGTGTTTGAGCTGTTTCCCTGCGGACTCGGGAGCAGTTGGCGTTTGCGTGGAAGGGCCCTGGGGCTCTGGGTGGGAGAAATGCCATGTCCTGTCCTGGGGAGGCCAACAGGAAAAAATAGCCTTGGACTTGATGAGTTTCAAGCCAAAAAAGCTTCACATGGGCCAGACAGCGCCTCCAGACTCATTAAAGCTCCGGGAAGGTGACCTGGCTCTCCTCAGCCGGCAGGGAGGGGAGCTGCAGGTGTGTTTACCTGCAGGCACAGGGAGTTTTGCACCCTCTGGCACCAAGCTGCATCATTAGCATTGCCTGATTTCCCTTTGCCACCTTGGGAGAGCTGGTTTTTAATGCCTCAGTGTCCTGTGTGCCCTCCTGTGCCCTTCCCCGGGCTGCTGAGCACCGTCTTTTAACTTTGAAGGAATTGTCACCCTTCTTACGCATCTTCCCCATCTTTCCTTGGGTGTCTGTCACCTTTTGCTGCCAAATTTTCTGGACTGTGAAATGAAGCTTTTATTATCTTCCGAAAAGGGAAGGGGGGGTTTGCAGAAATTAAATTAGTGAAATTAAAAAGATGATGATGATGATGACGACTGTAACCTGACTTCAACCCTTTTCATTCCGCCTCACGTAGCGAGGCAGCCGGCTCTGTTCTGGGGCTTCTGCTTGGATTGCTGGAAAGAACCAAACTTTTACTTTCAAATTAACCTGTCAAATCATATATTTATAAGGGAATTGAAGGCAGGAGAATGAGGGTCCCGGATATTCCCACGCATCAATTAGGGGGAAAATTAATTACAGTTTATTGGCATTACCACATTAGAGGTCCCTTGATTGGAGAGCAACTTGCTCTGTGCTCTGGAAAAAGTTAAATTAAGGGGTTTGGAAGGAGGGTGTCCTGGGCTGGTTCTGTGGGTAGGACCTTCAAGAGCAGACTCTTGGATTTGGTATCTCCTCAGAAAAGCTATTTTGGGATGTGAGTGAATTGAACACTCCAAAAATCGTTTGTTTGACCTTGAGAGAGCGCTTGGTTTGGGGCTGGGTGATCTCCAGCTGGGGCAGGGAAAAGCTGATTCTCCTTGCCCTTGTCAGCACATTTCCTCCCATTCTGGTGCTGCATCCTTGGGCTGATGAGATCCCTGCTTGATCCCACTGCCAGGGAGTCCCAGAGAGTCCATCAGATCTTCTGTGTGGTTATTCTGGGGGTTACTGAATATTTCATGGGCCTAAATTAGTGCTGGAAGGAGCCCCCGGGCCATGGTTCCCCCGGTGTCCCTTGTGTGGCTGCTAAATGGAGAGACCTGGAGAAATGGGACCTGGGGGAATGGCTGCAAAGCTGCTTTTCCATGGGAAAGCCAATCTCACTCCTGCTCCAAACAGCTGGGCCATTAACAATTTGCTGCTGCAATAAAAGGTTGTGGCACGGGCAGAAGCCACGGGGTGAGGCACAGCACAGCCGGGGCCCTGCCATGGGAATTCCTTCCTATCCTGCTTTTTTTTCTGCACCCGAGGGCAGCTTTGTGCCATGGAGGCAGCACCTGTGCAGGAGGGAGGTCAGAGATGGCTTTGATGGGCTCTGGGGAGGAGGAGAGGCAGATTGTGTGCTGCAAGGAGAGGGAGGGATTTCACAAAACTTTGAGGAGTTTGGGAACAGATGAACCTGGCACGCGGCCACCTTCCAAAGCCTGTTGTGGGTTGTGGTTTTTTTTGATATTCCTGGCATCATCCACCAGCAGAGATGAAGTTCATAGGCTTGGAAAGCCCAGATTCAGAGGTCGAAACTCAGGCAGTGATGTGTGGAATCCAGAGTGTGAATGGAATTGTGGCTCTGGAAACCACTCCAGGACAGAGTTAGCATCCCTGGGAGCTGGGAGCAGTGTGCCTGCAGGGCTTTGTCCTGTGTGAGAGTGCCTCTTTCCAGGCAGCTGGGACAGGGATATTTAATATTTGCCCTGGGAAGGTGAGATTGGGTGCTTGGAGCAATGGTCCAGCTACTGGGACCAGTCCCAAACTCCTCATTTGTCAATCCCCTGCAGAACAGGGCTGGTTGATGGCTGGGGTGTGCCACCTCTTATCAAGGACACTGCAGCTGTGACACGAGGTGCCAGGGATGGTGTGGAAGGGAGGGAGGGAGAGCCCAGGGCTGTGCTTTCATTCCCTGTGTGCCTGTGCCAGGAGAGCAGGATCCAGCCTTGGAGCTGCTGCTGTGCCTGAGGCCACGCAGCCTGGACAGGCTTGGGATGGATGCACTGGTGGAGGGTGCTGTGCCCTCCCCGTGGGCTGTCTTGGCCAAACCAGGTGTTTCTAGGGTTGTCCCCTCTGTGAATCTGTCCCCACATCCTCCTTTGGTGACCAGCACTTGCTGCTGCCAGTGAAACCAGCCCTGAGCCTGCCTGAGCTGCCAGGAGAGCTCTCGGCAGCAGCTCCAGGTGGATTTACACCAGGAAAGGATCCAGCCCTCCTTGAGAGCCGAGGGTGGGAGAGACAGTGGGGTTAGGGACCCCGAAAGCACAAACATCCCTGTGACAAGCTGTTTGAAGCTGAGCTGATCAGAGAAGGTGACAGCCCTGCCACATCTGGGAACAGTTTCTGTGTCCTCCTCACTGACAGGAGGAGTTTGATTCCTTTAATATTTGATGCGTTCTGTCTTTTGCAATGTTTGTTTTGGGCGTTGTGGGTTTTGACTTGTTTTATTTATTTCTTTTTTAAAAACTATGCTGCTCCTCAGAACCAGCTGCCCATTTGCCATGGGGATGGGAGCTCTGCAGGAGCCAGGGGAAGGGCAGGCAGTGTGACAGCAAATGTGACACTTGGGGGCCTGGAAACTCTGCCTGACCTGAGAGGCTCCTGCTGCTTCTCCCCATCCACCTTTCCAGCTGGAGTTAGGGGTTGCATTCTTCCCATGTGCAAGAAGAGGCAAAGGATGCTAATAAGGCTTTTCATCCTCCTCCTGCTCCCCATGTCACTCTGCTTGAAGCTGGGGATGGCAGCAGGGAGGTGACCTCCTGGGAAACTTTTGAGCTATCTTGCTCCAGGCCTCTTCTTCCCACCCTGCTCCTCTGCTTGATCCCATTCCTGCTGCAGATGGGCAAAGCTCCCACCTGGAGAGCAAATTTCCTGAAGCTGGGATAACTTCTGCTCTCCTGGTGGCTTTTTTCCCTCTCCTGGCACAACCCTGCAGAGGAAAACCTTCACATGTATTGAAATGCTGAGCTGAGGGTCTGGGAGGAGAGGGCAAGAAATGTGTGCTGAAGCCACCTGGGGGGATTTTGAGAGTCTCTGTCAGCGAAACAATTGTGGAGGGTCTGGAGAAGCTCTGCAGGCAGTGGGACAGGGATGCTGTGCATTTTGGATGGGCTCCTGGAGCAGGACTGAGCTGGGAAACAAGTTCCCCTCTGACAGGGAGCTTTGCCTGGTGACATGCTGCCCACATGCCCGGTGGGAAGGTAGGAGCAAGACCCCAGAGAGGGTGAGGAGGGGCTGTCCCAGGCTTGGCACTGGCAGGGCGAGCTCTCTGCCATGCAAAGGCTTCCCCTGGTGACATAAACATAAGTGGGTGCCACAATTACTGCAGGCTCTGACATCTGAAAGGAGCAGAGCCACCCCTACTGTAACTCACTGCCACTCTGATTGCAGGGCAGAGCGGGGAAAAGTCAAATTATCCAACAAAGCAAAAAGAGAAAGGGAGAAATCCATGCCTCACTGATGGAGGTCAGTGTGGTGCAGGGCAGGATGGGAGGCAGAGCTGCTCTTCTGCCCTTGCTGTGCCCAGGCAATGTTGTCCAAGCTCTGGTTTGAAAGTCTTGCCTTGGGCATGGTGGGATGGGGAGGTTCATCTCTACAGGATTTGGAGGTGTGGGTGCTGTGTGAGCCAGGCCAGAGCAGAACAAATCCAGGACATTCGCTCGCAGGCATTTGCTTGGGCGAATTTCTTCTGAGTGGTTTGTGGAGGAGTGGGACTGACATGGGAGTTAGCTGGGCTGGGTGGAGATTACTGCTGCTTGGCTCGGGGTCAGGCAGACAAATCCTGCTTTCTGGTTGCTTTCCGAAAGCCCAGTATGATGTGCCTGACAGCAGAGCTGTCCTAAGCTGAGGAGCACAGATTTCCCCATTTCCCACTCCAAGTGTCAGCCATTCTCTGCCCGAGGCTGCTGGACAACCGAACTCCAGCTCCAACTCGCTATCAATGCTTTCGAGACGCTGCATTTCCATGGGGATTTTGCTCCTGCCCAACAGCTGGGAGGAGGAGGAAAGCACTGCCACACATTTGACTGCTCCTTTGCAGCCACTGCATCTTCCCAAATCCCCCCTGAGCACGTGGGGAGGGACCCTGGGTAGGCATCACTCCTCTCCTGCTTTTCCCTCCCTCCCTCCCTCCTCCTTTTCCTCCTTTCAAGGTGCATTTCTACATCTGTCGGATGCAGCAGCGTGCCAGCTCGGTTAATTACAGTCTGCTTACCTGAATTCCCCTGTGAAATTCCAGCTGGATAATGGTATCCTTCACTGGTGAGCCTTAAAGAATCACAGGCAGCCAGACCCCTCTGCCTCTGGGTGTAAATGTGGGTTTATGATGCTCAGAGCTCCCTCAGGGCAGTCGTGGTGGTTATCCCTAAAGGTTTGTGAGCTGGTGCCTTGCCTGATCACTCTGGGATGGGGCCGGCATCTGTCTGTCCAGGAGAGCAGCCAGCAGGGATGGTGGGAGATATGGTCCATGGGAACAGAGCTGGAAGCCACAAGGCTCACAGGAGGTGGATGAAAGCACTTCAAGCTGCTCTAATGTTTAAGTGGACAAGATAATGGGATACTTTTTTTTCCTTATTGGCCCACCAGATAAGTTGTTAATGCAGGCGATTTCCAGCGGTGCCTGTGATTTGCATGGATACAAAAGAGCGAGATTTTCATTATTTGGTGGGGCGCTGCTTGATCAGGGGCTGCAGAGAGGAACCTGGGGCTGATTTGGTGCACTATTTATGGTCCTTCATTAGCAGCCGGCCGGGAGCTTTGTCCCGCCTCAGCTCCGTGTCTCTCCAGTGTACTGTTAGCACAAGAGAAGCATTTTGTGACTCTTGTTGGATGATAAAGTTATCAGCATTCACAGTTATTTTGCTGCAGTTGTGGGCCCTGGATCAGATGTTTTCGGAGGCAATGAGTGTGATTTTTGTTAACAAAAGTGCTCATCTACCACAAAATGATGAGAGACAAGGCTGATGTCTCAAGAAGAGCAGCTTAGGAGGTGCTGGCATGGGAGGTCCTCTCTCCATCAATCCCTGTTCCATCTCTGGCTCATTCCAGGCCACCCAGGCAGAGGAAGGATGCCCCAAACCCCCCAAATCTCTTGCTCATTCCATGCTGGCCTCCAGCTCAGCAATCCCTGGGGAAGCAGGGTGCTCCTGCAGACCCTGCTTCGCTCATACTCTAAAGCAGCTTTTCTTTGCTCTGACTGATTTTTCCGCACTGTCTCTCAGGAAGACAATGTAATCTCTTTCCTTATTGACACTCCCAGCAGATTCTTATGGAGAATACGGTCTGGGGGTGATGCTGCAGCTTGGGAGCTGGGCAGTCAGGTCACTGAAACCCCATTATTTGGGATTGCAATTCCTGCCTCCTCAGACAGGTGAGAGCAGTGTCCTGGGACCACAGCGACAGTCCTTAGTAATGCAAATTACCCAGGAAGGGTTTCCAATGCTCCGGCATCCCAAATCTATGAAGAGCAGAGGCTTCGGTGAGCTTTTGTTAGGGGAATCTGTCCTTTCCACCCCACTCTCCAGAGCTTTGGGGTTCAGTGCTGCTGGCAAGAGGGACGATTTGATATTCAAGGCACAGGGGCAGGAAAGCATAGCCTGAAAGGTGTCAGTGCAATCTCACTGGCCTTTGTGCCTTTATTTATCTGAAATCCCACAGAGCTGTCCTTCACTGTGGCTTGGATCAAAATTCATCTGATTGTGGTGTAGGTTTTGCAAGGTGGTTTTTTTTTCCTCCTTAAAGCCCCAGTTCTTGCGACAGTGCAGGAATCTCAGTCTGCCTTCTCCTTATGAGAAAGTTTGTCTGAGTATTTGGAGGTGAAGCAGAGCTTTCCTAGGGCAAGAAAGCTGTGCTTCCAGGCAGGGGTTTATTGCCCATAAGCAGCTGGCTTTCTCCTGTGCCACTGAGCTTGTCTGTGAGCTGCTCTGAGCCAAATCCAGCCCTGGTTATTGTGCAGAGTAATCATAGAGGTGTCTCATTTAAACTAGGAGTGAACCGGGGCCAAGAAATAACTCTCCAAAGAATCAGCCTCATCTTCTCCACCTGCCTCTCCTTGCCCCATATTCTGCCTTGGAAAGCTTGAGGGAGTACAGTAGCTGCTCCTCCAACCCACGGGAGGCAGGACCTGGCGTGCAAGGGGTGCAGACTGGAGGCTGCCCAGGAGCCCCAACCTCCTTCTGGCCACTTTGCCTTGGGCAGAGACGGGGTGGGCTCTGGAAAGGCTTGCAAGCTCTCGGCAGGTGAGGGAGCACACCGGGGTCTGGGCAGGGCCGAGCCAAGGAGGGAGGGAGGAGGGAGGGTCGTGCGACAGCTCTCGGGGCCGGCTGGCCCTTCGGCATATGGAGCCGTTGTGCTTGGGTGCCTCGTTTTAAAGAATTTTCAAAGAGTCCATCCATCTGGGCCCCCTCGCTGCAGCCGGCACGGCGGGGCGCTGAGCAGATGGTTTGCACACAAAACAGCTTCGGCTCAGGAGGGGAAGGAGACCTGTCCAAAGTGGCTGGAGCTCAGCCCCGGCACCACGAGCGCAGCTCTGGCAGCAGCATTTCCCTGCGACGTGCAGGTGCGTGGCTGTGGGCAGGCAGGCTCTGTGGCTCTTGGAAGTGTTGGTATCCCTGCAAACAACTTCGTGGCTGCACTGTGAGGGCTTTGATCCCAAATCCTGTCCTGGAGAGCTGGCTGGGAGCTGTTTGTCCCCTCTGCCTCGCATCCCTGTCCTCAAACGCTCCGCACACGCTCCTGAATGTGGGATCACTTTGCAGAGGTCGGTGCTGAGCAGTTTAGGGAATGGCTGATCTGCTGCTCGCATTACCTGAGCTTTCCTTGAAAATCCTTCAGCCATCCAGCCACTGACCCTGAGATGTGACAAGCTCACAGCTCTTGCCAATAAAGCAGCGACTCGGTTTGAATAATATCTGACAATTACGTGCTGAGCCCCAGCATTATGCAATATTTATGCATGTGTCTGGACTGTAAAACAGTGATTATCTAAAAGGAGTAATTGTTTGCGGTCTTACACTGGATTTCTTTTCTTCTTTGGCCTTGGAGAGCCACACTGTTAATCAGCAGCATACACGCCACTCGTTAAACGCTCCCACTAAAACCAGCCCCACCATTAGCCCAGCAGGGCTCCGAGCAGTGTCTTGGTGCAGTGGCACAAGGCTCTAAGCTTTATTTTAGTGCCTCAGGCTGGTGGATTGCTCATGCTTGGGAAGTAGGCAGGTGAAGAGAGTCCAGCACCCACCCCTGCTGGCTGAGCTTGCATGGGAAGCCGGGCTTTGATGTGCTGAACAGAGAGGTGACTGGGCACAAGGGCTGAGTCCAGGCACCCAGCAAGGCTTTCCACCCTCCCTTTCCCTCCTGGACACTCAATCGTGCCCTTGGAGTGGAGCAGTGATTGAAATCTCTCTTTGTTCCTCATTCCCTCTGCCACAGCAGCTGCCCTTTAGTGTTTTTTTTCCCCTCTACTTTTCTTTTTCCAAGTGCTGTTGCCTGTCAACCTGAGCCGGGGAGAAAGTCAAAGCTGAAGAGACAAATGCGGGCTGTCACATCGCAGGGGTGGGGTGGGACGGAGAGGGCAGGCGGGACGGAGAGGGCAGCCCGGCCTCCTGCCCTGCGGCCAGCAGGAGGAGGGACTGCCCGGCACACGGGAGCCCCCGGCACGCTGAGGCCAGGGGGTGGTGCTTGTTTCTGCAGCACAGAAGAAAAGCCTCTATTTTGAGGAGAAAACGAGCTTTTCCATCCTTGTGGTGCTCTGCAGAGGAGGCAGCGGGGCAGCAAAGTGTTTTCCAACTTGCACTCGGGTGACAGCGTGGTCGCAGCATTTGGCACGGGATGTATCCCAGTGTAATTCCTGCAGGAGGCTGGGTTTCGTGGTGGAGGAAGGCTCGGGGGACCAGGCAGTGGAGACAAACAATGTGCCTGGTCAGCAGAACAGGCAGTGGAGCTGGAGAGGCCAGGATTACTGCTGCCACAGCTTGTTAACATAAACTAATACAGGCTGCTGTGTTGGACGCGGGGAGATAGGAGGGAGAAAAATGGGAAGCGTGTGCAGGAATAAGAGCCCAGATAATGAACCTGGCAATGAGAATGCAAAGCAAAACAAAACAGGAAGAAATGCTGTTGTTGCAGAGTCCAGGTTCTATCTGCTCCAGCTTCTTGCTGCTTCTCAAAGACTTTATTAATGGCTGGGATGGTGCTTTCCACAATGCTGGAGTTGCTGCTTCACCCCCAGAGCTGTGGGAAGAGAGGATTAATGTCCTTCTTGAGGCCTCAAATGGCACTAACCCTGACTCAGCCCCCTATCATAGAGGGGTGTGAGCAGAGTGATGCTTCCCAGCATCTCCTGGGGCAGGATCTTACAGCAGGAGAGACATTATCCATGATCAGGATGGGTTGTGTGCCCTTCCCAGCCCATGCAGGAGTAGTTCCCTGCTGCTGAAGAGGAAGAGCCAGTGTTGAAATGGCTTTTGCCAGTGGCTTTTTGGGCTCCTACAGCAAAAAGCAGAGCAAGGGCTGTAGTTATTCCTGAGAAAATAAGGGATGAGAGGGCTCCTTACACATCCTGGCAAGGGAGAATGAGGCAATGAGAGGTGCAGGCATCACCCTGGGATGTGCTGTGGAGAGATCACCGTCCTGAGTTGTTGGGTTGCAAGAGGACAGGGGATGTCCACCCCTACTTTTTGGGTATGAAAATCATGGAGAGGAGTTTGCTGCAGTGTGTGGGACCAGACACCCAGCCTGGCAGCACAGGGCCAGCCCTGCTGAAAGGCAGTACTGGTTTTATGAGGTGTGCTGCCTTCTTGCCTAGAGGGTCCTGCCTTCTCACAGGTCCCTGAGCCGTGGACAATTCATCTGGTTTTATAGTGATGACGGAAGAATCCAATCTGCAGCCTGTAGCTGGAAAGTTCAGAGCCATGCAAGGCTGGCTGAGGAGGAGAGCAGGTTTTATTGATGGCCTGGGATCCTGGATGTTGTGTGGGAGGAATCTTGTTAATGGGTCCCTTGGGCCATTGCCTCCTGACTCTGCCATATCTCCTTATTCACCTGCCTTGGCTCCAATGGTTTCTTTTTTTATTTTCCTTTTTTTTTTTTTTCCTTTTTCCTGTTCTCTTTAGGTGTTGCAAAGGCTTTTAAAAATGCAGCAGGAGGGAGGATGTGGGGCTGACCAAGGCACCTGCCAGTCCTTTCCCATCCTTCGTGGTGTGTCCTTCAGCATCAGAGATCACCACAAAAGATGTCCTGGGCTTCGTGATGTGGCTCTGACAGTGCAGAGCGATGGCCTTGGCTCCAAGGTGACCAGGGAGCTGCTGATGGGCTGCAGCCCCATCAGTCTCCTTTGTCGGTAAAGGGGTGAAAGGATGATCACTCACTGCTCACCTTCCTGAAACCATCCCACGGCCGCGCTCCGCAGCCGGCGTTCGGCATCCTCACAGGAACAGCGGCGCAGCAGGAGCCTCCTGATCGGCATCACAGGGCGTGCAGATCAGGCTCCACTTTCTGGCCCACTTTTGATAATTAATTGATAGTTGAAAATGTTTGACAAACAAACAGCAAACAGAAATCAAACCCGCTCACGTGCGCATTAACATTTCATGGCGCCTTTCTTGTTTGTTTGCTTTTAAATCACAAAACGCTGTGATACATTTTTAATCGAAAGCACTATTGGCTGTTGCCATCACTGTTCCAATAACTTTCGTGATGAAAAAGAAGTTCAATGCAGAAATGTAATGGGATCTTTTAGGAGGTGGGCGACGGGTTCGTGACAACCGTTTTCACTTCTACAAAGGGTGTTTTTGTCAGGCAGAAATATATTTAAAAACATTCTTGTTTGAAGAAGCTCTCTGAGCTCTCAGGATGCTCTTTGATGGCTCTTGGCATGGCAGAGCAGCACAGGATGGGCTGTGTGTGGTGGGAAGGTGGAGGGGTGATGACTGATTGTGTTTAGTTCCCCAGGACAGGGTCCTGAGCCCCTCGAGGGGTTGTTTCCTTGCAATCACATCTTTAAACCCTCCTTCAGGTGCTCTCAGACAAAAATCCTCCCTCCTGGCTAAACCCAGCGACTTGCAGACACAACAGCCTTATCTTGAAAGCTTAACTAAGGTTTTTTCCCCCCCTCCTATGAAGGCAGGAGATGAAAGGCATTTGTTTGTGTGCATCTGTGTGGGAATGCAGCACAGTAAATAGTGGGTAGGGAATATTAATACAGGACTAAACCCATCCCTGGCAGGAATCACAGGGAGGACATATGTTGCGACAACTTTCCTAAGGGGGTTCTGGCCAAGGTAGATACCGAGTGTTCCCCAGAGGGAAGGAGGAGGGAATGACAGCTCTTTTCTTTCCAAGACTGATGTAATTAAAGAGTTATAATGTCCTCTAACTTTGCTGCCCTTGGCACTTTTGTGCACTGGCGTATTTATTTATTATTTTTTTAGCACTAATGAGTGACTAATAGGGTTTATGTGAAGAGGCAGGAGGCCCTGAAATACAGCTCTGCATTGTGTAGAGAAAATGTGGTTATATTTCCCTGGGACTGTGCATCCATCCATCCATCCATTCATCCTCCCTGAGCATGAGGTTAAACCCTCCGTCCTTCCCACAGCCGCTTAACACACTGAACTTTGTCAAGAGAAGCTTATTTTAATTTAATAGAAAAATACATTATATATACTGCTCCCCATAATTTTCCCTCTGATCTGAAGGAGAATCTGCTGGTCTGCCCAACCCAGCCCAATACCTGCGGATTTGTCGCTGCATGGTTTAAATAATAACAATAACAATACCAGTGGCAATAATATCCTTTGCTGCTGTCCTTGAGTGACAAAGATGATGGAAAATGAAGTTGTAGATAGCTGGAGATGACAATGTGAGTATGCTCTACCCATCTTCCAGGTTATTAGCAGGTGTCAGTCACTGGAAGGAATCTAATCATTTCCAGACGCAGTGATGTTTCCAAACGTCAGCCGTGCTGCTGTGGCTGCAGAAAGCAAATGGTTTTATGGGCTCAATTCCCATTTCTGCTCAGTCTTGCTGTTAGAGAGGCTGTCATGGTGCAGTGTCTGTGACCATGTGGCATTGGCCACTGCAGCGGGGTCCTGACATGCCACTCGTGGGTGTCACTGCGTCACACGGACAGCACCCGCTACCTGTTGCTGCTATGGAGTTGCACCACCCATCCTTTCCCACCTTGCCCTGCTAATGGCCCTTACCCAATTATCCATCTTTGATTAATCTGGGAAGGGAGGTGATAGTATGGCTGTCACTGCTGAGAAAGGGGGAGCACAAGAAGTCTGTTCACTCCTCTCCCCAACCCCACGGATGTGATGTGCGTTGCCCTGAGCTGTTGTGGAGCAAGCCATGAAGGGACAAATTGCTCCCTTGGAGTCAGCAACCTGATGAGAGTGGGATAAACACGCACTAATTATCCCTTTTTGAGTGAACACAACACGCACAATGGGTGTCAAGGCTTGCTGCCCTGGGGAGGGCTGCTCCCACGTGCCTTTCCCGAGGGTCCGGCTGGTTGGGAGGAGCTGGGGAGCCGCAGGAGTTCATTGTTTTCCAAGCAGGTGGTGCTTTGCGAGCTTGAAGTGAGCACCAGATGGGCAGAGATGATGAAAGAGGCATCGGCGTGAAAGGCTTCCCTCTAGGGTGTTAAATATTACATTCCCTGAGCCCGACGAACTGTTGAAACCAATAGAACTAATTAGGGAGCCAGTGCCGGGGGAAGGACACGCCGTGGCTGGCGGCTGGAAGCGGTGCCAGATCCCACAGAACCCTCCCTTTGTCTGCCCCAGCGTCTCGTGTGAGCGTGGCAGACAGGGCACACCGTCCTCTAGGGGACAGCACTGGAAGGGGAGCGTGTCCCCTGTCCCAGAGCCACCTTACAGCGTGGGTGAGGGCTGGGAAGCAGAGGGGACAGGCTGGCTCCTGTGTAGCAGGGTTGGTTTGCCCCCATTTTCATCTGCTGAGCAGACTGAGAAGATCTCAGGGGTGTTTGCACAGCTTTGGAGAGCTGTGCCATGTCCTGTGCTCATGGTGAGCTCTGCCAGGAGTTTCTAGAGGAAAGGAGTAGAGCAGGGCTGGGCGGGGTTGTAGGGGCTCTGGAGAGAGTGTTGAAGTCACTGTCACTGTGTGCCTGCTCCACTTTTTTGGTGTCAAGAGAGGCTTTTTAAGCAGAGAACCCCAGTGACCCCATCAGCACAGGCTGACCACGGGGATTTGGCTGGATGTGAGTCTTTGACCCCCAAAATCTCATGTGCTGCTCCCCAGCACTGCCCTCCCCAGCTCAACAGGGAGCCAGCAGTGCCCCTCAGCCCCTCAAAATCCATCTTTCCCTGGATTTCTTTCTCTGCTGGGGGAGCTCCTGCCCTGGAATGCAGTGAGTGAGGGTGAATTCATCCCTGTGCCCTTGTCAGTGTGGGGTCCTGGTCTCTTAATGGGCTTGTGTGCCAGCAGCTGCCCTGGAAGAGGGCAGGATTACCCAAGCCAGCCCGTGCCATCTGTGCCCTCAGCCAGAGCTGCTTCATCTCTGTGCTGCACATGCCCCTCTGCCTCTCCCTCCCTGGCAACCCTTGCACTGGAAATAATAATAATAGTAATAATAATAATAGCAATAATAACAACAATAGAAGAAAAGGAATTAAGACAAGCAGACATAAAGATGAGTTGTTGCATGGCTCCTGTGCCGATTCTGATCTCAATGTCAAGGGAGCATCATTCCAGCCTAATGGCATCTTCCCGAGGAAGCGCTTTGTAGCAGTCATAAATAAACATGCCGGGTGAAAGGCACGATAACAAAAAAATGGAAACTGAGGCGCCCGGGATCTTTATTATTGAGCGGACAAAGCGTCTGTGATTAGCAGGAACAGGGGAGAGGAGAGGGTAAAAATAAAAGGCGGCCAATTGTGTTGCTGCCTTGTCCGTGTCAAGAAAGGATCTGGCTGTGGTAGGTTGACAGGTTGTCTGGATAAATAGTTTGGGGGCAGAACACACATTTCTGATGGAACTTTCTTTTTTACAGCCGAGATCAGGAGCTCCAGAGGTACTGTCAAGGACGGACGAGGCTCTATAAATCAGGACAGGCTTTTTTGTCTGTCTGAAAAGTCTTATCTCGGAGTTCGTCCAGGCAATTTTTTGAGGTCTCTCTGGCTTCCTCCCTTCTCCTTATCAGAGCGCCACAGCTTTAAATGCAGATAGATACCCTCTAATGGAAGCACAAGCCAGAGCCCTCACTCCTTGTAAGTGCCAGCTCGTAATTTAGTTGTGTGCCCTTTGGCACCGGCGCATCCATCACGGGGAGCGGAGGCAGCGTCACCTCCCGGTGCTGCACCAGGGACCGTGGGGGCTCAGCAGTGAGGGGACCCCAGCCCTACCCTCCTTGCTCAGTGTGGGACGAGCCACCTGCAAAATGGGCTGAGACCAGTTGGTTTTTTCACCCTGTGGTTGTGTTGAGGGGATTAAGGAACGATAAAGGAATCCTGCCTGGTGTCTGAGGCAGCAGGGTGGAGATGGGCAGGGTGGAGGGCAGCCATTCCTCGGAATTTTTTTTAGTTTTTCTCTTGCCGTGTCTTTCCCCCTCAGACACATTTTGTATTTAAACCAAATGAGTCGGGAAGGAAGGGTTGATTTTTGGCTGGCCGTGATCCAGAGGGATGTCATGCACCCGGAATCAGAGCTCAGCGGGATAAAAACTGACATGGGGTTTGATGGGGGAAGCTGTCAAGCCACCCCTCGGCTGTGGAGCCCTACCCAAACCTCCTGGAACCTTTTGAAAATCACTTGTCACCTTCCCTAACAAACAGTGCACAGCTAATGGCGACACTTCACCATCCCCGACAGCTCCAGATTGTTAATTCCCCCTGTTTTTCCCCCTGAATGGCGTTTTGCCTTCTGGCTAAAGCAGCGTGGCTGCATCAGCCCGTGAGCTCCTCACCTGTGGACATGTGAAGGGGGTTTAATAGGTTTCTTCTCTTTGCCCCACTGGGCTGTGACCAGGAGGGGAGACAGAGCTGCCTGAGTCACTAATTGCTTTGGCCCTGCAACTCCCGAATGATGGAAAAGATTAAGAGGGAAGGAAAACAGCCATTCTATCTCTTTCTTGAAAAAACTTGCAGCATGAAAGGCTCATTAACATCATTAATGTTTCATTAACCTCTAGCCAGACAAATAAGCTGGAGGTAATTTAACAGTACGGGGGAAAGAAAGAAAATTAAAAATTACCCAGGTGTAGGTGACATTCTCCCTTTTTGCCTCTGCTGTGCATTTTGGGGAGGTGTGGGCTCCTCTGCCTCCCCGCCCGGCGCTTGGAGCTCTGCCAGCGGCGCCGCCGGCTACGGAGGGCTGCAGGTAATAACGAGCGGGGAAAGTCATTGATTGTGACAAAATGGGATTCATTTGAACACAGCAACATGTGAAATCTTGCGAAGGAACAGTGCTCTGCACAATGCCGGCTTTAGAGAAAAAAAAATTGAAAAAAAAAGGAAAAAAAGAAGGGGGGAAAAATCGGTGGCTGCAAAATGACTTTCTTTGTTTGAGTAAAAAGCTTTCTCCCCTTGTTAATTTTGGTCGGGTTTTATTTGATTTTTATCTCTGCCCAAGTTTGCATGCTCCACCTCCACCCTGCTCATCCCAAGTCTGTGTGGGTGTGTACACACCGGGAGAGATGTATTTACACACACACGTGCAAGCACTGATGCTTTGTGAGCCCCCTTGTAACTTACTGCTTCCCTCTCAGTTGCCTCCCCTTGAGCAAGACCTCTGGTAGGAAAAAAATATTGTTCCTCCCTGAAATCTGAAGGTGGGTTGGAAATGAAAAGGAATCGCAGAGGGTTTTGGCTCTTTGCTGTGGTATAGCCTGGTAGCTCCCAGAATTGTCTAATTAATCTGGGTCGTCAATGAGCAAGTGATGAGAGAGTGTCTGTCTGCAAGAGGGCAGAGAATAAGGAAAATCAGCCAAAGGGAGAGGTTTCTCCCCATCCCCAGTTCAAATGGATGAAGGAGACCTGCCCAAGGTCACCCTGAGGAGATCCCGTTGGAGCTGAGAGATGAACGTGCTCCTCATGGATCATTATCCTCTGGTTTCCACTTTTTCTCCTGTCCCACAAACCAGACCCTGCACAACTTTGCAAGGTTTGCCTGTTCCTGGGTGATTTTTGCTTTGTGGAGTCTGGACCAGTCACTTTCCTGCTGTGCTCTATGGGGTGGGAGGAGGAGATCTTTGCTACTCTGTTCACTCTAATCTAATATTTGCTCTGTCTGGGGCTTTGCACAAGGTGCCTGATTTCCATGGCTCTGTTTTCCTTAGCCAGAAAATGTGAATAACTCTCCCAGAGTTCAAACTAATCCCCATAAAGAGCTTTAAGTGTGAAGTACAACATTAATGTAAATTTTCCTGCCTTTGCCCTCTTCTGTCCTGGTACAGGAGGTCTCAGCCAGGTGAGTGGATGTTTCCTGAGCTGAGGTTGGGATCAGGCTGCTGTCCAGCACGAGGAAGGGATGGGAGATGCTCAGTACCATTGAACCACCTGCTCTAGCTGCTCACACTCGCTTTCAGCTGCCCCTGCATTGCTCAGGGACTTCAAAAAGCTGCAGTCTTTAGCATTACAGGAATTTTCTATCTAGTGCCAGCCCTCGGTATTTCACAGGTTCCCCAAGCAGCCCGCAGGCACAAACAACCTTTACATCCTGCTCTCCACGGTTTATGTAAACTTGGCTTCTGCTTGTTCCTGTCACACCGTGCCTGTGCTCTTATTCCTCTGGGGATGGATGGGGAGACAGAACAGGGGAAAATTCCTGCGTGAAAATTTCCTGGTGAAAAAGGGTCTCTCCTACGTGGGCTTGAAGGGAAAGCAGCAGTGCAGGTAGGACAGGAACTGAGAGCTGAGGGTTTCTGTGCCTTCTACCAGGTTATAATTTTGTGTCTGTGATGACAAGGACTGGGTCAGCACTGGGTCCTCACAGGCAGAAGGTCCTGGTTGGTGTGGTGGTGGGAAAGGTGCTTTTCTTTGGGTGCAGCCTCCAACCTTGGCTCAACACCTGCTGCAGGCCAGTGCCTGGGGCTGATCAGCACAGCCTGCAGCTGCACGGACAGATGTGGACCCCACCCAGCCAGATGTGCAGGCAGTAGGTCTGATCCTCTCTTTAGGCAGGGCAGGCAAGTTGAGGAATCCTTTTAAGTCTCTCCAAATTAACCTGTGGTAGAAAACTGCCAAATTTCCTGGGTGAAGCTTCCTTGGTGACCCCATTTTGAGTTAAACTGAGACTTCTCCTAAGAGATGATGATCTGGGGGGCCTGTCTGAGCAGGAGCCTGTGTATGGGCAGTCATGAAAGGTTTTCTGAAAAATTTGGACCCTTTTTTTGCTGGATGAGCCCTTTAAACAAGGAGACATTAAAAATCGCTTGGAGAAATCTTGGTCGAGTTTTGCCACAGTGAAACAGCACAAACTGAGCCACTATAAAGATCTTTTTTATTGCCATCTATCAGTGTTTGTATCTGTGTCTCCATCCCATCCTTTTGACAACAGTATATGAGCAGCCAGGATTTATCCTTCCCAGCTAAATCTCTTTCAACCCATGCAAGGAGCCCAGGAAATGATTTCACAAAAATATATAGTTCACCAAAATTATTCAACCCTGAAGCGTTCAGGTTTAGGTCAGTGTAAATTTAGAATAAGTATTTGTTCTGGTTCTTATCTTAGCCAAGCTGATTTACCCAGGAGCAGCTGATAACTCCTTTTAAATTCACTACAGAATCATCTTCTCCCAAATGTTCATTCCCCACTTCTCCCCCCATGTCCCTGCCTGGGTTTGTTATCCTGGGGTTTCACACATGGGTGTTGGATTGCTGATGAGCTCTGCAGGATCCTCAGCTCCATGTTTTTCCAAAAGGAAAAACATGCATGGCACGTGCCTTGTATAGTAGCGTTTCATCAAAAAATTAGAAACAGCTTGCCCAACTTTTCTTTAGAAGGCCAAGTTGGGAACAAATATTTTACTTGCACAGGGAAAAAAAGTGTTTATGTGGTTTATGATGTCTTTTCACTTGTTCAACTTTCAAGCAGACTTTTTTTCTCTCTGAACCGCAGCATTTCCTTCTTCGACAGCAAATCTCTTGAGGTGGAGAGTGCTTTGGAATAGAGTTATTTACCCATCTCTCTCTCTCTCTCTCTGAACAGACTTTAAATGAGCTGAAAAGCAGAAGCTGCAGGAACTTGTACTGGCTCCTGCCAGCTCTTCCCATCTGCATTTCCCTCATCTGCTCCTAGCTGGGTGTGGTGCAGGAGCGTGAGGGGCTGCAAAGAGAGAGGTCTTGGAGCATCCCTGCTCCAGCCCTCTCATCCCTGCTGTGTCTGCTCTCATCCCTGCATTCCTGCTACCCTGCATTCCTGCCCATGCAACCAGGGTGCTCTGCTTCCCTGTGCCAGCAGCTGCATCCCTACCCTGCATCCTTGTCTGTGCAACTGAATCCCTGTCCAGGCAGCTGCATCCCTGCCCTGGCTGCTCTCATCCCTGCCCTGGCTACTCTCATCCCTGCCCTGGCTGCTCTCATCCCTGCCCCAGCTTCCCTGCATCCCTGCATACCGTCCAGCAGTCCTGCCCTCCTGCATTCCTGCCCAGGCAATCACATCCCTGCCCCACTGCTCTGCATCCCTGGGCCAGTGGCCACACCTGCCCTCATCCCTGCCCAGGCAGCTGCATCTCTGCTCTGACCACTCTCATCCCTGCCCCAGCTTCCCTGCATTCCTGCTGTCCTGCATCCCTGCCCAGGCAACCACATCTCTGCCCTGCTGCTCTGCACCTCTGTGCCAGCGACCCCATCCCTGCCCTGCATCCCTGCCCAGGCAGTCACATCCTTGCCTAGACACCAGCATCCCTGCCCTGGATCCTGCCTGGTCCCCTGCATCCCTGTGTTGCATCCCTGTCCTGTATCCCTGCCTGCTCACCCGCATCCCTGCCTTGCAACTCTGCCTGGACACCATCTCTGACCCGACAGCCGCGTCCCTGCCCCGCCGGCCGCATCCCTGTCCCACATCCCTGTCCCAACAGCCGCATCCCTACTCCAGCCCGCCGCCCGCATCCCAGCCCCGCATCCCTGCCCGTGCCCGGGGAAGCAGCACCATCTCGCGTCGGTCTGGAGCCGGCACAGCCGCTCCCTGCGCGACCGCACCTTCTGGAGAACGCGGGGAAACGCCGACACGCCCCAGCACCAGCCCATCCCAGCTGCCTTGTTCCTCCCTCTCAGAACGTGGATCCTACTTTCCTCCTTTTATTCCCCTCCTGTTTTTCAAGGACGGGGAATTCTGAAACCTTCTGCTAACTGAGGTGATGCTGAGTGCTTCAAACGTGCATCATTTCTTTTTCCTAATCTTTCAGGACATGCAGAAGTGCCGACGTTTATTTGCTGCTGCTCAGACTCCATTTATACCACCCTATTTATGCCTGTCTGAAATAACAGCAGAATGGAATATATTTAGGGGTGCTGTTCCTTTTAGGAGTGGTTTTCAAGGGTATCTAGGACCCAGACTTTACAGCAAGGAGTTGCTGCATCTTCTAAAGTAGTTTTATCCTCTCTAAGGCTGCTGACCACCAGAGATGGCGGGTTAAAAGGATTTCTGATGAAAGCAAGACTGGGGACAGCGTCAGGCCCAAAAAAGCTCGTTCTGAGGGGTCTATTTCTAGCGCTGAGAGATGCTGAAAGGCAAAGCTAGTGCATCACCGCTCCCGCTGGTCAGGAGTTGTGTGTGTCGAGGTGGGGAGAGGCTGCAGAGAGCAGGACTTGCAGCCCAAGGCCTGGAGATGGCAGATCTGAGACTTAGCTGGGTCATTCCTTTCTTTTTAGAGCTGGCATGAGGATTTTCCTGTGTTGGAAACAGCCGAGTTCAATCCGACACTGAGATGCTGCTGTCTGTAAATGATCAGCACGGGAATTATTCCTGCTTGGGAATAATTTCATTTTAGGGGAAATCGAGGCAAAATTTAAAGACAATTTAAAGGCTATTTAAAACAACAGGAACAGCAGCTCTATCCTTTGTGAAGCAAAATGTGTTTGGTGTGTCCTCAGAAGTTCTTGAAGCAGAAATCTTGGATCATGCAAGGTAAGGGAGGCTGCCTGCAGCACTGGGGACTGGAGAGAGAGTTTTTCCAGGCAAGACTTTCTGCTGAAAAGCTGTGAAAAAAAAAATCAAAGAAAACATTTGGGGAAACAAAATAGTGCAGTCTCTTTCCACCAGCAAGTGAGTTTTCTTTGGCTTGTTCAAATTGAGATATTTGCATTTGAAATACACCTACATATGTATATATTTATAGATAGAGCCCTAGAAGGTGAAACTTGTAGTTTCAGCAAAAAGACTAAAATAGCCTCATGTTTTTGCCTTTCTTTTTCCATTCTAGTTAGTAAAGGGTCTGTGATTGGCATAAGGCTACTTGGAAAATGCCAGGCTGGATCAGGATCATCCTTCTGGCAGCCAGCTTGGGTCGATGAAGAATAAATACAATTCCCTCTGTGATCACCCTCTTTTCTTGTTGGATCTCAGTGGGATGGGGATACTTTAAAGGGGGATTTGGGGAGCTCTTTGTAGCCATCCAGCAGCAGCTCTGCTAAGGCAGCAGGGAAAGGAACTCTCCATGGGATGCAGGGAATTTTCATGGGATGCAGGGAATTTTTATGAGTTGCAGGGACTTTTCATGGGATGCAGGGACTCTTCATGGGGTGCAGAGACTGTGCAATGCAGAAACTCCTTGTGCAATGAGGTTTTCTGGCCAAAACCCCTCCCCAGGAGCTCTCCTGTGCCTCCCAGCATCCAAGGGATGAGGCAGGACCTCCCTGGATCCCACCAGGCACCAGCAGCAGGGATATGGCAGTGGATGATGAAGGTTTCACTGCCGGAGGGCCCAAGGGCAGGAGCCAAATTGGGGCTGGATATTGACATTGAAAGTTGGCTTTTTGAAAGGCACAACAGCCTTTGCTTGCTGCAGAGCTAATTATTATGCAAATTCATGCTAATAAACTCTGCCTTGCATGTTGTGGAGAAGCTGCCTTTCCCGGTTAACACACCAGTAATGAGAGGTAGATTTGTAATTCAGATGCTGGTGGTAATATCCTAAATTACTCCGCGCTGTAATGGACTTTATTTCTTTCTCCCCTCGGCTCTCCCCCCAGTCCAAATGTCAATGCAAATCAGTTACAACTTTGCATATTTATTGCAGATGTATTTATTGTTGATACAGGGGTGAGACCCTCAGCTAAACAGCCCCTGCTGGCACTGCCATGGTGCTGGGAGGCTCAAGGTGTGGTTTTACCTGTCATGGTGCTTGGAGGAGCTCCTTCTATCTTCTCGGTTTTTTTCTCTCCCAAGGAACAGCCTCAGAGTAGGGAAAGCATATGTTATTTTTTTTATTCATTAATTCCTTAGCATCTTTCCGTGTGTGGTTTTACATGACTGCTTATTCCCTGAGTTGGTGGAGATAAACAAGGAAGCACAGATCGTTTGCAGGCTAAGCTAGGATTTAGGCCTAAAGCTACTGAACCAAGGCTTAGATTAGATGGCATCAGGCCTCTGTAATCGTTCTCTGTAATATTTTGGCCCAACTTTGTCATCTTAATCAATGGAAAATCATGCAAGTCAGCTGTGCTTGACATTTCAGCTGCTGTTGGGCCACCGCTGAGCCAGAAATGCCCTTCTGTTATTCAGTGTCCCATGGCACACAAATAAAAAGCAGGTTTCTTTCTGCAGCCATGAACCCGTGCTCAGAAAATCCTGACTTGAGACCATCTGACAGGAAATGAAAAGCAAAACCATTCCCACATTGCCCCTAAGCTGCCAGAGGGGCAGGGACTGTTTCAGGGGATCGCTGGCTGATCAGAGGGAATGGGAAAGGACAGAGTTATGTCCTGGTGGGTTTAAGCAGGTGTGGGTTCTGATCTTATTGGTCTTGCCTTTCTGCTTGCTCTGAGGTGTGTTTTCACTTTCTTTACCTTCCCTCAGAAGAGAGAACCCCAAAGCTTGGGAGTATCCATGGCTCTCCAAATCCTATGCGTCTGTATGGACAAATTGATGGATTAAAAATTGGCTTTTGGGAAAATATTCTCTGCTCCTGGCTCTGGGGGTGAGGATTTGGGGAAGGAGTGGTGAGCTGAGCTCGAGCTCACTGAGCTGTTGCAGACACGCTGTGTGTACACTGGGTTGTGCATCCCTCGGGGACCATGGATTTCCTTCCCTGGGTCTGCTCCAGCCTGCAGCCAGAGCATGTGCCCAAATTCCAACAGCACAGGGGAATGGGGAGGCTGCTCTGGCTGAGACCTGGAGTGAGTGTGTGAGTGGAGAGAGAAGCAGCAGCCTCTGGGCCTGCCCAAATCTAACGCAGAAGCTTTTGAAGCCTTTGAACATTTTTACTTTGCTTCCATTTTCATTCTGGCTTCTGCACAGAGAGAAACCACCTGGGTTGAGAGGCAAGGCTTTGAAAGGGACTGGGGAATGCTCTGCAGCCCTGCTGCTCCTCCTCTCCATGGACTCCCTGTATGGACCAGGCACTGGACACTGGGAGCTTGCTCTGAATCACTGTTTGCCGTTTTTTCCAAGGCCAGGCTAAAAATTGTCAGAGCCATCTCTTCCAGCCTCAAAATATCGATGACTCACTGAGAAGCAGAGGGCTGCAGAGCCAGGACACAGCGGGCAGCCTGTGGTGGGTAATTTTAGACCAAGAGTAGCCCTGAGGGCCGTTCAGCATCCCCAGCCTCCCTCTTTTGTGTGCCCCTCTCTGATGTGCGCTGGCCTCATGCCTGTGCCTTGCAGGCAGCTGTGCATCCTCGTGGATCCTGGGGCACCCTCCCTGCACACTGGCATGTGTGAGGCACCCCGTGGGATGCCAAGCCTTGTGCTGCACGGGGCAGGTGTACCACAGCAGGATCCCAGCCCCAGGGAGGTGCGGATCCAGGCGGATCCACGCGGATCCATGCCGGTGGGCTGCGCGGTGCCGAACTGGGAGCAGCGTGCAGTGCTGCTGCTCTTCCACACGGTGCTGACAAAACTCCACACAAGACACAGAAGGCTCTGGATCCTCTCTCCACAGGCCGCGTTGTCCCACCACTCTTTGTAGTACTCGTAGCTTTACCTATCCCACGAGCTGTGAAAGGCTGGCAGTGCCCACCCTGTGAGCCCTGGAGCAGAAACAGCTCGAGTTCAGGGATGCAGAGGAGAGAGGGAGCTGCTCAGTTTATGGGCGGATGTTTAGGATGTATCTCTCAGCTCCCGGATTGTGGCAGGGTCTGGAGACCCTGGATGATGCCCTGCTCCTCTTGCTCCAGCTGCTCTCCAAACTGTAGGGTCAGGGTGGGCAAGCACTGCTTCCTCCCATTTTCAGGCCAGCAGGTGAGGCTGAAAGGGCACATCCATTCTCAGAGGAGCAGGACACAGCCTGAGCACTGCTGATGTGCTGCAGGCTTTGGGTGGGCTCAGAGACAGTCAGTTCCTGGGTTTGGGGGTGGCAGAAGCAGGGCTGCAATCTCCAGTCATCGCTGTGTATGCTGCACTTCACTCAGGAGCAGCCAACCTCCCACCGAGTGTCTGCAGCAGTTTCTTAATTGCTTTCTTAACTTCGTTACTCCTCTTCTGTTGGCAGTGCCCTGAAGCAAGGAGTCCCCCAGGTGCGCTCGCTCTTGCATGCCAAAATTAGCTTCTTTTATTTAATTTTAAATAAACGTAGCGTCCTTTGAGTGCTCCCGGCATCTGCCGTGGAGGGGCAGAGGGAGCGGGCGGTTAATTTTGCATGTGCTGCTCCTCAAAGACCCGCCTGCTACTCGGCCTTTGGAAAGTTTTTCATGTTTCTTGCAGCTGTCCTTGGTGACCCTGAGCGAGTCAGGCTCTGTGGCTACAAAACGAGGAGATGAATTCTTCATCTCTCCGACACGTGTCTGTCTGCACTGCTTAGAGCCAACACTCCTCAGCGAGGCCGTGGGGATTCTGGTGGATGCTGCTGTCACACAGAGCTCTGAGCAGGGTTTAGAGGTGTTAGGCTGAGCCTTAGGACTGGTTTTACCTGTGCAGAAGTGCAAGGTGGGACATCAAGGTGCCTGGAGAGCCTTTCTCTACCACATTGTCCCCATATGACCTTGGGTATGTCACCTGTCTCTCAGCTTCTCCCTGTTTGGGATCACGATGGGGTGGCATTAGGGTGCTAACTGGAGTAGTCCAGCATGGAGAGGGCAAGGAAGGCTCTCAGAAGAGTGTGAACCAGGAGGGAGAAGGGCTGGAGGTCTCCTCACAAAGTTTGCTGAGCTGAGGGCGGCGTGCACGTGCGTGTTTTACATAGCGTGCTGAAATAATTTATGGAGAGCTTCTCCCTTTCAGCAGAGGAGGTGGTCAAGACGAGCGAATAAATCTTTAAAAGAATAATGTTTTCAAAATCAGGCTCCTTGTCCTCGAACCCTTTGATGTATGAGAGCAATAGTAGGTAGGACACATAGTGAAATAAACATGAGATCTTCCTGGAAGAGAATAGCGGAGTGGAGAAAATATTAGTGTTTACATCAAAACTCAATTGGAGCACTCGTTTCAAGATGATAGTTTATTATATTGAATCCAATTTAGTCCCACAAGGATGTTTCTTCTGCGGGTGACACTCAGGCTCAGTCCGTGTCTCCTCCTCCTCGCCGTACCTGGGCACTGCTGTCCCCACTGGGTGATTCATCCTCTCCCTCTCACTGCAATCTCGGAATGGTTGGAAAAGCAAAGGGAGGAATTAATCAGCTTTTGGCCAATTTGCTGTTCCTTTCTGGGCTGCTGTCAACTCGGGATGTCTTGACCCCAGGCTGGGAGAGATGTGCTGGGAGATGAGGGGATGCAGAGGGAAGGAGGTGATGTGGAGAGAGGGTGTTCAGGTCATCAGTCCCTCCTCTCTGTCTTGGTGTTCAAAACCAAGCCATGATTAATGCACAGAAGAGGTTTACTCCTGCTCCAGGCACTTTTAGGAGCTTCACAGCTCTTTGCTGAGCCTGGAGCATGTCCCCAGTGAATTGTGTTTGCCAATCTCCAGGCACCTTAATACTGCACCATGTGAGGGTTGGGAGAAGAAAGGTGTGAATGGCTTGGCATCCTTCCAGAGCCATAAGGGGATGGGGATGGGAAGGTGACCCAGAGAGACCTTCTCCTTCTGCTCCAGCTGCAGCAGATGTGAAGGTCTGCAGCCCTTCCATGTGTATTTAATGTGACTTTATTAGCACTGGGTGCACGTGGGGCTTTTAATGGCTCCATGACCTGTACCCAGTGAAGGATATCTTTGGGCAGGGGATCCTAGAGGGCTTACCTGAATATTTGCTTCACACCAGGCAGCTGAGGTGACATGGGACAGCCTGGCTGTGTGGGATGCCTGGCCTCACCCCACAGCTGTGTGGGAAGCCCTGAGCATCCATGGCAGCACAGCTGGGCCAGGAGTCACTTCCTGTCCAGCTTATTCAGAATAATGAATGGAGAATATTTTAGTGCCTCTGGGGCAGGTGGTGCAGAGAAGTCCATCAGTTTGTTTGCTCTTCTTTTTCTTGGTGCATTTTCCTCCTGGTTATGAAGAGCTGTGTCATAGCTCCCTCCTGCCAAGTGTATTTTTTACCAGTCTATTCACGGGCCGGGCAGTGTTCAGGATCTCATTTGCTCTTGAATAATATTGGCTGTAATCCATGCACATTGCCTGGGTTTGGTTGATGTGATTCCCCAGGGCTGGGGCTGTGGGGTCTGACAGGTGTGATTTGCTTTGCAGGCAGAGGATGGATGCCTTTAGCAGAGTTATTGGCCCTGTGGATGCCAGGCAGGAGGGGCTGTCCCTGAGATAGGTGCCCATCCAACCTGGGTGCACTCAGATTGCACGAGATCTGAGCTCTCATCTCTCCTCCCCTTCTTTGTTTCCTAATGTGCGATTAGTTATATGTATGTAAATTACAGAGGGAACAGAAGCAAAGGGAGAGGAGTGAAGAGAGAGAGAGAGGGTAAAAAAAAAGTGTAATATATTCTGGTAGAAATGTTGTTTTTTGTGACCCTGGTTCTCTCGACAGCGCTGGGGTGGAAGGAAGGAGGTGTCTGTGTAGGTGCTGGGCAGCAAACGGGGAGCGAGGCTGAGATTTTCAAAGTCACTTGGGAGATTAGGATGCTCAGTTCCCATTAATTTTAATAACAAGAGGACATCTGTCTCATAGCTGACTTTGAAAATATCAGCCCAAACTTTGTCTAACCCGTAGTTCTTTCTCCACCTGTTGCTCTCTTATAACAATGCTTTGATGGCATTTAGCAGTAAAAGCAGCTTTTAAACACGTGGGCGCTTTCTAACCAGCTGCTGGGATGGATTTATAGAGACCTTGTTAGAGGCAGGACTCAGCTTTTTCATGGTTCAGACCTGCTGAAGGCAGCAGAGAGAAAACCTCTTGTTTGTTCTGCTGAGCAAGAGATCAGCCAGCCTCTCACTAATAAAGAATATTTCAGGCAAATCTTTAATTCATTCTCAAAACCTCCAAGAAGAGGATAACTCACATTCTCCCAACTCAACTCATTCCTGCTAGGGATGTGGTTTTCCTTGGGAGCTGGTATCCCAAACTGGGCCCTGCTGCTCCTCTCAGCCCTGCTCATATTTACCTGGTGATGGAATGTCTATTTGCACACCCTGTGCCACAGCACTGCTGTCTATCTGGCCTTTGATTTCTTCATCCTTGCTGTATTACTCTGCAGTTGTCTTTACTGAGTTTCATCTCACTGTTTTTCTGGGGGTTTTTTTGCTGTTTGTCTAATTTATCACCAGTATTTTGAATTCTGATCCTCATTTTTGGAGCGCTCCAGGCTCCCCTCTGCAAGGTCTCAGACTTTTTCTGCTTTATTATCGCCAGCACTGCTGAAATATAAAGCAAACAGGCTCTGGCCCATGGCAGACGAGGGGAAGGCATTTGAAATGCCCTCCTCGGTGATGGGAAATGCTTGGCAGCTGTTCCCTGATGATACTTCCACCCCTGGTGCTGCATGAGCTTTCCTCCCAACTTCCCTTCCAGGGGATGTCACGCGGGACCATGTCAAGCACTTTAATGAAGTCAAGGTATATCACATCTGCTGCCTCCTCCCTTCCGATCCAGGAGACCAATTACACCGTCAAAAAAGGAAATTAAGTTGGTTTGACATGATTTGTTATTGACAAATCCGCAGTGGCTGTTCCTTATCACTCCATTATCTCCTCAGTGCTCCCAAAATTGATTGCTGTGTAATTGGGCCACGCGTCTCACGGAGTATAGGGCAAAATGTGCTCAACCCCTCGGGCAGCCAGGAAAGTGGAAGCAAAAAGCACTTTTCCTCCTCAGCTTTCATGTTCCCAGCACTGTGTGTGCTGCCTTGGACACGCTGCCAGCACTGGGGAGGGTGGGGGGGCACCAGGATGCCTCCTGCCCTCATTTTTTGGGCACCTTTGGTAGGCATCTCACTCACTCCCATTTTGGTGGTGTCCAAAAAAGAGCTGTGCACTTGGTTATTTAGGGATTTATGGGTTCTCAGGGGAAGCTCAGCATTGATCCGATTTATCCCGTGGACTCCCAGATCCCTGGAGCCCTTAAGCAGATATGGAGGCAGCTGCTTCTGCAGCTCTGCCCTCACTGCAGTCTCCCTCCACCAGCTCCTGTGTTTACTCTTCTTATGAGCACCACGATTTAGTTTTATGACCCAGCGATCAATTCTCCATCAGGAGCTCTGGAAAAGCTACTGATGTGTTTCCAATAAATGGTACGTCAAGGAAAATATATATGATCCTGTCCTGTCCCTGTCTCGTTTCCTCCTGCGTCGCATGCAGACTTTACAAACATTTCCAGGGGGCAGGAGAAGGGGGCTCGTTGTTTGTTTGAGGCATTAGGAATGAGGGGATATCGATTCCCCGGAGATGGGGGGATTGGTGGACAGGGAAATTCATACGGCAGTCACCGGCCAGGCTCAGACAGGGAGCGTGTGCCGCAGGTCTGCAAAGAGCAATTGCTCTGGAGGCAGAAATGAAACAAGTGTCAGGGAGAATAACTGGAGGCTGATGTTAATAATTAAGCTTTCTAATGAGAGCATTCGTTTTTCTCCAGTAGATGGATTCGGCCTTTCCCGTCCTGGTGTTGTTGTGTACAAACCGAGCTCATTTGTTCACCTGCTCAGGACAAAACACAGCACAGGCAGGGATTGCTCCTCGTGCCTTCCTGGAATGGACAGGCCAGATGAGGATGGGGAATGGGAACTGAGGGAGGTTTCATGGCCATCTGCAGCTTCCTCTTGGTGGGGAGCAGAGGGACAGCACTGCTCTCTTCTCTCTGCTGACCAGGGCCAGAGGGAATGGTTGGAGCTGTGCCAGGGGAGGGTTAGGTTGGATTTTAGGAAAAGATTCCTCCCCCAGAGGGTGCTGGGCACTGCCCAGGCTACCCAGGGAATGGGCACAGCCCCAAGGCTGCCATAGCTCCAGGAGTGTTTGGATAACATAGCACAAGATGGGATTGTTGGGGTGTTTGTGCAAGGCCAGGAGCTGGAATTAAAAGATCCTTATGGGACACTTCAAACTCAGTGTATTTTATGTTTCTATGATATTTAATGTACTCCTGCTCCATGGGAGCTCAGTCCCACCTCTGCAACCTTACAATTTCCTTGTCTGGAGAAGGAACTTTAGGAATCATGGAGCTGGGTGAATTTTAATGAAAAAAATTTTCTACAAAGAATGTGAGTTTTGCTGAGATCCACATCTGTGGTGATAGGAATGGGATGAAAACAGGAGCATCTATTATGCCTCAGGTTTTTCTATTTCCTGGAGAAAATCCAAACTAAGACATTTTTTGTTTGAAATTGGTACATCAAAACATTGCAAATGCAGTTTGGTACAGCGCCCCGGTTTGATGAAACAAAGAAAAAAAGTCCCCAATTCTGAATTTCAGCACTGTGGAACTGATGATTCCAGAAAAACCTTTCAACTTCTCACCCTATCTCAAGATGAAAACAAATGTTGAACTACAGAGATTTCCCAGAGGAAGGAAATTCTGCTTTCCTAACACCTCTAACACTTACTTTTTGTTGTAAATCATTTTGAGCTCTACAGATGAAAAGCTCTTGGTAGATGCAAAATATTGCTGCTTTTTATTTTATTTATTATTCATCATGATAGTTCATGCCCAAAGAGGAATTCATGTTCTTTCTTTCTTAGCTGCTGGGTCCCGTGAAAATTACCCAGCTATGGAGCTTGGCTGCCTGCACTTGTGGGAGACATGGGAAATTCATTAAAATTTCATCATTTCTGGCTTAAATTGTTTACTTTTTTGACCAACTCTGCTGGGAGATGTCATCTGGCTCCCCAAGACCTGGTGGGCTTTGCTTTGCCAGGATGGGCCACTTTGCCCCTGCTCTTGGCATGTCGCAGGAGGGAGCGTGGGAAAAGGGGGGATCCTGGGGGAGCTGGGCTGGGTAAGGGGGAGGCAGCTGATGAGCTTTGCTAATTGCCAAGGCTTGCAGATGGCTGGACCATGTCTTTCCCAACATTTTGCCCTCTGGATTTGCTCTGGCACAAGGCAGACACAGCAGCTGCTCCCCACCAGCCCCGGGGGCACAGGTAGCTGGGAAGGGGGGTATTAAAAGGACATCTGGCAAAGTGCCCGTGTGGCACAGGAGGGGAGGGAGCCTTCAATGAAGTTTCCCCAAATACGCAATTAATTTTGACTTAATAAGACGTTTATTGTATAATAAACAACAACTGATTCTATGAAAAAATATTTATTGAGGATTTACGGCTGAGTAATGAATTTGTAGCTCAGTTTGCCTCGACGAGATTTATTTACATAGCAGTTAAACCCCAATCAATAATATGCTTTTAATAATCACTGTATTTAAGTAGTATTTCAACAATACACTGTAATTAGGCCATGAATTCTTCTGTAATTCTTTAGATTTAGTATACTTTGGGGTTCCGAATCTCTCCTGGATCGTGATGCGAGTGCTCCATTAACGTTAATTAAGTGCGTGCCAATCAAGCAGAGAATAAACCTCGCTGTGTGCGAGTGAATAGCTATGGGGTGGTGGGAGGGAAGCAGCTCAGGCTTCCCAGGATAGAGAGACACGGTTTCACTTCAGCATCCTTCACTTTGGATCAGTCATCACCAGGATCAGCTCCTGGGAGAAGAAGGAGGGCAGAGACCAACACCACTGATGGGCACAGTCCCATCCCTTGTGCCACACTGCCCTCTGATCTGTGCCAAAGAGCACCTAAACAAGGCTATATCTGCCTTGGAGACTAAATTGCGTTATAGATGTGTAGCTGTGGCCCTGTGGCGCTCCTGGAGCCCCCAGGAGCTGCGTTTGCTGGGCATATTTGCTCTGTCTCTGGCAAAACAGCTCCTGGGCCAGATGGTACAGAGGGTGCAGGATGGGGATGCTCATCCTGGTGCTGATGGATGTAGGTTTGTATTGCTGGGTGCAGGGAATGGATCCTGCTCTTGTGAGCTGCTGGTGAAAGGTGAGTGGCCACAAGGAAATCTGGCACTTTGCTTCCCTCTACCCATGGGGATTTCAACTTGGATTTTTGGCAGTTTAATATTCCGCTGGGTGTGCTGGAAAACACGAGTGTGGAGTGGGTGCACTTCGGAGCATGATGCTGCAAAGTTTTGCTCTACTCACAAGGCACTTGGAAGTCTTTCCAGATCAATCACGCTTTAAATGCACATTTTTCTCTGCTCTTGGTCTGTCTAATCTCTCTTTGTCTCAGCAATTGTACCTCCTGTCTCTGTCTGCAGCCGATGATATCGCTCCTGAGAAAGATACGGGTGTGTATATTTAGAAAATGTCTCCTGCATTCTTCTCCCACAGGGGATACTTGAAATACCTTTGGGGAAAAAAAAAAAATAAGAAGAAGAGCCCAAAAATATGGCCCTTCACTCCCTTGCTTCTTTCTGCCTTGTTAGAACAGGGCCCGAGGCAGGAGAGTCACCACAGAGCCACATGTGGAGCACAGCTGGCAGCACAGGAGGGGATGCACTGAGGGATATTTACTGCACCAGAGAACAGATTTGGTGCTAAAGACTTATTTTCTTTTTAATTTGGTAAATCATCCTGTGCTGTGGTTCAAGTGTGGCTGGCAGAGGGGTGAGGGAGGCAGGGAGAGAACTGAGGTGTGGCAGCTGCAGAGGAGATGGGAAAAAAACCTCCTTGCTGGGTTAAAAGCTCCACGTGAGAATCTCCATGTGAGCTTTCCCAGGAAAGGCACCGAGTTGGAAATTTAAGCAAGACAGCAGGCAGGGAAGAAGGATGGGCTGTGTTATGGTAATCGCTCTTCTTAATTGCTTTGACTCCAATGACCACTCATTTCTTATCCTAACAAAGACATGACAGCCATTTGCTCTGGACTGCAAAGCAAACCCCGAGGGAAGCTCCCCTTGAGGTCTGTCAGGGACCCAAACTGCTTTGTGACTCCCAGCCCCAAGCTGCAGTGTGTGGGGACATTGTGGTGGCCCATCTGGTGGTCATGGTCCCACAGGAGGCTGAGCCCAACGAGCCCAAAGGGATTTTTTTGGAGCAAGGGGTCGTGCCAGGCATCAGCCCAGCACCTGCACTCCTGCTCAACCAAGATTCAGAAAACCAGGCAGAGCTGCTGCCATCAGTGTTTTACCAACCCTCTTTGAGCTGAATAGAATCCTGTTGCTCAGCTGTACAATTTGCACTGATTCCTCTGTAAATTCATGGTCTAAACTCACGAGGAGCAGGCAGAAAGGTGCCTGCTGCTTTTTGCCTGGGCTTGATCCAGCACAGAATAATTGCGTTGACTGTTTCACTCTGTGCTTGGCAGTTCAGGGCTTAGAAATCCCCCACAAAAGAGCCCAGCACATAGAAACTTGACTCAGAGTCTAAAGCAAAGCTGCAACTGGCAGAGGTGCAGATCTTCAGGCTCAATCAGATGCATAAAGACAGGCAGGCCAAGCTGAGATGGGAATATGTTGCTTCAGCTGTGCACTGAAAGCTGCTGAAATTTTCCATATCAGAGACTTGCTTTACAAAAAGGGATGCTCTGGCCTGGGGTTTGCAGGGAGGAAAACAGCAGTGGTGACGACAGCAGCAATAAAAAGCTCTCCCTGCTTTCCACACTGGTGGGAATTGCTTGTCTGTGCTCTTCCAGTGACTTTCTAAGCCAGTTTTCTCTGTGTACGAATCAAAAGGACCTGCCTGTTTGCCCTTGGTGTGTCCCCAGTTCCAGCAGCCCTGCACCAGTGTCACTGGTCACAGTGGAGCTTTGTGTGCCCATCCCAGCTGTATTGCCTGTGTCAGAGCTGGGCTGGGCTGTGCTTGGGCTCAGAGAGGCTGGAGATCGGCTGTGTTATGGAGAGGGGCTGGTTGAAGCAGTTGTGGGTATTAATTTCATAATTTTTTATATATGGAATGGTGATTTTATGCATTTTAGTAGAATCCCAGACTGCTTTAGGTTGGAGGGGACCTTAAAGCTCATCTCGTTCCACCCCCTGCCATGAGTTCCACTATGCCAGGGTACTCCACGCCCCATCCTCCCTGGCCTTGAACACTTCCAGGCAACACTCTGGGTAACCTGGACCTCCCCACCCTCACAGGGAGGAATTTTCCTCACTCCCTTCAGTGTGCCTCTTGGTGATTAACAAGCAGTTCAGCTACAGGGGAAAAATATTGCCCATGCTCTGAGTTGTTCTGGAGTTCTTCAAAATGAGCCTGAGGAGGAGAGAAATGCCCACTGGTGCTCTGCAGGACATTTTTAACCAGTCTGAGATACTCAGTCTGAGTGAGAGCCGTCGTGTTTTTGCGAGGGGAAGCTTTGCTGATACCAGCAACATCTTTTCCCCTGGTAAGGAATAACTGGCCTAGCTTGGGAGTGCACAACTGGGCAGCCCAGCTGGCTCAGGGATGGCCACGAGAGGACTTTGGCCTCCCTGCTGCATTTCAATTCCCCCAGCACTGCGGCAGCGATGGACACTTGGACACTGGTTGCATTAAACATAGGGTCAGTCATTTCCTTGCCTTCATTCTTTGTCTGTAATTCTGCATCTAATGGCAGCAATTAGTCACTGTCCAAGAAGGGATGAGCAAGCTCCTGGCTCATCCCTGCTCTCTGACGGATCTGCTCCTCCAGAGGGATGGAAAGGTCATTAGCAGAGGGTTAGTTATTGATCGGCTTGGGGGAGAGAGAGGGTCCAGAGGTGAAGCTCAGCACCAGGCTTAAACGATGGGCCAGAGAAAGGAAAGAAAAATAGGCTGGCAGCAGCCCCAGGGAGCCCCCAGCCATCGTGCCACAGATGCAAAGGACAAATTCTTATTGATTGGAGAGGTGTTTTTGGAGGTAGGTTATTTCTTTTCCCTCCCTAAAGGGGGGACCAATTATGGTTGTTGACTGGCAGAGACAAATGCCACAAGTACCAAGCCTGGATTTCCTAAGGCCATCCTGCTTCTCCTGATGGTGGGGTTGTAAAATCCCAGTGTGCTAAAATGTGCACCCTGGAACTGGCTGGGAGGGAGAACTGTGTCCCAAAAACGGGAATGGGGGTGGTTTTTGCACCACTCCTCTGCCAGGTGGGCAGGAGCAGCTCTGAAAATTGGCACAGCAGGAAACAAGTAAGGAATAGCTGGCTCTTGTGTAGGAAATCAGGAAATCCGAGTGGGGAAGTAATGGGGTGCTTTGGGCAGTGGCTGTGATGGAGGGAGGACAGAAGGATTTGGGGCAGAGTCAATGATTCACTCAGCTCATTTCTGGCACTGACTATAATTAAGTTGTTCAGCAGATAAATTAAGGCCATTGCCAAGTTCTAGGAGGGAAGGACCTTTATGGTGGATGAGGGCCAGGCTCTCCTCGGGGCAGGGAGCTGGGGGGAGTCTGGCTCTTCCCAACCATCAGTCACACCTCAGGGCCTGTTGAACACCCTCTGACCTCCCCTTCCATCACGGACGTGTCAAAAAGAGGGATGAGGTTATTGACCGTGTCAAGAGGGCTGATAAATCACAGCCTCCAAGCCTGGCAGTGCAGGATACCCTCGGTCTGCTTGGGTTGGGCTTCATCCTCTGCCCAGGTCCAGGTGTCCCTCCATGGATGTGCAGATGATGTTCCCAAAGAGACATCAGTGGTGATGCTTCCTGCTGCCAGAGCTTTTCCTCAGGGTCTCAGAAGTGTGTCCTCTAATGCCTTACTCCTCCTCTTCTCTTGCCTGAGTAGCTGTGTTTCCCAGGTGGAAACTGCCTGTATTCCCTGAATTGTCTCACTCCTGGAGGCTCCTTTCTCTGGAAAAGAGGTGTGAAGCCATTTCTGCTCCTCCAGGCCAAGGGCAGTGTAAAGCTGACAAGCCCACCCAACCCTTGCAGGCAGCACTGCCAAGAACCTCTTGATGCTCCCACAGCCAAGCTCAGCATGGGTGGAAGCAGGGATGGATTCACCTGCGGGTGGGAAGAAGGGAGAGCAGCAAGGCAGGATACCTGCACCCTTCCCATGCCCATCCTGTCTCCACCCTGCGAGTGATGGAGTGTAACCCTCTTCTCTGTAGTGATTATCCTGTTCTTGGAGGCTTCTTTGACCTTCAGCAGCAGATGGATAATGCTGCGGGCAGGCAGGAGGAAGGCTCGGGAGCGTTGCCTTCAATACGGCTTCGCCCTCCTGATTTATACGGGGGAGCGAGCGGTGCTGATGCTCGCTGCTGCTCATAGATTATCTTCATTCCAGCAGCATTCAGGCAGACAGGAGAGGTAACAGAGAGCCACCCGCCACCCTATCTGTCACCTTCCCTCCGGCACTGGCGGTGGCTGCCGCAGAGCCGTCTCCTCCCAGGGAAACTTTGCCTCTCCATCAAACAGCGCAGCAAAAAGTCATATTCTGAAAGCAGGTCCATGCATCTCTGGGGAGCTTGTCATGGCTGTGTCTCTCCCAAGCCTCTCTGGAGGACAGGGAAGCAGGGATGGAATAATGCTGGAGAGGAGCTGATGGGCTCGGGGGAGCAGGAGGGTTGAGGTCTCTGTTCAGCCCAGGGTGATGCTGGGATTCATGGCTGTGTTTCAAGGTCTGGGCAGCTCAGTTCAACCAGTGGAAGGTAAATCGAAGGCACTGGGGACCCCCTGTGATTTCTTGCATTGCTTTTATTTTATTTTCCCTCTCCTCCCCTCTCAGGCCTTCATTTCCTGAACTGGGATTAATCTTAATCTTACTTACCCTCCTCCTAAGGGAGCAGGGAGGCTTGTTCTGTTCATGTCTGGAAAATGCTCTGAAATCCTCTGATGAAAGGTGCTGACAGAGCACTGAGGATTTCCAGGATTCACAGGTTTAGATGAATGGAGAGGTGGAAAGCACAAGGGGCTGAGGAGGTGGTTTTGTCAGCGTGGTGGGGCTGGGTGTGCTGGGGGAGCTGGCAGTGGGATCCCTGGGAGATGCCTGCTACAAAGGACACTGAGAATCACATTTTTTGAGCTGGAAGTAGAAAGTCTTGGCGGCAGCACCAGCCAGGAGCATCTTGGGAGGAGGGGTGGGAAGCCTCAAGGCAAGTTATACCTTTCTTCTCTCACTGCCTCTGAGAACACATGAATTATCCAGCCTTCCTTTGCTGCCTGGAGACCAGGATCAAACCCAGGTATGCAGAGTGCTGGTGTTTGTGCCGAGGCTGGGCAGACGGGGGGTGGGGCCTGCAGTGCTCCCTCTTGGAGAGCATCGTGTGCTTTGGCTCTGAATTGAATTTTAATTCTCC
>VZTZ01022386.1:518582-560357 GCA_013400955.1 Drymodes brunneopygia | reverse complement strand
CTCCTTTTCTTTTTTTTTTTTTTTTTTTTTTTAATATTATAAAATAGTCAGGCTTTAGATCTCTGTGCTTCTCTTTTTTTATTATCAGCTGTATGTAAAATGTACCCAGTTGCCCAAACATAATGATTGTACTCAGCGTGGAGCCAGAGGAGTGTTATGTGCAGGGAGTGCAAAGCCCAGCTCTGCAGGTTCCCAGTGCTTCACCTCCTCCTTGGGTAGCTCCAAACAAAATCCTTCCACTGAAACCTCCACAGGCTTCAGGGCAGGTGAGAGACTGCACATCCCAATGCTCCTTTTGCTCGGGAGAACCCTGTTTCTAACACCAATTTGATCAGCATCCCGTGGCCGAGCAACCTGGGCTTGGTGCATTCAAAATTGCCCTGCGGCATAAGATGAACAAAATCTGAATGCCTGGTGAGCAGCAGTCCATCGAGCAGGAGGATATATTGCTCCAAATGGAAATAATTTCTATTGCTAGGGAAGAGAGTGGCCTGTTCTGAGCTATTGCACTGGGCTGCTCAGTAATTTGTGCAGTGCAGATGGGAGCGCAGAGCCTTTACTGCCGGAGAAAGCTCAAGTCAAGTTGTTAAGGAAGAAATATAATCAGAAAGAGCCAGGAAACATAAAGATCAAAGTTGAGAATAATTTACATTTCATCAAGAACTTGTGGAAAAAGAACAAGGAAAAAAAAAGTGAGCGCTGTCGGTTATACGAGGTTTTCAGCAGGAGGAGTAGGATTTGGGAGGAAAACACAGAGAAATTGACTTTTCCCTGTATTTTCAAAGTGAGAATTGACTGCCGAGCCACAAGTGTTACTTGAAGTGACATTTGTGGGCGCGCTGTGAAAATCCTCAGGCAGCAGAAAGCCTTGTTCAGCAGCAGCCATGTGTCACTTTGAACCCTGTGAAGCTCTCGTGGGTGCTCTGACAGCAGGGACACAGGATCCAGGAGCTTGGAGTAGATGGTGTTGGGGTTGTCCCTAAAGGTTGTGGTTTTCTCCCAGCCTTTCACATTTCTTTTTTGGGGAGGACCAGCGAATCCTCCAGCATGCTGAGGGAGAAGTGCACACATTGATGGGATGCAATTTGTCCTCTTGCCCAACTCCTTGGAATTTTCACGTATTGTTCCTCTATCTGTAGCATTCTAATGCCTTTATAAAACGTTTCCTAATGACAGAAAGATAATTTGGCTAATGCAGCTCTGCACAATTAGGTTCCTCAGTTAACATCATGTTCCTGCATCAGATGCCCTTTCCTCTCGTAGCCTATTTTTCATACCCTGAGTAAATATGTTTAATAATCAATTGGCATGTTATTAACGCACAATAACGATCTCACTAAATCGAAGCTCAGGCTTTATTTGAGACACTTACAGTAAATATTGACTGCTCTGCAGAATTATGGCAGAGCCCTGAGCAGTCTGTTCCAATGGGAACTGGATCCATTTTTTAATACCAGTTATTGATTTTCAGCAAGCAAAGTGCCTTGAGACGTCTGTGGTTTTCCTCCTCCTCCCTGTGAGCTGTTGGGAGGTGCTGGACATGCACCAGGGAGATGATTTCCCTTTGCTCCATCAGTAGTGCCATGGTTGGAGATAGGCAGAGCTGGTGGGCATTTCTCCCTCTCCCTTTGGAGGTTTTCTCAAGGCCAAACTCAGTCCCATCTGGCAGTGGGGACAGGTCCCTGCCACCCGCCATGGTGACAACTGCTTGCTGCAAAGGTTCTGGTTTAATCTTATGCCCTTAATTGCTACTAAGGAAAAAAGTAGGCTTGTTTGGACACTTGATGAAGATTCCTGCCAGCTTCCATTTCCCTGCTGTCCTGTGGCCTGTCCACTCAAAGGCTGATGAGAATCGACGCTCGCTTCTCCCGGATCACCCCTGGATGATGTGCCCCTGGCACCTCCACACAGATGAGCTGCCTGATGTGGGAGTGACATGTTTACAGCCCTGCTAAGATCCACTCTCTCCTCCTCTGTGCTCTTTGTGTCTCACCGTGGCATCCTTTTAATCAGAGCCACCCTCAGGAGGACTTTTTCCCGTGCTAATTCCCATCCCCATGAGTGAGGTCAATCATCCAGCCCATGCTGGTATTTGATGATGGTCCCACCAGCCGCATGTGTTAGGCTGCTTTTCCCAGGGGAACAGGGTTGGCTTTCCCCCAGTGCTTACAAAAACCACAGGAACAGCAGATATCTCCATTTTTCACTCATGTGGGAGAGGAGAGAGATGGAAATGAGTCACATCCCATGCAAGATCTATCAGTGAATGCCTCAGAGGGAACAGGTAGAGTGGGTTTTCCCTGCTGTTATCTTGTAGGAGTCCTGTCTTCTTCCATGGAGAAAGGTTTGAAGGGCAGGGTGACTCTCAGGGCTGAGAGTTACTGTTACACATGGAATTCCTCAGGAATGACTTTGCAGATCATTCTCCTGGTGGGCAAATCCATTTGTTGGAGAAAGAGAGGGACAAGGAGTATTTCTGTGCTAGGTGTGTGTGCAGGGATGCAGGGACAGCTGTGCATGCTCTGACTCCAGAGGAGCTTCCAGATGTGCACAAGCTCTTGTAAATGGCTCTGATGCCCTGTTAAGGCAGGAGCTGCTTCCTGAGCCAGGAGCTGGGGAAAGGGCTGTGCCTTGCCCATAGCTCACAGAGATTTGAAGTCCATCGGCGTGGCTGACTGTCTGTGTATATTTATGTAGAAGACTTTGCGTCCCTGGAAGGTGCTGCTGCTTGTTATTTTGACTGATTACAGGAGAGTGACTGTACTACAATAGCAGGAGCCACTCATTAGCTCTGGCATAGCACAGAGAAATCGGCAACTCGTTCCAGCCACATCTGCCCCTGGAGGTGAATATTAAACAGGAATTGATCCCGGGTAATGAGAACACAGCCCGGGCTGCTGTGATTAGCACCAGTTGAATTTTAAATAGTTAATTATTTCAACAGGTAAAAGGAGCTGTTTGGGGGGGTTGGGAGAGTGTGTTGTGTTTGGGGTGGTGGCTGTGTGTGTTTTGAGGGGTGTGGGTGGCTCAGATTTGTGTGCATATGGTGTGAGTATGAGCAGGGTACAGTTGGAACGCTGCCTGGAGAGTGCTGGGGGGTGCTTTTATCCAGGTCAGAAGGTAGATAGGTGGCCCCATGCCTTTTGGAAGTGCAAATCTTGGAGAAAAGTTTTGGGCAGAGTTCAAGGAGCTGTGGAGATGAGGGTCTGGGGGCACGGGTGCATGTGCTGCCCCAGATGTGATGCAGGCTCCATTTCCAGCCCCTCCAGCCTCAGGACAGGAAAAACCTGGGGAATCAGGGCTGGAAAGTTGTGGGACTGCATTGAATCACGTTTTTCTTGCATTCCCCCATCTCTGCTCCCTTATTCTGGAGCTCTGAAGAAACAAAGGGAAGGCGAGAGAAGGTGGCGGGTGCCAGGGGAAGGCGTGCTGTCTGCCTGGAGACAGGGGAATTATCCAGCTTCAATAAATACCTTTCAAAAAGAGAGGAAAGAAAGAGAATTTCGCCCTTCTCCTCACCCCACGCCTCCCAAAATACCAAATCACCATGATTAAAAATTGACTCAAATGGACAAGCAGGCCCAGTAATTGATTGTGGCCTTTCATTCTTGCAGCCACACTTAATTAACCTTTAGACTCAAATACCAAGCACTGGTTAGACAGAAAGGTGCAGGCAGGGAGGAAGACGACAGTGCCTGTTGGGAGGATCCTGGGCTCTGAGAAGTCCTTTGGGGTGAAGATGCCTGGATGATGCTCTGGGGAAGATCAGGCTGTGCAAAAACACAAGGCTTAGATTTGGAGGTTTAGTTCCCTTTCCCAGACTGTAGAAGGAAAAATAACCCCTTCCCAGATTATTTTCCCCCAACGTGTTCCAGCTTAGATCCCTTTCATCTGCTGTTGCTGATATTTATTGCTTAGAACCATTGACAGGAGCTGACACCAGGTTGTGCTCAGCTGTGGGAAACCACCAGGCTGAAAACTGCACAGATGGGTTTGTCTTTGTGTGTTGAGTGTTACCTTGTAGTGGCGAGGGAAAAATAATATAAAATGTGTGGCAAGGAGTGCTGTAAATGGACTTTCAGGTAGTAAAAAACTGTTAGCTGAAGGATGTTTTTTTTTTCCCTGTGTGTTTCTTGTTAAATCAGTCTCCAGAACAAAAACAAAAACGTGGCAAGCAGGGATTTCTGTGACCTTTCCCTTAGGGAAGGGTTCAAAGTCCATTGCTGGGTATGAGGATCTGAGAGATCTGAGAGAGCTGAGGATAAATATCCTGTCCCAGAGCTGTGTGGGGCTTGGTCCTCCCACAGCATTATCTCCTTGTTGGACATACCCAGGCTTTTCCCTGAGGATCTGTGGGAGACCGTGTTTGGGTGCAAAATGGGTATTTTTGTCTGTTTCAAGAGCTGCCTGTCTCCCACTCATCCCCATTTCCTTTCAGCCGTGGATCCTGTTGTTTTATGCTCGGGATCATTAATGCAGAGCTGCTCTGGCCTCCTTACAGCACGAATTGTCTCTGCTCTGTGCAGTGCAAACGTGCTTTGACCTGGAAAGCTGCTGCCAGCAGCAGATGGAGCAGACCTGCAGGCCCAGCTGCTCCATGCCCTGCCAGGTGCTGGGGACACTTTGGTTTTTAAATGCTTTGGTTGAAAGAAGCTTCCAGTCTGCTCTGGAATTGGGGATGTATCAGAGGAAACTTGGGGCGAGGCATCAAAATGTGTACTCCAAATGAGGTGACTCATTTCAGAAGAGATAAGGATGAACGAAGAGGAGACTCTGAGTGGTGGATCTAACAAAGGTGACGTAGCTTTGATGGTGTAGCATCAGTTCTGGTTTTTATATCGAGCCCTCGTTCAGCAGAAAAACAGGAGGGCTGATTTGGAGAGCACAGCTGAAAGCCAGAAGCGTGAACACAAAATACATGGCATGATAAACAGGGAGTAGCTGCTATAGGAACAGTAGCAGCTCTTGAATGTCCATGGGAAATCATTTGCTTCCAGATATGTAAATGTCTGAGCTTGTCCAGGAAGCTTAGTCCCAAATTTTTGGATAGGGCAGCAATGGCTGAGCTTGGCTTGTATTCCAGGCTCTGTGGTGGGACTTGGGCTGGGTCCTCCCCACAGCTCTTTCTGTATTCATCTCCCTTCTCAGGGAGCCTCAGGAGGCTTGGAGACAAATTGCATTTGTGCATATCAGATGGAGACTTTGGGGGCTGAAGCAGGAATTTTCAGCCTTTTGTCTTTTATCATTAGGAGTCAGGGATGGAGGTGACAGCAGAGTCATGTATGAATGCAGAGTAAACAAAGCTGCGTGTGGGTGTGATGACATGTTTCTTTTGTCCGTAATGTATTCATCCTCTGGGTGCTCCAGGATTATGCATTTAATTTGTTGTGCAATTGGCAGCGTGCTTAAGCATCCAGCTATCCTTGCCTAAAAATAACAGGAAAGCAACGGGGCTGGGGTTTTTTTGTTCAGCAGGAGATGGGCCAAGGAGACAAATGTGTTCTGCAAGCCAAGAATGCAGCCCAATCCTGACAGGCCCACCGTGGTTTTCTGGTTATTTGGGTCTTTTCTTCATCCCTTCCCCAGTTTGAAGCAGTTCTGGCCACAAGCAGCTATGAGGGAGGAAGAGTGGGCTGGTGGTTATAGCACCAGCCCAGGATTTTGGTGATTTAGGCTGAATCTCTCATTTTGCTGCTGTCTTTCTGTGTCATCTTAGTCTCTCTGCAGTTGTAATATCACCATTTCTGCACAGGCGGGTTGCAAGAGTAAATATATTAAAGACTGGGAGGCATTAAGGTGCTCCTGCAGAGCAAGAGAGTGTGCACCTGCAAATCTCAGCAGCTCAGAGGGTCCACAAAAGCAGCCTCAAATATATTATTTTTAATATCTCATTATTTCTGAGCCAGCTGGAAGACTTTGAACCATCCTTGGCAGGGAAGGAGACCTTCCTTGTCAGGTCATAGAATCACAGAATTTAGGCTGGAAAAGACCTCCAAGATCATCGAGTCCAAACTGTGACTGATTCCCACCTTGTCAACCAAACCAGAGCATGGAGTGCCACATCCAGTCATCTCTTGAACACCTCCAGGGATGGTGACTCTACCACCTCCTTGAGCAGCCCATTCCAATGTCTGACATTCTTTTCAGTGAAGAAATTCTTCCTGATGTCCAAGCTGAGGTCCAGAGCAGTGGCTTTGATTTTCCTGCCTTTGTGCCATTGGGTCTTGGTGACATCTTTCATTAGAAACAGGATTAGCTCCAGCCCAAGGGGACCCTGTCCCCACAGTGTTGGCAGTGCAAGCTCTCTGTGGCACTCTTGACTGGAAAATTGAGGATTTTGAGCTACTCTGGGCGCTTGGCACTCCTCAAAGTCGGGCTCAAGGTGCTGGTACCCGATATCATCTCCAGGTTGGTTGAGCTCAGGGATGGGGTGGGTTCAGCAGCCAGCCAGGCCTTGGTGCTCGCTCTCAGAGCTGCTCCTGCCCCGTATTTAGCAGCAGCACCGCTCAGGAGCAGTTTCTGAACTCTCACAGACGTGTTTGGCAGCTGATAACGGGGCTGAACTTTTTCTTTCAGATCCTACACAAGTTTGGAGCTGAAAAACCTTGTGAGCCCAGGGTCTGAACCCCTGGTAAGATTAAAATTCCCTACCCCTACTTCGAAAGGCTCTGAGAGTCTGTCTGGCAAGACAGGTTCATTAACAAATTAATAGAATAATCAGCGGGGCTTTGTGTGCGTTTTGCAGATAAAAAACTGGTAACAGCGTTCTTTGGCTCTTTAATGGGCTGATAAGAGCCAACTATCTGCTCCATGGCGGGGCTAATCACAGAGATAACAGAGGTTAAATCAACTGCGGGGCGCTGGCGAGGGGCCGCGCACGGGCGGGGATGGATGGATGGAGGTGGGAGCTTAGGGGTTTTAAACACGATGAAAGGGAATAGCAGCGAAGTGAGGGAAGGGAGAAAACCAGCAGCCAGCTCCGTGGATATTTCTACGAGCACTGTGCAAAGGCCACGAGGGCTGAGCCGCTGGGAGGCTGATGCAGTCGGGAAGTGGTTGGGTGAGGTGCTGGGAGCTCCGTCTGCTCTCGGGTCTTTCCATGGGGCTTTGGACAAGGAACAGGGTGCCCAGGGAAGCTGTGGCTGCCCCATCTCTGGAAGTGTCCATGGCCAGGTTGGGCGGGGCTTGGAGCAGCTGGTCTGATGGAAGGTGTCCCTGCTCATGGCAGGGGATGGAATGAGACGATCTTTAATGTCCCACCCAAACCATTCCGTGATGCCACAATTTTGAGAGTTGTTGACAGCACTTTCTCTCTAAGATAAGAAGCTGGGAACAAAGGAGCATTTGATTTTTTAGGAATCCAGCAGGGATGAGGCACAATGGGCTGTGCGCAGGTTCCCAGGCTGGTGCAGCAAAGCCAAGGCACATCATGGCCAAGAATCCCACCACCAAAAGTCCGTGCAGAGCCAGATTTCAGCCTCTTCTAGGAGGATTTCAAGCTCCATCCTAACACCAAACCACCCCTGGCCATGCTCAGCAGCTCTCCTGCCTGGCATTCCAGCCCAGCACCCTCCTCACTGCGCCCCGGGAGCCAAGCACAGCAGGAATGAGTGACAGGTGCAGGAAACCAGGTTGGGGAGCGCTTCCAGTGCCTTTCAAATCCAGGAGTCTCCTGGTTTTTCTGAACAAAGCCCACAGCCTATCTCCTCTCTGCAGGCCTTCTGCACCTGCAGCTTGCAGCGAGTGGGAGCAGCCCTGGGGTTTGCAGGCGGCAGAGCCGCGAACACGCGATGGCTTTCGCAGAAGCATCACTTTACCTTCATAAATTACAAACGTGTGCACTGAAATATTGATGGGAACACGAGAGGGATCCTTGGGCTTGCCTTGGGAATTCAGCAGCCGAGAGCAATCAGGATTCAGGGGGTGTTTTGCTTTCTGCAGGCTCCTCCGTGGAGGTTTTGAGGTGCATGTGGCATCCAGGGACCTCTGCTCGAGTGTCGTGCCAAGGGTGGAGGGTTTGTACTCGTGTCACCTCCCCAAGAGCAGGTTGTGGAAAGTGATCGTCGGGCCAGCCATGGGAAGTGCTCAGATCTGTCTTTCCCTGAAGGTCTATTAATTTATACAATATTTGCTTTGTTAAAGGAAGGACGTTGTCAGGCGGCTTTCAAGTGATGTGTGAAAGTGACTCTAATAAGACGTTCTGGGGAAGCCTGCGGGCGGCCCCGCCTCTCCGCCAAACTTCTCCGGGCTTTCTTTGAAAGGAGCAGCAGCAACCTTGATCTTCCTCACTTCCTCCTCCTCCTCCTCCTCCCACGCTCGTGGAGGCAGTTGCTGCAGGGAGCCGGGGGTGGAGGCGCGGGGCCGAGCGGGAGGGCCGGGAGCCGGGCTCGGTGGATAATTGCCTGAGCCTGACTGCCGGGGAAGGGAAGCGAGGAGGAGATGGCACGGAGGGGTGGGAGTTTTCTTTGGAGAAGCAGCTGCAGCTCTGGGTTGGTGCTTGGCTAATCAGTGCAGTGTGGAAGAGACTGTAAATGAGACCTGGATCTTCCTCCCCGAAGCCTTGTGGGCATCCTCGGAAGGGGATGTGCTTTGGATGGAAAAGGATCTCCAGTGCACCATCACCACCAGCTTGTCCTACTGTCAGGAAAATTAATCCACAAACACCAGAGGTTTCTGTCCAAAAAGGAGACAAAGGAGTCCTGTAACTTTATTTGAATAAAATGAGAAACCATGGAGCATTTTCCCTGGGGTCTCTTGAATTTTTAAGGGGATGCAGCCTCCTTTTTATCCGAATTTGACATTTCTCTCTCTCTTTCCCCATTGACTGAGGTACTTGAGAGGTACAGACTTCCCAAATCCCCTAATACAGACCCCTCCTAATGTATACCCCCTTGCCCTTCTTCTTTTTCCCTGTGTCTCTTCTTTTTTTCTAAATCCAGAGATTTAGCACAGTTTTGAGTGAGTAACAGCCTGTGTTAATTAGTGGAATTCCTATTGAATTTATGGTTCTTCCCATTGCTTCTTTCACCTCCCCATATCTGGCCTTATTTACCATCAGGCCCACAGTTTCTTTGTAAAGACACCTCCTTCTCTTTCCTTTCTCTGCTCAGGCTCTGCTGATCATTATGGGATTTTGGTCTCCCTGCTGTCTGTGCTGCAGTGTGCAATTAAACAGAGGTAGCTACTGCTGTACCCCACCTTTCTCCATGGGACAACTCTCAGTGTGTGGCTCTCCCCTTACACATCCACAGTACTCCCTGCCATGTGTTCTTCATCTTCTCCAACACCAGGATGAAGGGTTGGGATTATTTAAGGTGCTTCTTGCTGGGCCATCCCCTTGTGTTGTAGGAGAAAGTCAAAATAAGCCCCCAAATGAAAAGCGGCTTCTGGGCAATAAAGTGACAGGACGAGCATGGGCAGCCCTGGGATGTCAGTCTGTGTGTGTAAAACCTCCCAGGTAAACGGTGTTTTCAGGGATTTTTATTGTTTTTTGCAAATATTGAAGGAATTAAGTATTGATTAACTCATTAATGCTGTGCTCCGCTATCCCACCTTTCATCCCAGAAGCTCCAATCCTATTACGGCTGTTAAGGAAGCGTGAACAGGGGGGGATTTGCGTGGTGAAGGGGTAAACTGAGGCACGGGTCCAAGCTCAGCTGAGCCAGGCTCACAGAGCTCTGCCTCTTCCTCCTTCTCCTCCTCCTCCTCCTCTTCCTTCAGACCCCAACTGGCTGGAGCAGAGCAGGGCTGTTGATAAAACATCCAAACCATTAGATCCTAAAGAGAGAACAGAAATGGGAGATAAAAGGTGACCCCTTGCCTCGCCTCCCTCCATCCCCAGAGAGATCCCTGCATTCCTGGGGGTTTTAACTTCTGGAAAAGACTTTTAGGTAGTTCTGGCAAGAGGGAGGGGAAAAAAAAGAAATAAATAATTACAACTAAGAGGCACAAGAAGGTGAGAGAGGACCCCAATTCCTGCACGGGGCAATGGTGTGAAGGTGCCATCTGGGAGCTCAGAGCAATCTCTTAATTCGGGGTAAGGAGCCTTGACACAAACTCTGGCAGTGACAAAATGCCTTCCCCCCCCCTTTATTTTTTTAAAATTTTTAAGGTTTCTAGGAGGCTTAATTAATTAGCTAAGATGTTTTCCACTGTTATTGTGCCTCCCCTCAAAGGCTTCTGACAGTAAATTCTCATCAAGTGGAAGATCTAATAAGTGCCAATTATTGAAGTTTGCTAATTGCCAGCTAATAATAATGCTGATTAATAATGCTTTTAACACCACTGTTGATTTCAAATGTGTCATTTCTTCTGCTTTTTGGCTAATTGGGGTAAAAATCAGGTCGGTGGCATTTTTTTGTCCAAAGAGCACATTGTTCTAACCCTGGAAAAACCGGCAAAGTTTTTAAGTGAGAGTTTTAAAAATAAAGAAATAAGCTCGGGAGGATAATGCATCGCAGAAAAGCGGTTCGTTCATTTCCTTGACAAGTGTAATTTAATTTTAATTATTTATGATTCTTCATAGCCCGCTAGAAAATGTTCTGTAGGATATTTTGTAAAACTAATGAAGTCTTAGTAATAGAAGACCTAACTCGAGCCCCGCGCGGAGCCGCGGGAAGATGCAGCTTGTCTCTCTCCTTCTGATTAATCCGTATCATAGCAGGGATGTTTTGCATGATTATCCTTTAGGAGTCCCACCCAGGCGGGGATGCTGCTGCTCCAGTTGCGTGGGAAGTGCATCCCAAAGCTTTATGCTGGTTTTGCTGCAAAACTTTTTCCTTTTGGAGCTGTGGTGATGGGACACGCCAGTAACAGGGGAGTCTTGCCCTCATTAGAGCATCCCACGTTATGCCATGGGATTTGCGATCCCACTGGATTGATTATGAAGTGGGGTTTCTCTCTAAATTATTCCTATTTTGATTTCTGCCCCTAAATGCTCCAGGGGGTGAGGAGTCATGGAGCAAGGAGGGGAGGGGCGTTGCTTTGAAATTCCTCAAAGGAGAGCAATGTGTCACAGTTGCGGCATCGCTCAGGGTTTGGGATGGGCAGGGATGCCGGCATTCCCCACCCCTAGGGATGGATCAGTTTTTGGGATGGGCAGGGATGCCGGCATTCCCGACCCCTGGGGATGGATCGGTTTTTGGGATGGGCAGGGATGCCGGCATTCCCGACCCCTGGGGATGGATCAGTTTTTGGGATGGGCAGGGATGCCGGCATTCCCGACCCCTGCGGATGGATCCGCCGGGCAGGCGTGCCCACAACAGCACGGGGCCTTGAGCGGAAACCTAAATTTAAATGTTAAAAAGCTTTTGTTCATTACTGGTGGCATTTCCTCCCCCTCCCCATTTGTCACTTGGAGCGGAGCTGTGACTCTTTTAATATCAAACAAATAATAAGCTCCCTCTAAAGTGATTTTTCTGACAAGGAGCTCAATATATTAAACTTTATCTATATTTTAATAGCCAATTTCACACCAAACTGCCTTCTTAATAATGTATTTACCACCTGGGGATATTATTCCAACCCATCTGGAAAGAATTGGAAATTAACTGTCCCTAAACTGAGTCTGTGTGTGCTTTAGATGCAGTGGAGATAACAGCGGTGTCATTCCTAGGGGAAGTGGGGGAGGAAGCTCATCGTGCACCGAGCAAAATGTCAGCAGCAAAGGCAGTAGCTGGCAGGGAAACGAGCACTCTCCTCCCTGCACCCGAGAGCCCAGCCCCAGCCCACCTCTAGAATATTCAGCCTCTCCCAGGAAGAGCCCAGAGCACCTCAAGGGCCTCTCCTGTGCTGTAGGAGTGGAGGGTTGTGGTTTCCAAGGATGCAGCATGGATGCAGGGCTCCGGGGAACGGCAGCATCGTGCCCAGGCTGCTGCTGCTCACCTGCCACCGTGGTGTCAGTGGGCACCCAAAGGAAGGGGAAAAGTTGTATTTTCTCAACTGGTGCTTCTCATGGCAGTTTATCTGGTCGGGCAGTGTGTTTAACTCGCTCCATTTCAGCGTGGTTCTCTCTGGATCACTCTGATCCCATCTGAATCAGCACTGAAGCCTGGGCAGATTGCAGCCGCCCCCTCTGCTTGTGTAGGTGTGTGTTTGGAGAATATCCCTTTGTTTAGTCTAAGATGTATTTATAGCTACTGTTACTATTCGCTTCCTTCCCCCTCTTTCAAGGGGTTGGACAATTCAGCTCCCCTGGCACTGGGTTCTGTGTGAAAAAATCATGGGATGATCCAAGCCCTGTCCAGCCTGGCCTTGAACAGGGATGGGGCAGCCACAGTTTCTCTGGGCACCCTGTGCCAGGCCCTCACCACCCTCACAGGGAAGAATTCCTTCCCAATATTCCAATATAAACCTGCTCTCTCCCAGTTTGATCCATTCCCCTTGTCCTGGCACTACAGTTCTTGATAGAGACCCTCTTCAGCTTCCTTGGACACTCCCCTCAATACAGGAAGGAATTTTGACTGTATTTCTTATCCAATTAAAGCCTATCAAGGTCTGTCTAGGTGATATCACCCATTCCTGACTGTACAGAGCATACCTTGCAGTGAAGGGGCATCAGGGCATTGCTGGGACATCCAGTCCAAGCCAGAACTGGGTTTTCCTTTTTGCCCTCAGCAAAAATTCCTTCCTGATCTTCCCGGATATGTTTGCTGTGAGGTCAGGGCTGATGGTTTTTACACCACACCTGGTCTTACCTCACTTGATTATCGCTGATAAAAGGCCCTCAGAGCACAGATATTGCTGCCAGCATTCCCCATGGATGCACAGACCCCTCTCACACCGCTCTTCTCGGCAGAAAAATCCTGATGAATTCCATTGTTTTAAAGATTTCCTTGAATGTGACGGTGTTTGGAGGTTTGTTTTTGTTATTCATAAATTTCTACGAGACATCACCGCACCAAAGCAGATTAATCCTTGCAGTGTTTCCTTTTGTTTTTGAAATAATTAAGGGCAGCTGCTACTTAAAGTCAGCTAAAACATTCCAGTTTTAGATAAAAGTGCCTCGTGTTTCTTGTTGTAATGAAGTAGTTTGACACGGAGATGAAAGTCTCTGCTGTTTTTGTTGTAAAAACTGGTTTTGACGCCATTTTTGAACAATGTCAAACTGTTTCCTTACATTTTGAACAAGACACGCTTTGATCTAGGGGAAAAAAAAAACAACCCCGAGATGTTTCAATCAGAATGGAAAAGCAGCAGCCCTTAATGATTTTAAAATAGGATCAAATGTTTCAATCATTATGTTATGTCACATAATGACACCCTCGTAGCTGTGCTGTGTGATGCTCAGCGTTGCATTTAGCATCGGGAAATGTTGTAGAAATAATTCAAAATAATCTAAAATGCTGAAATGAAATAGTGAAATTGCAAAGTGGCTCCTTAAAGCGTCAAAGGAAAATTCTGGTTTCTGGCAGTTTCGGAGTTGCTGAGCTCATCGGAAGAAAGTGCGCGGCTGCTTTTGGGTTTTTTCATTCCGAATCCAAGCGAAAACAAAGCGTGGAGGAGTTAAAAGCACCTTGTGAAATGGAAATTCTGCAAATCGACCCATTTTACCTGTGATCCCCTATTGCTGTGGAACAAGGGGAAGCGCTGGGGAGGAGGAGGAGGAAAAGGAGTGGGACACTGGAGTCTGCAGCTGTGCCCAGCCCTGGGGATCGGGGCTGAATTGGTTTTGGAAGGGGTTGGGAAGCAGAGAGGTGTTTGTGCATCCCAGTGCTAAACCAGGCGGGTTTGGGCCCCTTCTCTTTTTGCCGCTTTTGCATTTCCCAGCAGAAAAGTTCCGGGAGTGAGGGATGGAGGCAGCAGGGTGGAGGGGTCCAAAGGGCTCGATCCCGTGGCACCTGGATCTTTGGGCGTTGGGACCAGGTGGGTGACAGCCACCTCTGAGGCCCCCAAACCGTGAGCTGGGCGGGATGGCTGCATGTGACAGCCGGGTCAAGGAGGAGAGGGGCACAAAGGCTGCTGAGATCCTGCCAGGGGAGGAGATGAGCGCTGACAGTCACCTGGGGACCCCGAGATACCAGAATCCCTCACTTAATCAGACAGATAACGGGAGCAGCAAGAGATGAGGCAGGAGCAGGAACTGCTGAACAATAGGAGCCAGCCCCCCCGGGCCCTCGTGCTGCGACTGAGATAATAAACTATATAAATATCTGTCACTGCGCGATAAGTGATGAATTAGAATCAATTATATGTTTAAAAGAATAGACCTCCCCATGGTGTTACTCTCCAGATCGGTGATGGCTCCTGCCTGGGCTTGGCAGTGCTGGTGGCACTTGCTGGCACTGTCACCATCAGGGCTGGGACACCTCGTGCAGGAGCTTTGCAGCGCCGGGGAGCTCGGCGTGGTGGCAGCCGAAATCAAAAGCGACAGCTGAGATTTTGGCGTTTAATTTTGCTTCTCCTCCTGGTCCCAGCAGAGCCACGCGTGGCGTGTGGATGCAGCCAGCAGATGCCGTGCCTGGTGCAGAGATCTCCAGCGCGCTCCTCGTTATTTGGGGTTTTTGGAGATTCTCCGTTTTTCCTGCATTATCAGCTGCTCCACGTGTGCGGCCTCGCTGCTGCTCCCTGCCTGGAGCAGCGATTCCCGAGCAGCTGAGTGCTGTTGTGCTACATAACACCCGCTTGAGTGCGGTTTTCCTCTCCCTCTAATGCCAGGAGGAGAGACAAAGGTGTGAAAATGCAAGATTAACCCCGTGAGTCACCCATCAAGTGATGCGTGCGTTCCTGAGGCAGGAGGGGGGAATCCCGGCTGGATTGCCCTGTTAGTGCGTGGTGGATGCGATGGTTGGCAAATGTTCCCAAGAGAGCTCTTGCAGGACGGTGGGATGGCTGTGCCTGTCCAGCCCAGTCCCAAATTCGGATTGAAAGCAGAGCTGTTGTCCAGAAAAGCTGTGGCTGCCCCCGGATCCCTGGAAGTGTCCAAGACCAAGTTGGACAGGGTTTGGAGCAACCTGGGACAGTGGAGGTGTCCCTGCCCATGGCAGGGGGTGGGATGAGATGAGCTTTAAGGTCCCTTCCACCCAAACTATTCTGGAAATATGTGATATTCGGTCTTCTGATCGTGCTGCTTCCAAAGGGGCTCAGGAGGAGGACTGGGGCAGGGAGGAAACCACCCAGAGGTGGTGGGTGTGTCTGTGAGCTGGTCTGGTTGGGAGTTGGACTAGATGACCTTTAAATATCCCTTCCAATTTAAAGTTGGACTTGATGGCCCTTGAGGTCGTTTCCAACCTTAATGATTCTGTGACTCTAAACCATAATTCTGTGCTCATTTTGGTGAGGGTCAGAGCTGAGTCCTTTCTTCTCCTGCAGGAATTGTGGTGCTGTGATGTGTCACAGGTGTGCTGCAAAGGGTTTTGAGACACTGGGCTTGGTCTGGATCCTTCCTTCCTCAGCATGTTTCCAAATCCAGCCTTTCCAAACCAACCCAGAACCCTGCTCAGGTGTTCTCAGGGGTTTGCAATGTTCTATATTGCTCTAATTAATCTGAGGTTTTTCTCACTGAGGGCAAATGCTTTTTGCTGCCCTCCTTCATCCATGTCCCGTTCCTTCTGCAAGCTGGGGAGTTTCCCTGCTCCCTGCATTGACAGGAGGGAAAATACTCTTTGTCCACGAGAAGTTGGATTGGAAACCTGTGCCTGGGCTGGTTTGCTTTATTATTTTGTTAAATAGCACAACTTGCAGCCATAAAGCCCTGGAAGGCTGTGCTAAGCAGGGGCGCTGGGACCAGTGCTAATGGATTGAAGCGAGCGGCTCACCAGCCACAGGGGTGCCCTGGGATTTCCCTTTTGAATCTTATTTACATTCGGACTAACTATAGCTCCCAAGCTCGGCTATAAATAATTTCTGGGAAAGAGTTGTCTAATTAAACGTACAGCAGCGAAGAAAGTACTTTTAACCACAACACTGGTGTCCTAATGAACGTAATCACTGGATGGGGACAGCTTAGGAAACAGAACTTGACATCTCCCGGCGGAGGCAGAGAGATGGAGGGGGAAACCTACTTGGGGAGAATTCCCAATCAATATTTAATTGTGTAGCATGTAATCTGCCTTAGTATTTTTTAAAATAAAATTAAAGCCCCACAGAAACTGGAGAACCTTTAAAGCAGATTTGAGAAGGGGGAGTCATTCAGGTTTTTATAGCTATCTGGGGAGGGAACAGCTTCAAACTGCCCCCACAGGCATGCAAATTGTTCTGTACTTGGCAGAACAGCCTGGATTCAAGCTTTGACCAGGGATTTACTGCTTTGCCCCGGGATTTACTGCTTTGCCCCATCCATCACAGTCTTCCTCCCTTCCTGGGGCCTCAGTTTTTTTGTCTGTAAACGAGGAATACAGAAATTCCCCCAAACCTCACAGGTGCCCAGCTGTAGCTTGCATCTGGAATGCATTTTGAGAATGAGAAGTCATCAACTTACCCACAATAATGGGTATCCATAAAATTCACAAGGGCATGGAGTGACAGGACATGGGGGGATGGCTTTAAGATGGCAGAGGACAAATTTAGATTAGAGCTTGGGAAGAAATCCTTTACAATGAGGGTGATGAGGGTGGCACAGGGTGCCCAGAGAAGCTGTGGTTCCCCCTGGATCCCTGAAGTGTCCAAGGCCAGGTTGTATGGGGCTTGGAGCAACCTGGGATAGTGGAAGATGTCCCTGCCCATGGCAGGGGATTGGACTGGATGATTTTTAGGTGCTTTCCAGCCCAAACCAGTCTGTGAGTCTGTCTCAGCCCTGTGCCACGGTGCTGTGGAGGTAAAACACAGCAAGATCAGGTGGGTGGGTGATGGGCAGAGCTCGGTGCCTTGGGCGGATGGAGAGGTGGATCCAGGTTGAACCTGAGGCAGCAGAGAGGCTCCTGGGCAGGGCCTGATGCTCAGCTGGGAGGTTTTGGCTCCGTGTGGGAGTAGGGAAGGTGTAAATGCCTGAGGAGAGGCTGCTCGCTGGCAGGATGGATCTGTGTTTAGCAAGGAGATGTGTCCCCAGCTCTGTAGAATGTCACACCAGGTGCTGCTGAGCCACTGGGAAACATCCAGTGTTAATGGTTGGACTTGACTGCCTTAGAGGGCTTTTCCAACATGAATCATTCTGGGGAAAATGATTCTGTGAAATAAAGCAGGGCAGCTCTGGCTTGCACCTTGCAGTGTTTGTGTTTCTGACAAGACTGGGACACAGAATTAGGGGGCCACCAGCACGAATTCACACATCTCCAGCTGGACCAGAGATGCTGATTTGTGCTGCTGGACCCTCAGTCCCCTCCAGCGTGGAGGAGGATTTGGGAATCACAGCCTGGAATGCCTGTCCCGCTGGTTTGTGCGGTGGTGGCCCTGGCAGGGACGTGCAGCAGTGGATGCTGCTGCTCTCTGCCTGTTGCAGCTCAGGCAGCACCGCCAGCCCCTGCCGAGCGCTCGCTCCATCCCCCGGGAATTCACTCCGGCTTCCCTGCGATTAATCTCATCGGCCACTGGATGTCAATGTTGCCTCATCCAATTACGAGCGGGACAATCGTGGATCTTCAGGAAGGGGGAGAAAATGCTGCTGTCAGAATATCGCAGGTTGGATGTTGTTTTCTTCAGCGAAGTTGGTTATTAAACACCGTAGAGCCACGTACGAAGGGGAGGAATCAGTCACTGCTCTTGTTTGGCTCAGCCAGGGCGGGATTTGATCCCATCTGCATAAAGACTAAACCTTGATTTGGGATGAAGAGCCTCGGCAGAATGAAAAGCTGGATACAAAAGTGTATCTCCCTTCCTTGAGGCACAGCTGAGGTGTTGGTGGTTGGCACTGCACCCTTGCGTGGTGCTCAGCAGGACAGGGATGTGTTCCTTGGAGCTGGGTGCCAGGGAGCTTTGAGGATGTGTATTCAGAAAATCCAGTTCTGGAAGCGGAGGATTGTCAGGAAGCAGATCTGGATTTAAACACTGCAGCTTGGCCTCCTCCCCGTTATCCATCTTCCAGCCAGTCGTGGGGAAGAAGCTGTATCCTGCCAAGATTCATGATCAGGAACGCCTCTCCCCCACCTTCTTCCTCCTTTCCACAAATATTTTAAAGCCAAGCCCTGGGCTGGGAAACAGGTGCCTGTCTGCACACCCAGATGGGATATCTGTGGCAAAAGCGAGATTTATTGGGAAGTGGGAGCCCTGAGTTAGGATGGAGGTCTGTAGGTGTGGTCTGGTGGGGTGAGATGCACCTCAGTCCTCTCCTGTGGTGTGGAACCACTCATTTTGGACCTTCCCACAAAGAAAACCTGTAGATGTAGAAGCTCTGGGTGTGTCCTTTGCTTGGATAGAACATCCCTGGCAGTGGGATCTGTGGAGAGCTCCCTGCCCTCCCTCACACCTCTGCAGCAATTAAAGTCAGGACATTGCTCCCTGGAGCTGCCAGCCCGCTGCCTTCCTTTCCCAGCTGCAAAATAGAAGGAAAATGGATTTGTGCTTTCCATCCCTCTGGAATTATCAACCCCCCTCTTTCACGTTGAGTTCATTTGAGCACGTTAATATCTCAAGTTTAATGATAAGTCTAACGGAATTCATTTATAAGATAAATAAGATGTTATTAGTACATTAGTAGCAAAAAATGTGCAAGGACACTGCTAATCTAAGGTGAAAATGCCTTCCTGCGTGAAATTTAATTAGCAGATTGTGTTCTATTAGTGACTTTTATGGGGATTTCATGAAAATGAATACAAATATGATCCAGGCAGCCTCTCCTGTGAAATGAGAGCCTCACTATCCTACTCTCCCTCTCCCCAGCAGGAAAACATGGATGTGTGTCCTATTCCTTTTCCAGAGGGAACTTTGTGGAGGCAGAAAGGCAGCCTGTGGCCACCTTGCAGGGTGGGGATATTGTTGAAGGTTGTCTCAGAAAATGAGTGTGCTCATAGTGAGTGAAACAGTCTGGGGGAGTCAGAAATATCCCAGCTTTTCCCTCTGCCTGAGCAAGCAGCTGGTCAGAGCTGCTTTCCCATGAAAAAAAAGCAGCCATGGTTATGGAGCTCTCCTTCGTGCTCGGAATTTTCTCCCTAGCCAGATGTCCTGCAGCAGGCAGCAGCGGTGGCACAGGATGCCAGGTCCTGCCCAGGGTCCGTGGTGGGGACGCGGTGTCACAGTGCCATGTGCTGGCGTCCCTGCGCGTCCCGCAGGCCTGCTGGTGTGAGGGAGCTGCAGGGAATGGAGCCCATCCAAGAACATCATACATATTTTAAAGACTTATGGTCCCCCAGCAAGCCCGAGGGGGTTGTGCAGCTGTCACTGCCAGGCTGGGCTGGAGTCACACGCTGCAGAGATGTGCCCGTGTCCCTTTCCTTGCGGCTCATCTTGCAAAGCCAGCACAGCAGGGACTCTGCAAAGGAGCTGTGGAGGTGACACTGATGCATCTTCCTTGGTTTTGTGCTGAACACCAGCACTTGGGGTGTTTCTGGAGCTGGAAAACATTTCCATGCTGTGGTTTCAGGAGCTTATGGATGACTTGGAAAGGAAAAGCATCTTGGCATCAGCAACAAGGAAAGAAATAAATGAAAGGCTTTTCTGCTCTCAGTCTTTCCTGGGAAGACTGTCATGCATACCCCGCTTTGGGGAGAGTTGCCACTGGCATGACCTCCTCCACTCAATCTAGAACCTTCTGGTCCCAGTCCCTGTGTGTGCCTGAGGGAGATGACATGAATCCCAGGATGGTTTGGGTTGGAAGTGAGTCTTAAGTTGATAAGGTGGTGTTGGGTCGTAGGCTGAACTTGATGATCTCAAAGGTCTTTTCTGACCTAGTTAATTCTGTGATTTGATGTTTCTGTAAAAACCATCCCATTCCACTCCCTGCCATGGGCAGGGACACCTCCCACTAGACCAGGTTGCTCCAAGCCCCATCCAGCCTGGCCTTGGACACTTCTAGGATGGAACAGTCACAGCTGTCCCTCAGTGATGCTGTGCTGGCTCCTTGCTCTTGGGACGAAAACCCAGGCTGAGGTTCTGCCTCATCCAAAATTGTGGCAAAACTGCTGTTGGCTTTAGAGTGGCCAGGAGGGTCAGGCAGAGTCGTGGGCTGTCTATGTGATCTTTATTTGAAATGACTTGGGAAGGTTTTGGAGCCCCAGAGGAGCAGAGAGAGCTTTTCTGCCCTGGGAAGCAGCACAGGAGGGTCACCTCCCCTTAGCAGAGCTGTCCCACCTCTTGTGTTCATGCAGAATGACTCTGGTGGCCCTGCCAGGATTTTGAGGCTGGGGAAGAGGCCATGAGTTACTGCAGGAGGCATCTGGTGGTGGTTCCAAAGCTCCTTCCCTGCCATCTGTGGGTGCAGGATCCAGCTCTTGCCGATTCCTCTGCTGAACAGCAAAGCGAATGCTCGGGGAGTCATTATTCATGCAGATGATCCTCACAATTCAATAGAGGTAATTAGGAGAATGATGGAGGAAATTAGCACTTTCTGCGGGTTTATTAATATTAATAAAATGATTCCACGGTTAAAAATAATAATAATAATAATATTCATAAAATAAATACATAACTGCAGAAGAGCTCTGCCCAGCTACTAAACACCAGGCTGCTCCAGGCAGGAATCAACAGGCAGCTGGAATCAGCCTGCTGGTTTTTTCCCCTTCTAAAGATGGAATCATAGAAGTCAGAATCAGTTGAGGCCTATTTGGAGTAATTTCTTGTTTCCCACTTTTATCTTCCACATTAGGGAGAGGAAATAAAGCTCAGCAAATATTGAAGGCTTTGGGAAGTTGAGGGACTTGTCTTAAGTGTGCCAATGGTCTTGAAAATAGGATGTTTTCTGATAACTGCTGATGGGACAAGGGTGAGGACTTCAACTTGACAAAGGGCAGGGTTAGATGGGATATTGGGAAGGAATTCCTCCCTATGAGGGTGGGGAGGCCCTGGCACAGGGTGCCCAGAGCAGCTGTGGCTGCCCCATCCCTGGAAGTGTCCGAGGCCAGGTTGGACAGGGCTTGGAGCAACCTGGGACAGTGGAAGGCACCCCTGCCCATGGCAGGGGGTGGAATGGGATGGGCTTTAAGGCCCCTCCCAACCCAACCCATTCTGTGATGATCCTGTCATGTGACTGAGGCATATTTGGGACAGTTTCTTGTTTCCCGCTTTCATCTTCCACGCTGGGGAGAAGAGCTGAACCTCAGAAGATCTTCAAGGCTTTGGAAAATTGAGTGGCTCATCTTTAATGTGCCAAAACTCTTGAAAACAGGATGTTTTCTGAGAGCTGCCTCTGATTCCTGTTGTCCTCTTGCTCCTTCACCTGATGTGTAGTGATCCTAGGTGGAAAAGCATTCCCACATCTCCACTTGCCATAGACTTGGTGTAACGTGGCTATGGATACCCATTGCCAGGTTGCTCCCTCTGTTGTATTTCCCATTCCATGCTGATTTCAACAGAGGACCACAGATCTCTGCCCCCCATGTGCTCTGGGAATGTTTTCCAGATCCCCGTGCCTCTGGTGTGCCAGATGTGCAGGATTTGGAGGGAGGTTATTTGCACAGGGTGAGGAGATTATCAAATTAAAGACAGCACAGAATGCTATTAATGAAAATACATGACAAATGTATTTAAACATGTAAAAATTTAATTAGAATTTTTATTATTAAAGTCTTGCTACAAGTGCTTTCTGAAGCCCTCTTCTTTCTGTGGAGATCAAGGCTGCTTCATTTTCTTGCATGCTAAGAAGAGGATTTGGGGAAAGGAAGGAGAATAATTATACCAAATGTCTTCAGAAGAAGGCAAGAGGAGTTTTCCTTTGGATACTGGGTGTGGAGTGAGGCCTGGCTGGACCCATGGGGATGCTTGCCTAGATTTGATTCTTTTAGAAAGGCATTAATGTTGTTTTGCAGTATCAAAACACTTCTCAGGCCAGGAGGGACATCTGGGGAGGTTCAGTGTCAGACTGAGGATGGTTCTGAACTCTGAGGATGGCACCAGGCTGTCAGGAAGGGCAGCAAAGATCCCAGGTGGGCTGATGGACCTGTGGCTCCTCCACCCGTGGCAGATGTGTGAACCTGAAAAACTTACAGGGAGAGCAAAGAGAAGGAGCTCAGAGCCCCATGGAGCTCCCAGGCTGTGTGCTCCCTGCCCTTTCCTCCTCAGAACACCTCTGATCTCCCTGCTCGGGGCCCTGGGGAGCAGCTCTGCTTGTTTTCACTCCACAGGGAGTTGGAAATATGCCAGGAACAGCTCTCCTGGCTGACCTGACTGTACTGGTTCTCCTGAGCTAGAGATGCCAGTCTGGTGGGTGATGCCAATTCCCAGAGCCTTCTCCTGCTGTCTTTATTAAATGGGAAAAGATCAGAGTGGTTGAACCCTTTGCTTTAATGAGAGATTGCATTATATTAAATGATAATTGCAAAAAAAATCAGTTTCTATAATTAAAAGGAGACCTCACAGCCAGGCAATGGAGGCTTTCTGCAGCTCCAAAGATCTCAATCTTCAGCATCTCATTGCTGGGGAACCTCATGTTCTCTGAGTTTTTGGGTTGCTTGTGGTCAGCAAAGGCCACGATGGGGTCTGAGATGGAATTCCCTGTCCCATCCACTCGGGAGCCATATATATCCTGCACTCCTATGGCAGAGCTGGTGAGGGGAGGCAATTATTTCCTTTCCAGAGGAATTTGCAGGGCTGGCAGTTTTAAGGAGGGGGGAAAGCAACCCTATCTCCCAACTTGTAAATTAAGCAGATCTGGTTGGGAACTGTCACCGCAGGAGAAGAAATATGAAACCTCTGGGGTCATGTATGCAGAGTAATTTTTCTGACTGTAACTCTACTTAAAAGTAAGGATATGATGGAAATGCTTAGAGCATTTTAAATGGACCCAGCAGAGATCTGCTCCAGCTCCAGTGAAGTCTGTGCAGACTTTATTGGGTGTTGGCTTTCTCTAAACTTGCTAACACCAGAGTTTAGTGCGTGACTGAGAAATAAATTGGTTCCTTCTCCTTATTAACTGAAAATACTCTCAGATGAAGGAGAAGGAACCGTCCTATTTTTAATATTTTGGTGGGATTTAAGGCATGAGATTGAGGGGGTCAGGAATGTTGAGGTGAGGCACTGAGGTGCTTGGTCCCCACCTTGGCCCAGGGTTCTCCACAAAGGATGGATCAGGTGTCCAAGTGATGGAAACACCCCAGGGGTGAAGCTGACCTTGAAAAACATCAAGGATGTCTGTGTGTTTGTCAGGCTCACTGGCCGTGTGAGGGAATAGTCAACAAGGCTCATTTTAAGGAACTAAAAAAAAACCTCCACAAAAGCTCAAAATGTGAGCCAACATGAGCCTCCCTTGGGAGTCACTGAAGGCACTTCCAGTCCCAATTCTGCTCCCAAGGTTTTCCCTGTCTCACTCTAAAGTGGCTGAGCAAAGCCAACCTGGTGAAACCTGTCAGAGGAGCTCTTTGAAAGGAGCTGTGACCCTGAAGCTGTCCGTGGGTGGTGTGTTGGATTCTGGGACACGCTGCATTCAGGGAGTTCATTTAGGGGGAAGAGCAGGAGAGATGGATCATGACCTCTCCCTGGCATGCAGGCCTGGGGAATGGCAGGGTTTTCCTCCCTATTCTGAATTTGAATTCCCAGTTCCAAAGACCCCACTTGGCTCTGCTCTGCTCCAGCCCCATCAGTGAGACATTTGAAGGCTGGTGCGTGTTGGTTTCTGGCAGGTGGAAAAATGAGAATGCCAAGGCAGAGGCAGGAGGATCCCAGGGGATGGTGAGCAGAGTGATGGGTGCTTTGCTCCTTGGTGCACCCTTTGTGAAGTTTATGGAGCTATTTGAGACTCAAGAGTGTCCCAAAGTGTTTTCCTGCAAGGCACAAGCAAAGGGAGAAAGAAGGATTTGGAGCTCACATCCACCTCAGAGCAATCATCTCCCTCTCTGTGGGAGTGCTCCCACCTCCCTTGGCAATTCTCTGGGAAGCAGGATGGCTGAACCAGACACACCATCCCCAGCAGAAAATGCAGTTCCCTGGGGTTTGATTGGAAGGATGCAGACAGGGCAGGGTGTGCTCCACTGTCCTGTGGCTCAGTGGAGAGCCAGGCTGGCCAGGTGGCCTTGGGACAGCCTCCTCCTGCTCTGGGGTCAGGTATTCCATTTTTGTAGTGATCCTAGGAGGAAAAGCATTCCCACATCTCCACTCGCCATAGACTTGGTATAGTAATCAACATTGGGGCATCAGACTTCTTAGACGAGACTGTGATGTTGTATGGAGGTTTTTATTCTACAGCCAGAGACTAAGATTACTATAGATCACTCTATGATTACTTGCTAAGACTGCTCCTATGACTGCTACTATGGCCACTGCCATGGCTACTCCCTTATGGCCACTGCCCACTACTACGTAGTGAAAATTCCCTTGATCCCATCCCACACCCAGGATGTGCCATCACACAAACAGCAAAGATAAACAATCCCCTAGAAGGTCCCCAAGTCCAATCCTCTCCCACAATGGGTGCACAAGGCCACAAAGCCATGATCCTCTTTTGCCATGTCCATCCCTGGTGACCTGGATGTGCTTCCTGCTCCCCTCTGGGCCTGGGGAAGGGGCTCAGCTCTGGGCCTTGCAGGCCCTGCTGTTCTATAACACACAGAGTGTAAACCAACACTTGGTGTAACATGGCTATGGATACCCATCTCCAGGTTGCTCCCTCTGTTGTGTTTCCCATTCCCATTTATGTTGATCCCAGCACAGGATCACGGATCTCTGCCCCCCATGTGCTGTGTACCCTCATACAGGCTTTGAAGCACCCAGACTGCAGCCACAGTAGGGAGATACAGAGAATCTGCTGCTTTTCTGCTTACTTAGTAGCATAAGGAATGCTCCAGATTATCAGCCCATAAGGAATTATTAAAGCTGGGTTTGCTGGCTGATTGAAGACTGGGCAGCTGTGGGTGCATTCCTGTAGGTATCCATGGAATGTAGCCTCTGGATGCTCAGGACTGAGGTGTGATAGGAAAAAATCTGGATGGAGAGGAGAGTGACAGCCAGCCCAGCTTTTCCTTCTCCTCCCCCAACTCCCTTCCTGCCTCTGCTGGATTTCCATGGTGTGAGATTTTTCACCCCATGCATTGGAAACAGTATCTTGGAGCAGCTTTGGAGCCATTTGTTTTCCCTTTAATTGGCTAGTGGGGAGAAAATAACGAAGGGAAGTCATGCAGGGGAAGTTCTCATCGGTGCCATTTTTGGCAACAGAGTCACAACATCCTAAATTTATTTATTTAATTGCATTATTAAAAATATAAATAAAAATAAATCCAGGAGAGCAGCCGGATCTATGCTTTGCATCTCTAAAATAGAACCATAAATGCCACGGAGCACTGGGGGAATGATTTATTAGCCTGTTATCGTGAGTGACTGGGACGCTTTCGATGGAGTCCTTGCTAATTTCTAACAGCTGCATTAAATCACAGATGCTATCAGCTATTATAAAATAATCACCCAGCGCTCTGCGAACCAGCACGAGCCCAGGGTCAGTGCTGGAGCCCTGGATTTGTTTCACATCTCCCCTCCGTTTCCTGCGAGGGTGGGAAATAAATAGGGCTTGTAGCGGCCTCATTTTATCATCCAGGAGTTGACAATAAATAAAAACCTCTATAAAACTTTTTTTTCTAAAAGGAGTTTCGACCGGAATTTGCAATGAGAGGGAACCTGATTTTGTGCTACGTGATGTCAGGACTCCCGGGTCCTGTTTCTAGCTCAGAGAGGGAGCTGAGTTTGCTGATTTATGGGGCAGACGGAGGATTTCAGGGGTTTGGCTGCAGACAGGGCTGGAAGGAAAGGAGCAGGTCCTGTGGCAGCAGGAAACGTCTGTCGGCTCCTCCGCCTTCGCTCCTCGCTGCTCTTTCAGACAAGTCACTTAAATTTCCCTGCAGCTCGGCTGCCTTCCTCTCGTTTGACAAATAACGTGTGTGTTTATGTGCCTGGGCTCCGGAGGGGGTTAATACTTGGCCTGGAAATCTCTTTAGAAGTGCCAATTTGTAGCGACAGAGAAACAACAATGAATAGAAGAGCCTGCGAGGACCAGAAGAAGCGAGTGAGCGGCTGCTTATCAGGATGGTGGCTCACAGAGCCAGCTGCAATAGCAGGGGTAGTTGTAAAGGGTGAAGGAGATGGGAAGGAAAAAAAAAACCAACCCCACAAATAAATAAAAATAAAGCAGTTAGGAAGAAAATGCCACCCATCTGCAACACTCATATTTTTCTTGACGGTTTTGCTTTATGTTAGAACAGCTGCTTAACATGACAAACTCCAGCTTTAATAACGAGGAGAGGGAGGAGATGCAGGGACAGAGCTCTCTGGCTCATCCTGCTCTCTCCTGCTCCTCCCTGGGGGTGAACAGCCCAGGGCAGGGTCACCCTGGTGTCCTGCACCACCTTGTCCAGCCTGGGAAGATCAATTTGGACCCAGTGCCTGTTGTTTTGGGAACAGTCATGGTTTTGAAGCACTGTGTCCTTGTTTGAATTGGTGGGGTTAAAGGGGTTCTAAGGAAGAAGGAGCCTCAGGGCTGGTTTTTTGTGGAGCAGCAGCTCCTGGTGACAGCTTCAAGCCATGTGTCCATGGGGAACAATGGTTTGGAGGGACCCTGGGCTTCCAGGAGAGCTGTGGGCAGATCTCTCATTTCCCCAGAGGTGCTGGGGCTCCTTTGTCTTTTCCTACCCTGTCATTGTCTCTGCAGAATGGGATAGTGGCTTTGCAGCTTGCAGGTTGTTTCCTTCCTGCGGTATCGGGGATTGTCGGGCTGTCAGCAGCCCGGAGATAGCAGGGATTGCTGACAGCAAGCAGAACTCAGTCAGAGCTCTGCACAGAAACCTTGCTCAGCCTTTGAAACCGCAGTCAAACCCTCCCCCAAGGTTACTCTTCCTCATAAAACACGCTTGGTTTTGTTTGCTGCAAACCTAGATTTTAATCCCAGCATCCAGGCAGAGCTGGGCTTTGAAGAGAATTGGGTTGGAGTCACAAGTGAATGGCTGAGACCAGGCTGACTGAAACAGATGAATTAAAGCTGACCCAGGAAGATGGAGATGTTCCCATCCACACCCCGGCTGTGCCACTTGCATATTTATCTCATTGTGCCTGATACCACTGGGAATAAATCAGCAGTGAGACATGCAGGGAGCAGCTCTGCTGCCTCTGAGAGCAGAGACCTGCACCAGCATTTACCCACAGCTCCCATCAAACTCCCAGGCAAGTTTTCCAAAGCCTGCAGGAACCAAGAGCCTTCCCTCACCTAATGGTTTTCTCCCCCTCACTTCAGCCCTTAGAAGCAGGAATTTCAAAGGTGGAAAAACCTCACCTGCACTGGCCACAGAGGGGAAGACTGAAAACACTGAGAATTTTTATTTCTCCTGGGACCTGCAGCACGAGCAGCCTGGGTAGTTCAGACAGGCTGAGAACAAGTGTTCAGACCTTTACCTGCGTAACACAACTGCCAAACCTGCCTGGTGGCGCCTGGAGAGGAGGAGAGTGTGCAGGGGTGAGGAGTGGGAATAATTTCCTCCCCAGTTCTGCAGATCCCAACCAGTTCCCCTCAGCTCCCAGCCCTCCTGCCTCTGCCCCTTCCAGCAACAGCACAGGCAGGATCTGGGAGCTCCCAGTGAGGTTTTCTGGGGGCTGCTTTGTGTTGGTTGATTTGGGAGAGCAGGTGTGTGTGTAGGTGTGAAATCCCACAATGGTTTGGGTCTGAAGGGACCTTAAAGCTCATCCAGTCCCACCCTCTCCCATGGGCAGGGACACCTTCCACTGTCCCAGGGTGCTCCAAGCCCTGTCCAACCTGACCTGGGACACTTCCAGAGATGGGGCAGCCACAGCTTCTCTGGGTAGCATTAAAAACAGGGTGGGCAGAACAACACAAGTGCTGCACATCAGTGCTGCAGGGCATGAGCCATTGCCTTCAGAGGAATACAAGTTTTCAGGCCCCCATTTATCTCTATGGAATCAGTCAGGCATGTTTTTCTCTTTCCTCCCTCTTTATCTTGAAATCTTGCTGGTTTGGCTGCTCAGCTGATACCAAAGAAGATCTGAGGTTTGGTCTGGGCAGGCAAACCCTGTTGCCCTGAGTCTGAGCAGGGCTCCAGGGTGTGCAGTCCCTCACCTGTGCATAAAACAGGGATGGATTTGCTGGAGGTACACCTGGTCCTGCTGCCCCTGACCACGGGAGTCGGTGGTGCCAGGCCAGCCAGCTCCATGAGCAGAGAGGCTCTGGTGCCATCCAGGTGTGAAAAAGAGCAGCACACGCAGGAGGATGGGAAGACAGGATTTTCCTTTCCCTCACCTGTGCTGGGGATGCCGTTTGGAGCCTCCCAGGACAGCCCAGAGCGTGGTGTTTCCCTCTTCCAGCACAGAGTGTAGGTGGCACAGCTGCTCTCTGATCATTCCTGCATCTCTCTATTTTGTAAATAAGCCCTGAGGCTACGAGATGGCTTCGTGTTTAGAAACAGGATAAACAGGGCGATGTGATATCTATTTATTCGTTCTTTTATTAGTTCAGCGCAGAGCTCACAAAACACTTTGTGAGCGTCTATGAAATGAGCCTTGTAATGTTCCCAGGAGAGGGAAAGGGACATTCCTGCTCCACTTGGCAGGTGGGGGAAGCTGAGGGCTCCAAAACCCTCCCTGTGTGTCCGTGGCCAGGGTGAGACTGTGGTAATGCAGGGGTGGATCCCAGATCCTGTTTTCCATTTCCAGTCTGTAATGGATGGGAAGATTCAAATGCATATTTCATGCTCAGGTTCAGCACGTGTGGTCCAGATCTCCTTTTCTGGTGTTTCTCCTACCCCTGGACTAATTTTGGAATGGGATTGTGACTCCACATTTGTCTCAGGGAGAGGTCATTAGGTACTAATGATGGAAAAAACCTATTAAACACAGGCTGCCCAGAGAAGCTGCTCCATCCCTGGAAATGCCCAAGGCCAGGTTGGACAGGGCTTGGAGCACCCTTGGATAGGGGAAGGTGTCCCTGCCCATGACAGGGGTGGGACTGGATGTTCTTTAAGGTCCCTGGTGCAGATGGGGCACCCACATCTTCTCTGGAGAAGGCCAGTGCCTCTCACCCTCACAGTGAGGAATTTCTTCCTCATATCCAATTTAAACCTGCCCTCGGTCAGGTCAAAGTCATTCCCACTTGTCCTGTCATTGTCTGCTTCCCAGAGATGTGGGAAATTTGGGACTGGGCTCCTGGAAGCATCTCTTTGGCACCTCAGTGCACTTCAGTGGGGTTTTTGTTTTGCTGTTTGGTTTGGTTTTGTTTTTTTCCAAGACAATGTCCTTGGTGGAGCAGCCTGAACTTTGCCTGCTTTGATATGGAAATATGTTGGCAATGAAGCAAAATGTCACATGTCTGTAATGGCCCCCTCCATCCCTTCCCTCCAGAGTTGGGTTTTCAGGGAAAGGGACCACACAGGAGTTGAAAATTTTCCCAAATGCACTAAATACCATCAGAAAGGGCAACAAAATAAATCTTGGCATCGCAGAGAAAATCTTAGCATTTCCTTAGAAAAAAAAAAAATTAAAAAACCCCAAACCATCCTGGATTGTTGTCAGAGATGCTGCAGGAAAATGAAATCAGTGTTTTTCAAGCTTTTAGGGTGATGCTGTGATGGTTCTGCTGCCCCTGGGTGTCCCAGCCCCTCTGAGCTTCACTTGAGCAGTGCCGGGTGTTCTCAGAGCTGGTGTTTTTTATTCCTTTAATATTTGGTGTAAGGAGGAGGTTGCTTTAACTGCTCCAGGTGGGTGTCTGCGGAGCTGCCTCCGTTTTGGATCTCACTTGTCAGGTTTACACACGCTTTGAACGTGCCATATGCCGGGGTTCAGCCGGGGATTGCAGCTGAGCATTAAGTGTGGAGTAATCCCATTAAAATCCCCAGGGATCCCCGTGCTGTGGGTCCTGCTGGACCAAGACCTGCCTTGCCATGCTGTCATCCTGACTCCAGGCTGGGTTTGTGTGGTCTTGGGGTGATTTTATGGAAGAGGGAAGGATTTGTGTGTGCATTTAGGGCACGGGGATGGTGTTGGTGTTTACCTGACTGCCAAACCAGCGCTGAGCCAGGTGTAAGTGAGGAGCTGGAGCTTCCAGTCTGGATTTTCTGCCCTTGGAGCTCAAGCACAATGATCAATGTGAAGAAAGAGTCGCATTTTTTTTCCCACAATTACCTCAGCAGGTTTTTTTCTTTCTCTCTTTCTTTTGCTAAATTCATGCAATAAAACGCATTAAATGTAACAGCATGGAAAATAAAAGTTCCGTTTGCAGCGAGAGCCTGATTTAGTGTGAAGATAAAACAAGATAAAACAATGGGAAAAATTAAGTGGGATAAATAAATTCTGCTGGGAGGAGGCTGAGGTGACAGAGGGGGAGGTGTGTGTGCCAGTGGTCAGTGCAGCTGTGAAGCCCATTCCTAAGGCTTTCCACCTTGGAAAAGAGGTGATGCTTTGCTGTACCCCACTCCAACAAACTGGTGGATGCTCAGCTTTATCCCAGGACAGTGAGATCTGATTTTCCCTGCATGGGGAGGGTGTGTGTTCCTCCTGCCCATGTTTGTGCCATCTCTTTTGGGTGAAGAAATGAGAATATTCAGCAGCAAATGGGAAAAGCACGAAGCGGGGCAGCGGGGCGTGGGGGAAGAGGTGTCAGGATCGATTGCCAAATACACTGGGGAAAAATTAGCAGCTGCAAGTGTGCAAGAGAAAGGTGGAGAAGAAAAGGGATAGGGACAGATGGAGAGAAGGAGGGAGAGAAAGAGGAGGTGGGAGGAAAGGGAGGAGGGGATAATAGTGTGGAAAGAAATTAGTTAAAAATCTTATAGCCCCGAGCCCAGACACCATCTGGATGGTGCAGGATACCGAGACACTGCTCCACACTCACCATGGAGGTGTCACATATGTCTTGGCCAGGTAGGGTGGCCAAGATGCTCAGGATTAGAAATTTCCCATGCCCCAGGAGAGAGTTGCCTTAAAAGAACCCAGTTTTGGGAAAAAAAAAGTGCCAGTGGCTGTCTGCCAGCTGGGGACCAGAGAGGAGCTGCTGTTGTTGAAAAAGCTTGTCTGGGGTTTCCAGAGGGAGATCTGGAGAACTTCCACTTCCACCAGTGCTGGAGGGCGAATTCCTGGGAGCAAAGATTACTCTTTGATTAAACAAGCACAGGGCCTCCAAGGACTGCTCTTCCCTACAGCTCTGCCAGGGTTTTTCTTTCCTGGGTGCAGCATTAACCCCCTCTGTTGCTAACAAGGCTGAATGGCTGCGAGACAGCAAGGTTCATCTCAGGGAAAGGGAAAAAATAGAAAAAAAAATGGTCTTTCCAATTATCTTTGCCTTAAGATTTAGTTTTCTTTGCTTGGTGAGGACTGTGACAAGGACATGGTTTGTTGTGCCCACTGTGGGAAAAGCTGCTATCCTGGCATGAAGCACATCTTGGTGCTGCAGGTCCATGTTTCCTAGAATTCCCCTACACAGGCAGGGATAAAAGGAGTGAGAAGTGGACCTTAGAAAAAATTTGGAAGAGTCAGTGTCCCAAAGGAGGAGGTGGCACTTGCTGGCCAAGTGTCAATGGTATTGCAGTCCCTCCATTCCTCACTGCACTGATCCCAAAGGGGCTGGACTCACTCCCTGCTGCACAGTGCCCTGAGCTGTGTGGAGAAAGGGGAAATAATCTGGGAGCAGGAATGAGGCTGGGGAATGAAACCCAGAGTGGCCATCCGTAGGTCCCAGTGGCTGCAGGCTGATTCCCAGTATGGAGCAGTGCTGTGGCTGAGCTGCCTCATGGCCCCCAGGCCCTGGTCCCTCACTAATTACTTCCAGGCCTGTACTCCTGACATTTGCAAGCTCCTGATTAGAGCAACGAGGGAGAAATCTCGGAGGGAGAGGGAGGCCAGGCTGCACCACTAATAAAAGGCGAGATTGACAATCGGCTGGGAGGCTGGAGCTGGGGAGGGGCAGGGACTCGTCCTTGCCAGCTCAGTTTCTTTCTGAGCCTCTGGGATGATGAGAGAAGGTCAGGGCTTGTTAACGTCACCGTGAGGAGCAGGATCTGCCACTGCCATATGCCTGGTGCCCCCAGGGCCTGTGCCAGCCTTGAGTCCCTCTCAGCGAGGGGATATTTTTAGCCGTGGACCTGAACTGAAGCCATCCTGTACAACCTCAGGTCTGCAACTGTCTCGGTGCAAAAGTGCCTCTGCCTCTGTCTCTGCTGACTTTGTGCTTCATGCAAATTCCGCCACCTCCTGGATTTCAAGTTCTTTTTCCCTTGCCCTTTTCTCTGCCATGTCCCATCTCACTCCCTTCATTTGATGGCACTGCAGTCACTGGGGAGGTACTGTTAAGCCCAGCAGTGGGACTGGGATGAATTTGTGATGGGGTGGCCCAGAACACCAAGCCAGATGAGGCTGCTCTGGCTGCCTGCAGCACTGTCGGGTGCTCAAAGTGGCCTCTGGGATGAGAGTGATTGAGCCATGCCTCCTGCAGTCTCCTGCACAGCCATTCCAGGCTGTTGGGTCCCCATCCAGTTCCATAAATATGGATCACATTAATTTTGCAGCCCTCTCTGTCCCCTCCCTGATGCCCCATATCCTCTTACCTGTCTGTAGCAGCCAGTTTAGTTCTCTGTCTGTCCATTTATTCCCTGCCTTTGCATCCGTTCATGGATCCGTGGCTCTCCAGCCTCCTCAGAGTCTCTTTGTGAGGCAGACAGGCTTTTTTCCCCCCTATAAATCTTCCCTCTCCTGGATTGCTCTGGCTCTGGCAGGCTTTGTGCTACACGCACTCTACGTCTACAGCTCCTATCCCAAGGGGTAAACACCATTTTACCCAGCAGATCTTGTGGTCTCTGCAGCATCCTTGTCCCCTGAAGCTAATCCTGCTGCTGGGTGAGGCTCAGCAGTGCCTGTGGTCTCACTGCTGGGGGCTGCCACGGGTTTGTGCTGGCTCCTGCTGCTCCCTCCCTTCCAGCAGACACGGCTCCTCCGTGCCACAGTGGAGCAGCTCAGGAAGGAGAGAGATGAAGTGTCCTACCTCTCCCATCCTCCCCCCAGAAGAATCCCCAGGATGGAAGCAGCCAACCTGCATGTTCAGGGTTAAGCCAACTTTTCAGCAGCTGAGGAGCTTTCTGATGGAAAACTCAGCTCTGCTTTTGTGTTTCCCTGGGCTCCTGGGCTGTCCTATTTATCCAAGCTGCAGCGAGCATCCCTCTGGTGCCGGAGGGGTGCCAAGAGCTAACACACATCTCTGCAGTGCCAGCCCGTGGCTAGTGGGTGTTTAGGGTCACTGAGTCCCACTGCCACGTACAAAGGACCTGCTCTGCTGAAAATTGGGCTTGGGATCACTGGGCTTGGGATCAAAACCTCTTTTTCAGTTCTAACAGCTGTGTTTGGATCTTAGGATGAGGTCAGGGTCCTGAAATAGCTAAAATTCCTTTGTTGGTGGATATTTTCCTCCTCCAGCCCCTGGAAGGGGCAGGTTCCCTGGGGTACATTACTAGAGGAGGCAGATGTGCTTTGTAGGAAGGCACCCAGCCAAGGTCCAGCCTGACTTGGGTGTGAGGAACTGTGTGAGGAACACTGGCAGCGTGGGGTTAGCTTTCTTCTGTGGGCACACACAGATGTGTTTGGATGATCACCAAGGTCTTGGTGCCCTCAGCCGCTCTTTGAGGAGATAAATGGTGGTGGGTGTCGAAATTTACTGTTGATGCTCTGTTGTGAGTGGTGGGGTGGAAAACCCTTGGGCTTCCTAATTCAAGGATCTCAGTTTCAGGGAGTAAGGACAGGACAGGCAGAAGCTTTGGAGCTGTCTTACACCATCCCGTGGGGCAAGGACACGGGGACAGGACCCTGTTTCTCACAGGGCGAGAAAAGTGGAGCCAGTCCCCCACGGGAAGATGCATCAACAGGTGGATGCAGGGAAAGACGCTGGGATGGGCGAGGGTGTGGGTAACCTGATGCTCTTCAGGGCAAGCTCGGGGGTGCGTGGTGCACCAGTCCGCAGCGGGGCTGAAGCTGGTCAGGGGTTGGGGGGTCCCTAGGCTGGTGGCAGCCCCGGTCCCTGCGCGGGAGCGCGGCGCAGCGGGGGTTAATGTGCGTGTCCTCCTGCGCATCCCGCCCCGCTGCCGCCCGCCCGCCCGCCCGTGTGCGGGGCTCGGGCCGTGCGGGAGCCGAGGCGCCGGGCAGCGCTGGAGCCGCTGCCATGACAACNAGCGGGACTCCCTCCGATGCCGCTCGGCAGGCTCAGCGCTCGCAGCCAGCCTTGCCGGGGGCTCTCCTGATCTCCGTGGAGCTCCGCAGCGCTCGCCCCGGTGGGTTTGCTCCCCCCCATCCCTCCTCTCCACCCACCCCTTCCCCCTTTTCGCCTTGTCGGGTGTGTTTTTTGCCTGTTGGAAAAGTCCCCGCTGCCCAGGATGGGGGTCGGTGGGTGCTTGGCCCTGCCCTGGAGGTGCCTGGTCGTCCTCTGTCTCAGGCTGCTCTTCCTTGTGCCCGCAGGAGTGCCCGTGCGCAGCGGAGATGCCACCTTCCCCAAAGCCATGGACAACGTGACAGTGCGGCAAGGGGAGAGCGCCACGCTCAGGTAGGAGCAGCTGGACTGGGGCCTCGGGGGGCTGGGGGGTCCTGCTTGCGGCTTTTGGGGGATGCTCTGTGCCCGGCGGGGCTGCCGGAGGGTCCTGAGACCAGCTGGAGACTTTGCACGTGTCCCAGGGGCTTGTCCCCGTCGCGGCAGGGGACGCTCCGGGTGGCAGTCCCCCGCCGTGGTGGGGTCACCCCGTCGGAGCGGTTTTGGAGGGACGGATGAGCCGGTGCTTTGCGGGCTGCAGCGCGGGGCTGGCGACCTCCTGGGGGGGCTGCGGGTGCCAGACGAGGAGACAACACAGGGGTTTAGGTGGCAGACAGTGAGTTAGTGCTGCCTGACACTCCCAAAGTTGTGCCTGCGTGGGAGGGGAGGGGGGTCCGTGCTCCTGGCACCGGTGCCAGCCTGCACTGCCAGCGGCTTTCCAGCGCTGCGATGCCTCCGAGGTGTCAGTGTTTGCCTCGTTTGCTTTATAGTCTCCGCACGAACCCGTTAATATCAAATCAATCTTTTACTCCAGGGGTGCATCTTATGAATTCTGATGGATGCTTTCCCTTACGTTGTTTGCTGTAGGAGAAACACAGGCGGCTGATATGCAGATGGGTCACTCCTGTGCCGCACAGCACGGCCGAGCAGCCCTTTCATTCCCTCAATGAGTTGCAGGTGTACGCGGTGCATTGCCCAGGTAGCACAGCAGCTCTTCACAGGCATCGCAGCAGCGGGGCCAGACGGGCAGGGAGCTGCCCAGCCCAGCCTGTTTTTTGGAGGGCAGTGGGGAGGCAGCGCCTGGCTGGGGCTTTGGGTCGTGCTGTGCGTGCTCCAGGCAGCCCCGGGAGGACCTGAGCCGGTTAATCTGGGAGCCGTGAGACTTGGGGAAGGAGCGTGGAGCGAGAGAGACCGGAGGAGTTTGTCTGCTTTCCCTGCGTGACCGAGCAGTGTGTACCCCCCGCCCGAGGCTGGCTGCTCCCTGGCTCAGACCTGGAGGAGCAGGGCTGCAGCGGAGAGCAGCTGCTCTTCCCAAGGCCAGGCACGGGGCTGACACAAGCTGAGCCTGACACGCTCTCCGGGAGCAGCCGAGCCGGCGCAGGGCTGAGGAGCTGCTGCTGCTTTGAGCAGAGGGTGCTGTGCTCACCCGGGTGGCCGGGCAGGTTTTCCGTGCCTGAGGTGGGCTTTGTAGAGAGCAATATTTGGTGGTTATAGGAATTGAGCTCTGTGAGCTCCGTTCTGCTGAGGGAGGTGATCGGTGCCTGTCTGCCCTCTTCCCGCCGCGGCCACTGCCAGACTTTGGGATGTTGCCTGTGCCGGACACGTCCCTGCTCCTCGGTCCCTGCCAGGGACCCGCTGGGACACGTTTGTCATCGCCCCGTGTGCCTGGGGGCTGTGGCACAGCTGGAGAGCAGAGGGCTCTGTCTCCTTGTGCTCTTCCTAATTGAACTGCAATGATGATTAACCTGAGCTGTGTGAGCAAGGCAGTTAAAAGAAGGACAATCCCCCAGAGAGGTGCCTTTGGCCCTGGTGCTCTTTTCCTCGCTATTGGAATTTGTCTCCATGGTGAAGTGTGGGCTTTGGGGTTCTCAGAGGTGATGCTGGTGGCGGTCAGAGCAGGATGGGTGCCTGTGCTTGATCCCTGGGGAGCCCCTGCAAGTCCAGCCGAGCCTGCTGCCAGNTTTTATTTTTAATTTTTTAAATTTCTAATCTTCTGTCCTCTTTTCTGTGCTGTTTGCAGGAGAGGATATTTGTGAAGCAGCCCCGGGGTGGTGGGATATTTTAGCCTTCCCATAAGAAACTCTGCATCCCCCAAGTGCTGACACTTAGATGAAGCCCCTGCCCCAAAAGCACCTGGTTTTACCCATTTCCCCCCGTGGCATCTGCTCCTGCCCAGCCTCTCCAATGCATCTTTTTCATGCTTTTACGCCCTTCCTTCTTCTCCTCTAGTCCAGCTTTCACCTGCAGCAGGCAGGTCTCTGCCTCCATTTCTCATTTGCTCCCAGTCTGGCCCATCTTTTATTTGCAATTCCTGTTGCCCACTGGTCCTTCTCTTCCCTCCTCTCCCCGTTTCCTTGCTGCTGGCCCTCTGCAGCCTCTGGGTGGCAAGCAGTTTCCCTTCTTCCCTTGGGATCTGGAGGTGGGCAGGGAATTGCACACAGCAAGCCAAAGAGGTGGCATCCATGGTGGGTTGAAGGCAGGAGGACAAAGGTGGAACATCTTGAGGATGGGGCTGATGTTCATTTGCAGGCTGTGCTTTCCTATGCAGAGCCAGGCAGGGAAAAATGCCCTGGGATTTTTTTCCTGGTGAGTGGTGTTTTTGCTGAATGGTGTTTTCTCCTGTGCACTTACAGGAGGAGGTGGTGGTGTCCTCTGCTGCCCTCCCCAAACATGGCACATTTCTTGGGGCTCAAACCAAGGAATTTGGCTTGGAAAAATGGAGAGCCATAATTCCAATGTGTAGCTCTTGAAGAATAGCCCCAGTCCTGCTAGGTCTGGATGGTCAGGTCCTATCCTTCATCCTGGTTGTGAGATGGGCTGAACCTGCACATCTCCCTGGCTCCTGCAGGGTTGGTGGGAGCTCTTTGCTTTCCAAGATCAGCTCTTTTACCACCCCTTTGCATTGCAGGAAGGAGCTGGGAGAGAGAGCAGACCTGTGTGAAAGCTGTGGAGGAAACCGGGAGGCTTTTCAGGCTGCTTGTGGGTTTCCTGTATTGGATTTTGGGCGCTTCCATTTCCAGCTCTCCACCCTTTTTCCGAGGGAGGCTCAGCATAATCCTTGCAGAAACTCAGGCTCCATCTACAGGCAACTCTCAGGTCATCTTAGATCAGCAACAAATAATTTCCGTTTTAAGCAGAGATTGTTGGTAATTCACTCCTTTTTATTGTAAGAACAAACAATTCCCATATTACTCAGGCACCTTTCCTCTCTGGGGAACTCAAGGCAGTTTGGAAATTCTCTGTATAGCATTAAAAATAAAACCAAACTGCCTCTTCCCTGACTCAGGAACACAAAACTCAGGTGTTGAGGTGGCAGCAGTAACTCGTGTTACCCACCAGTTTGGGACACAGAACAAGGATCACACTGGTGACCAACAGGGAGGTTGGAGATGGTCACTTTTCAATCTCCCAGCTGGGGTTTGGTGTGGAAACAAAGATTAAGTTCCTGCTTTTGGGAAGAGTGCCATTGAGTCTCAGCTTTCTCCACACACTGCTCATTGGGGTTGCTGTGGGGGCATCACTGGCAGGCCATGGTTGGCCAATCCCAATGGGTTGATCCTGCCTGGAGACTTTGGTTGGGTTTTATCCGAGCTGCATCGCAGTGGTGGAAACATCTCCATGAGCCAGAGGGGAAAACTGTGGCAAATATTCCCACGGTGTTAAAATGGGGATGGGAATGGGATCGTCCTGCTGTGCCGTCGGCAAACCGACCTTTACAGCAGCCATCAGTACAGTTCATAAAGACATAAACCACCAGCTGCTCAAAATTTCAAGGCTTTATAGTTTTATCTGTATTTAAGAAATATTGTTTGGATTTTTAAGGGAGAGAGTGCGTTTTAGAGGTTGGAGGGATTAGCTGAGAGATGGGGTGTGCTGAGTTTTCTCCGTGGCTGTCACTGCAGGGGCACCAGGACTTAAGGAGGCCCCTCTGTTGCTCTCAGCCTCAGTTTCCCCATCTGTAAAATGACCCAGCAGCAGTGGTTTATCAGTGATGATTAGAGGACTGGGTACTCATAGCTGATGCTAAGGAAGGTATAACTAGGCTTTTTTCCAAACTAAATAATACAGAGCTGCTTTGTCTCTGTATGTAAGGGTAAATTTTCAAATAAAATCCCTTGGGCTTGTCTGGTTCTGGTGAACCCATGGCCTCTCCCATTGCCTGTCCATGAAGGAGACCAAGAAGTCAGGATAGCTTTGCTCACTCGCATCCAAGACTCCGTGCCTGGCTCTATTCTGTCAATTAGTGAGTGCGAGAACAATTCCAATTAAAAATAAAAAGCCCGAATAAAACATCATGAGATGCTGTTCTTCCATTTATTTTTGCAATTATAGTTTTAATTATTTCTGACAATGCTGCTTTGATTCTTCTTTTTTTTTCCTTTGGTGTAATAACCTACCGCAGTCTATTTCCCAGCACACGATGAGACCTCAGTAAAATACAACCAGCAGGAGCAGGCAGCAGGACCACAGTCTCCAGGCATAGGTCTGGGAAGTCAGGAAATCACATTCTTTTGCCTTTTTTTTCAGTCAAACTGCTGATATTCCATGTACCTACCTGTTAATGGGGGTTGTGACACTCACCTGCCACCCTGCAACAGCAGCCACGGACCTGGCAGAGAAAAGAAGTGTTAATGCAGCCACGTCTCTGCTGTTAAATCCTTGATGGGGAGTGGGAAGAGAGTCACTGCTCTTTGTGTGCAAATGCTAAAAGCGTGGGGATTAGCGCCGAGCAGATTAGCGAGGACTTGCTCCATTGCTGCCCCTTCCTTCCCCCCCCTCTCCTACCCAAAAAGTTTTCTGGAGCAGCTAAATATATACCTGCCGTTTCCAAGGTAGAGCTCGCTGCGTGGCGGAGCTGTAATTGGCGACTCAGGGAAATTACAGCCATGGATTCTGGCATTTGGATCCTCCTGGCTGGCATAATAATTTCTCCCTAGGTAGCTGGTATTTAACTTGTCTTATCTGCTCCTGATAGTTGTAATTACAGTGCCCGCTAATTTCACTGTAATATTGCAGCCGCTGGAAGGGTGGTTGGAGAAAGGTCAGGGGGTTGCAGGAGGGCTCCTTCATCCCCAGCCCGCTGCACCAATGATGCTGCCAAAATGCAGATGCTGAGCCCGTGGGGCTGGTACCCAGTGTCCCTGGCTGTGCCCCTTCCCACCATGGTGGGGGTGGAGCAGCCTCACATCCCCTTGTCACGCTGCTGTCCTTGTTGGCATCAGGGAAGGATGTGCTGGAGGGAGGTTTAAGTCCTGGTGTCCTTCACTGTGGGGTGAATATTGGTCTCCAGCTCATGTCAGGGCTGGGTGGTTTGTGTGAGGTCACTGCTTGGGTTGTGCAGTGAGAGGTTGGTTGTCCTTGATGTTTGTTGGTCCTGAGTAGGTTGTCCCTGAGGTTGGTGTTCCTTGTGGTTCATTGTCCCTGATGTTGATTGCCCCGATGTTCATTTTCCCTGAGCCTGGTTGTTCCTGATGTTGGTGTTCCTTGTGGTTCATTGTCTGTAATGTTGGTTGTTCCTGTGTTGGTTGTCCCTGAGATTGGTGTTCCCTGCAGTTCTTTGTCCCTGTAGCTGGCTGTCCCCAAGGCTGGTTGTTTCTGGGTCTGTTTGTCCCTGAGATTGGTGTTCCCTGCTGTTCTTTGTCCTGGAGGTTGGTTGTCCCTGAGGTTGGTGTTCCTTTTGGTTCATTGTCCCTGAGGTTGGTTGTCCTTGAGGTTGGTGTTCCCTACTGTTGTTGTCCCCAAGTCCCCAAAGCTGGTTGTCCCTGCTCCAAGAGCACAGTCCTGCTGTGCAAAGGGAAGATTCGAGTCTGGCTTTGGGGTCATTCAGGGCTTGCTTTGAGGAATTCACCTGCAGCCAGCAAGGCTCTGGCTGCTGCCTGTGCTAAGCCCTCTCCTGCTGAGCCAGCACCAGGCAGGTTCTACGTGGGTGTAGGGCTGGACTCAGCATCAGAGAGCTGGGGACTGCTGCTGTCACAGGTTGGAACCACACCACTGGGAGTTTGCTTCAAAAAATGCTGGTTTAGAGAGCACAGCTACCTGGTGGGGCTCTGCAGAGGGAGGAGGAGACCCTCACTATCACCTCTCCCAGGGCCAGGATTCAAGCCCTGGGAAGGTCCTCTTGTCTCGCAAAAAAACCTTACCCCCACATGCTAAGTTTTTAAGCTTCACTAGGCAGAAATATTTCCAAGTGGTGATATTTACCTCCCGGGGATGAGACTGAACTGTTGGTAATCCTTGCGCAATAGGGTACAGAGATCTTTTAGCAAGGATAATAAACTCCCTGGTAATAGCTGTCCTTCCCCTGGATCACGCACACTCCTCCAGGAGCTCAGGGCTTTGTTTCTGGAACAGGATTAGGTGTTAACACTGCAAAATGGAATGGGGGCACAGTGGCTGTCTTTCACATCCCTGCTTTCCAAAGAGTTTCTCTGTTCCCTTGACTGCTCTCACAGTTTGCCTCCTCCTCGCATTCCTCAGCCCTAAACCACGGATGCTTTTTACAACAGCTGGACATATTGTTTTAAGTGATAATCTTTAGATACTGCAGCCTGGCAGACAGTTCATAAGAAATATCTGATTCGGTGACTATCACTTCTTTCTCCATCCTTGTGAGCAGCCTTTGAGGGTTAGGATGTGCTGGTTTTTCTTCCTTTTTTTTTAATGAGAAAAATAATTTCCCCACAGCCCCTGTCAACAATTTTTAGCCTGTAATGGGTTGTTTACTGCAGGTTGGATTTGATATGTAGGTCTTGTCTTTCCTCACAGAACCCTTCAAGGTCGGTTCTTCAGTGCAAAACACTCACATTTTATATTTCTGTTTTCCTATGAATATTTCCCAAGATTTACTTAAAATGAGTTGTTTCCATGACTATGCTCACTTGACGGACTTGTTCCTTGGGATACAAATGGGTCTCCAAGTCTGTTTCTCTGTGGAGGGGGAGGATAATGAGAACAACATCTGTTGTGGTGAAAGCTGTAAATTTAAGATATTTTTTCTTGTCCTGTAAAAGATCAGCAAATTGTGCTGATGCTGATGAGGTACTTTGTGCCATCTCCAGTGCTGGTGGGTTCACAGTGGGGACACTTGAGGACACGTAACAGGTCTTGCTATTTCTTCTCTTGGTATGCCAAGGCTTGTGTGGTGTTGCCTCCAGGCTGGAGCTGGAGAGAAGAGGAATGGGAGTTCAGGAGGGAGAAAGTGGAATAAAATCAAGAAAAGTTGGGAAGGGTGAAAGAAAAATGTTAGATGGAAGAAGGGAGTGGGTAAAGGGAAAAGCAGGGCATTGCAAAGGGTGCACCAAGGGAAAATATCTGGTGGAAGAAGGGAGTGGGGAAAAGGAAAGGAAAAACCAAAGGGTGCACCAAAGAAAAATCCATGACTGGTAACTCTCAGTATGTGCAGTTCAGCATTGTGGGTTTAAATTAAAACCCAGCAGCCAGCACAGAAATGTGGGGGTGTTTGGCTTAAGCCAGCTGATACCTGAGTTCCAATGGGATAGAGCATCCCCTCACCTCCTGTTTTTTCTATTTTCCCTCTGTATGTGCATTTGTGT
>VZTZ01022386.1:430809-518482 GCA_013400955.1 Drymodes brunneopygia | reverse complement strand
TGTGTGTATATATATATATATATTTATATAAAAATCTAACAAATTTCTAACCCATATAAATCCAATTACCCATGTTTTGCCTGCAGGGAGCGAGGGAGATTAATGTTTGGTATTTTGGCAGGAATGTAAAAAGAAATAGGTGGTAATAACAATGAAGGCTCATAAAAAGGAACCGATAGTCGTGTCTGCGCCCGGAACCCGGCCGTAATTCTCCTGGGGATTTGTCAGCAGAGTGCCCTGCTCCCGTGGAGGGGCAGGAAAGAGCCACGAGTGCTTCCTGGGCACTTGAGCATCCATCCTGCCAGTGAAGGTTCCATTAATGTGATAATAATAGAGGCTGATAAAGAGAAATGGTTTATGCTCCCAGGGTGCCTTCTTGTGACAGATCCTGCTCTGTGTCAGGGCTCGTAGGAGCCATGGGAGCGTGCTGTTCTTATCCATGTTTCACTGAGAGGCAAGGAGGATGAACATGGAAGGAGAGGAGGGACCTGTGCTCTTCTCCACCCTCTGTGATGAGTCCATGGTGGTGCTGGTCCCTGCAGTTCTGGCTTGTAGTGACAAGGCCTGGAGAGTTTTGGGCAGGAGTTGGGAGTTGCCAGGGTTGTGGTCTCATCAGTGTTTCTCCACTCTGAGCCCTTTCCTGCAGTGTGTCTTCCCTTCCCTTCCCTAGCATGAACCCAGGTACTTGAGATGCCTTTTCCTGCAGCTCTCACTCATGGGACAGTAGCTTCGTTGGAGGAACAGGAGTCACTGCAAGGCTGTTCCCATCTCATCATGTCACTGCTTGGCCTTGTCCCCTCATGCCTGTGGCCTGTCCCATGTGGTGCCTGCTGTCAAGAGGCTGCTGTGGCAGAGTGCCATTGAGTCACAGCTTTCTCTGCACACTGCTCGTTGGGTGTGTGCCCTGGGGTTGCTGTGGGGGCATTGCTGGCAGGTCATGATTGGCCATCCTGATGGGTTGATCCTGGCTGGAAACCTTGGTTGGGTTTTATCTCAGCTGCATCGCAGTGGTGGAAACATCTCCACTGCTGGCATTTGAGCTGGAGGTGCCTACCAGGCATCTCCACTCCCTCAGCTTCAACACTTGGGAGCCAATCACTCATCATCCTCCCCTGACACCCTCCCTCTGGTGCCTGGATGACTTCCCTCTGCTCCCGCTGTCCCCTGTGTCGCGGGTGGCACCTGCGCTGCTCCCGAGCTGTCACCCGTGGTCATGTATTAATCATGGCTCAGATATTGTGTCCCTACAGTGGGTTCTGCCTTCTCTGCAGGCTTTGCATCAGGCTCCTTGCTCTCCGTTTATTACCACCACCGGTTTTACAACCCACTTTATCAGATGACTTTTTTTTTCCCTTTCTTAAAGAGCATAACCCATGAGCAACTCATCATTTCCGAGAGAGGGAGAGCGCCGTTAGCGGGAGAGCAGGGCTCCATGCTCGTACCTGAAGTGAAGAGCCTGCTTTACCGTGGTGTTGCATTTAATTCAATCAAGGCAGTTAAAGCTGAGATTTAAAGTCCTTTGTGTGATCACAGGAGTTGCTCTGATGCGGCAGCAGGTAGAGGGAAAGATTGAGCCCATTTCCGAGGAGACTGGGAGTAAGTGTTGGCAGCAGCCAGGCCTGGGGCTGACTGCGGCAGCGGCCACGGTGGGAAGCTGTTAGCATTCACAGCGCGTCCCACCTCTGTCTCCGTCACCCTCCCTGCTCCTGCTCCTTATCCCCATATATTCCTTTAAGTAGAATTGATTAGTTTGCCCTTTTTTTTTTATTTAAACTGGGGGGAGGGCTGTTTTTAATTAATATTCTTAACTGTATGATAATTGCGCTGACTGGTCCCATCGCTGTCTGAGTCACCCTCGCCTCCCTTGTTCTTGTGGGAAGGCTCTTTGGACTTAATTAAAGTTAGGGATCCAGGGCTAGTGGGAACAGCAGGAGTCTTGCAGGGTTTTTGATGAAATGATTGCTGTGGGGGAAGCGGCTGTTTTCTACCCAGAGCCATAGATTGTGATGCTGAGACAGTGTTATGACCTTCTGGTTTGACCACCTGCTTTTCACAGGCTGCTGCATCTCATGCTGCATTTCCTACCCTGCATTCACAAACCCCTCCTGGACACCCCAGCCCTTGTTTTGGGGTGAGAAGAGCCAAATTTCACAGTGTTGCCCCTGCTTAGAGACACTTCCTCCTTGAGGGAGTGTATTTTGGAGCAACACAATCTGAGATCCCCATGCCCATCACTGCTGGGGTGTTGCAGATCGTGTGGGGAATTTTGGAGGGATAACGGAAAAGCTGTGTGGACTCAGCAGATCTTTTTCATCTCCAGTTTCAGCGCTGGTGCTCGCAGACAGCGCTGCCACCAGAGCTCAAATGCAGCCCAAGCGAGAGCTTAACAAGCTCCGAGAGCTGTCCAGAAAGTTATCCTGACACCAAGTGACAGACTCTCAATTGATATCCTCTGGAGACTTTAAACTCACTTCTGCAAGGTTTCCAAAGCTGGTTTTGTCTCATACCTGAAGAATCCTTTATCTGCTACGACGCCTCCCCTGCCTCATCTCATTGCTCTTGACGTTTCTTTGTTGCCTGCTGTAGCTCGGGTAAACTCCACTGCAAAACTATTTAAGAGGGGTTTCTCTCAGCCTCTGCTCTGCTGTCTTGCTGGAGTTCTGGTATAAATCACCTGGGCTGATGCTATTCCTGCTTGACTCTGCAGGGAAGTGGCTGGAGTGATGTCAGGACTGCTGCTGCTCATCCCAGAGGGCAGGGAGTGCTCCAGATCCCTGGGGAAGGGCAAATAAAGTGGTTGGTGTAGAAAAGGGAGAGAGACTTTTGTACGAGATTGCTCATCTTCCATCCTGGCAAAGCTCTGGAGCAAACAAGCGAAATCATTTGTGATCAACTAGAAAGGACAAGAAACTGTGCCACAGCCAGCAGAGATTTGTCAAGGAGAAATTGTGTCAGACGAATCAAATCTTGTCTGTACCACGGAGTAAGGAGCCTGGTGGGCAGGGGGGGAGCAGGAGGTGCCTCAGATGGTGACCCAGGCAAGGCTGGAGCCCTGTGAGCAGGTGGGAAACCTGAGTTGGGAATCACTGCCTGGGACAGCTGTAGGGAAGGAGGCTGGGAGCTGTAAGGTGTTCCCCTTCTTCTGAGACCCAGCCCAGTCTAAAATTCTTTCCCAGCTGGTAGGAAAAATCACCTTTGCAGTAGTTTCAGGCTGCAGCTGGCTGGTAATGTCCTGCTGGACAGCACAGAGGGCTTGGGGAACTGCCTTTTTGTCCTGAATATTCCTGTGTGAGTGTGAGTGTGCCTGTTCATAGCATCATTGTGCTGGCACTGGGATGCCACCAAGGACCCTGGAAGTTTCTGAAGCAGAGATAAGCAGTTGCTGATGTCTCGTTCTAGACCCCATCCTGTGGTACCCTGAGTAGGAAGGTCCAGGATGGAGTGTATTGATTTTCCTTCCATGCAATGGGGTTTTGCAGCCTGCTGCAGGATGGCTGCTGCCCTCATCCTGCTGCCTCCTGCTGCCTTTTTCTCTGGTGTTCCTCCTCTCCTGGCTGTGCGTGTCATTCTCGAGCACCCATCACAGAGCCAGCCAGCCCTGGACCCCTTTCCCAATCACATCAGACCCATTGTGTACAAGACAAGCTTTTAAGAGGCAGCTGGGGCCTGCCCAGACTCTATAAATGAGGTTGGACACTCTCAGGGGTGCAGTTGAGGCATTTTCCTTGATTTTGCTTTTATTGCCCAGTAAATCAGAGTCGGGGCCAGACCGTCTGCAGGAAGCAGCTCTCTGCACTGAACAGGGTTCTCCCTGCTCCATCTCTCTCCCAGCCCACCTCCCGAAGTTGGGAGCCACCCAGGGTGGCCAAAACCAGATGGTCCTGGCCTCAGGATCCCTCTGGGGAGAAGCCCTGACATCTGCTTGGCCTCACTTTCTGAATTTTGTGCTTTCTCCTGCGATTGCTGAGCTTGCAGTGGTTTTCAAGACTGATGCTGCACTTAGCAGGTGCTGCCAAGCCCATGGAGTCTAGCAGGTTATTTCCCTTCAGAAGCCATTTATCTTTTCCCTTTCAGATGCCAGGCTTCTGTCTCTCATCTCTGGTTTTATCTCTCACGTGGGAAGGAGCTCAGTCTTCCAAACCCTCCCAAATCACTGGTGCTGGGCTTGGGGTCAGACCCCATCCTGGGGAGGAGAGGCAGCTTGGGGGGCAGGACCATGGGAGAGGGGGTGGCAGGGCCCTATTGTTTCCTTTCCCATTATTATTTAGGGATGTTTGCTCCAAACTTCAGCTTCTTGTACATCTTTTCCAGTTGGATGAGGCTGCCCTGTGAGCTGATGGGATTCCAGAAGGTGCTGGGCTGGGGTTTGAAAGTTGTATTTTGGGAGGGAATTGACAACTAGTCTTTCCTTTTTGGGGGGAGTTGCATAGATTGAGGGGAAAGAAGACATGCAAAATGTCAGATGGGAAGTTTAGGAGCACCTTGAGCTCTGCCACCACCTCTTGCTTGACCTCACTTCACCTGAGGCTCTGAATTTCCTGATTTTTTGTTCCTTTGAGGGACTCTGAACCTTGTGTGCTGCCAAACACTTTGGACACTCCCATCCTAAAAAGTTTCCTATGGGAACATCACTCTTTCTCATTAAACACTAACTTAATAGAACAGGAGAATGCTGTGTGATGGATATTAAACTTTAACAACTGTGTGTATCTATTACCTTGCTGCTAAATCTTTATATGCCTTAAATAATCAATTGATATTTAATTAGCATACAGTACTATTACTGCCTTCCTAAATCTATAATGATAAACCAAGTTACAAGTTATTGGACGTTAATTACTATCTGATGATTAGAAACAGCAAGACATTTACCAGTCTCATCCCGGATATAATCCAGCGTGTCCGTGCACACTGCTGAGCCCAGCCACGCTCCCTGTCTCTTAATAATCAATGGCTGTTCAACATGCAATATTTGTCTAATTAGCACTAAATTAAATCCTCATTGACAACACTTCAGGGTAAGAGATCTGCATCAAATATGATGGATTAGACACGGAAGGGCTGTTATTGTAAGCAGGAGATGTGCGTGTCACTTACTTTGCTTGTCATGGCTGGCACATGGCTCCCTGTGACTGTCAGCCTGCTCCTGGGGGGACGGTGATGGAGCGCTGCCTGGATGTTGGATTGACAGTCCTGGAGACCCTGAGTCTCTCTTTAATCGAGCTGTAGACATCAGCAGCTCTTCCCAGCACTCTTCTCTGCTGCCAACCCACTCTCACCCATGGATGTACAAGTGCCTCTACCAGCAGGGTGAGTTTGGGTGGGAGCAGGGCTTTCTGTGCCCTGCTGGCAGAGGGCAAATCAGCCGCTGTGGGCAGATATTTCTTCTGCATTTTGTGCTTCCAGCAAACTTTTTGGGAGTCTGTGTAGCCTCAGTTTGAGAGTCAGGGAGATCAGAGAATCCCAGAATGGTTTGGGTTGGAAGGGATCTTAAAGCTCATTCCATGTCCCATGTGCAGGGACACTTTCCACAATCCCGGGCTGCTCCAGCCTGGCCTGGGTGGAGCCTCTGTGAGGCTTTCGCACTGCCCAAGGTGTATCTATTGAAGGCCTGTAATAAATACCCACTTCAACCTCCTAACTCTGTCTAGCCTCTGTTCAAGGCAGCCGTTCCTAGGCATCACTTCCAGGGATGGCACATCCCCAACACAAGATGTTTGCAGCCAAGAGTCTGAGCTCACAGCAGGGACACTGGGGGAATTCAGAGGGCTGTGGGGGTGAGAGCAGTCCCTAATCGTGGTGTTGCAGGGAGGAGCTCCCTCAGGAGCTGCTGTCTCGCACGTGGCCGCCCTGCGCCGCGGTTTGTCAGCATCCATGGAAGCTGTTTTGCCAGAGCAGCAGGAAGGATTGCACAGCCGCCGGCTCCTTGCGAGACTCAGCCTGTCCTTCACACTCAGCGTGGATGTAATTAACTGTGCTGATGGGATGTTATGCCAACAGCAAAGCAGAAAACACCAGAAAATGAGTCAGGAGCGATAGCGGGGCTGCTCAGCGTGGAGAGGCGGGAAGTGGCAGCCAGGCATGCAGCTCGGCTCGTGTCCTGCCACACGGCAGGAGCAGGAGCACCATCCTGCAGCCTCCCTGCCTCCAGCCAAGGGCAGGGTCTGCCTCTGGAGAGGAGCACATAGAGCTCCCTCAGCATCCTTCTTGGCTTTGCTGTAGCATTCAGGGGAGATGCACAGTCCCTGGGAGATGTTCCTCTCCCTGGATGTGTGATGGATGTGTAACTCTCAGTTCCCTCCTTTCAATCCTTTGCAAGGAATTGCTCTCCTTACTGTCTCAGGGATGTTTCTCAGCACTGGTTTTCCTGTCTTTTCAGGGTTTTACAGGTGGTGAAACCTCCTGAAGCCTGAGCAGCTCCTTGTCTCCTCACCGGTCTTTCTCTGTCCTTCAAAAGTGCAGAACTCCACTGGCTGGGAGGTCTCCTGCACTCTGCAGGAGCTGGCATGAGAAAGAGGAAAAATTAAAAAAAAAAAAGACTTCCAATTAGCAATTGAAATTGTTCTTAAAAGAATTTGCCTATTCTGCAAGGAATGTTTAGTAATTGATAGCAATTTCTGGCAATTAAATACAAATTAATTCGTACTACCGAGAAGCAGTTTATTTATGGCTCTGTATTTATGGGCACTCCCTCTCCTTAAAACTATCATCGTTGCTTTTGATAAGTAATTAGAGTTTACTGAATAATTTCCCAATGTAGGTATGAATTTTAAATAATTTTTAATACCTTGCAAGTGTTTCATTGTATTGCTGAGTGAGGGATTATCATTATTTATATTGTAGTAGGGCCTGGAGGCTGGGAGAGGCACTGTGCGAGTGCATAGCACAGAGATAGTCCCTGCCCAGAACAGCTTGCAGGGAGTTCCATGTCAGCAGCAGGATCCTGAACGCGCTTCTTCAAGAAATAAAAGTTATTTGGAGCCGTTTGCACCTGTGTGCAGCACAGGCTGCAGATGTGTTTCTCCTTCCTCTTGGTTAGGGGGAAATAGTAATTTCCTACTAGTGATAGTAATGGTTAATCACTACAAAGAGGAGGGGCAGTCCAGACCTTAAGAGGATGAACAAAACCCATGTATTTTGATAAGTTAAATTTTAGATTATTTGAGTAACTTGGGATAGTGGAAAGTGTCCCTGCCCATGGCAGGGGTTGGAACAAGATGAGCTTTAAGGTCCCTTCCCAACCCAAATAATTCTGGGATTCTATGTTTTGAAGTGCCTTTTATTTGCTTTGTAGCTTTTCTACGATGATGTCAGATCATGGTTGAAACTTTAAACTGTGTTCCTACAGCTCCACACATGCACATCAGCTCTGTACAAGGTGAGATCTTCATGCAGTCCCATTTCCAGGACTGGCAGATTGGAGCAGAGAGGGAAAAGCAACAAGTGAGTGGGAGCTGACAGTGTGACACCAGACATGGAGAGATCTCTGGGCAGAGGAGTTGGTTTTAGGAAAGTTGTGTGTCCAAGCACCTTCCACCAGGTGTGTGACTCCCCTCAAAGCACCCAGCGGATGCTTGGCAGGGCAGGACTTGTCAGGAATGGTGTGGGAGGGAGAGATGTCTTCTGGTGCCTGATTTACAGATGGGGGAAGTCATCTCGCAAATGCTGGAAGCAGGAGTTGGCCAGGCTGGAGGGAAGTGCTAATTAAAGCACATGGTGACAGCATCCATGCGAGGAGGATCCTGGAGAGAGGGAGAAAGCCAAGCCCGGAGAGCAGGCACTGCGTTCAGAAGTGAGCCTGGGAGCTGGCAGCAGCATCTGGGCTTGCAGTGCCAGGCAGGAGTACACTCCAAAGCACAGACTTTGTGCCCTAAATATCTTTTAGAGGTCCTGAAGTGAGTGCTACTTTTATGGAGGGTTAAACTCAAGCCTGGGAACTTGGAGAGTTAAATATCCCACAGTGTTAATGTGTGGAGGCAGCTTTGGGATTTACCACATGCCCTTGTGTTATAGCTGAGGTGCCCATGGGCTGTTTGGAACTTTGAGACTGCTTGATTCCTTTGGAGCATCTCAGAGGTGCCCAACCCCATTGCTGCTCCTGTCCCCTTTGTCACCTGTGGGTAGCAGGGTCAGCCCCCACCTCTGATTCAAAGTCTGTGCTGATTCTGCCTGTGGCAGCACAGCCTGTTCTGGCTCATTTCTGCCTTCATTACTGAGCTTGATTAAACGGTACTTGTACAGCCAAGGGTTGGGAAAACACACAAAGGGACTTTTCTACTCATCTGAGGCACTTGGATGCCGTGGAGACAGATGCTGAAGGGAGAGGGAGACGTGGTTTGACATTGCGGTCGCGGTAATGAGATGTAACCCATTAGGGCAGTGTCCTTCTGGGATCCAGGTGCCTCCAAGGGAGGGAGAGGGTTCAGACAGAGCCCCAGGAGCTGGAAAAGGCTCCCTTTGAAGAAGGAAAGAGTGAACCAGGGAATTGTCCTGTCTGAGGGACAGGGTTCTCTGCCTTTTGCAGAGGGTGGGGTTGGGAAGAAATGATGGTGAGACTGTTTTGGCCTCAGGTTGTCATGACTGTATCTTGTTTTATAGAGTCTGTGTGTGCAGCCAGTGATATTATTGACACTGTTAGAGCACACAGAGCTGCATTTAACCAGCACCTCCTGGGCTGTGCAGCTGCTGTAGCATCACGGGACGTGAGCGGAGCATGGGGTGGTGCTGAGAAGGGAGATGACTCCTGTCACCTCTCTGTGAATCCTAAAGCAAGATGTGGTCTCCCAGATCAGATCAAGCTTGTCTTTGGAGGCTGGGAAAGGCTGTAGCAGAGGGTGGCACTCTTATTACAGGGCAGAAATGGGTGAGTTTGGCCAGTCCTGAGGGTGCCAGGTCTGGGACAATCCATAGGGCCCACCCTGAGTGCTGGTGTGAGGCAGATGGCTCAGCAAAGACAGGCCTGGGAGTGACTTCTGAGGATGAGGAACAGCTTCAAACCAGCAGGCTCATGGTCTTGAACTCTCCTGCTCTGGCCAGTCTTCCCTTAGATTTTTCAGCCCAATTATTTTCGTGCCATCTTTCCCATACTGGAGGAGTGTGATGCTTTCCTCACTGCCCGTCTGCAAACCTCATCGTGTGCTTCATTTAAACGTTTTCCTTTTACCTTTTCCCTGCTGCTGCGAGGTTCTGGGGCACGATGGTGGCTTTCATCCCTCCTTGCCTGTGATGATTCAGAGCTGGTGGCTTTTGGCCTCTGCACTACGGGTTTCTGGTTTGTTATGAGCTGTTGTGAGGTGGTTTGTGGTGCTCTGGTGCACAGAGCAGAGATACTGGGGACTCTTCTGAGTTAATGAACTGCCAGATTGCGAGGGATGACACTCAGTGACACCCTGGCTCTCTCTGGGAGCTGTGTGCCACCCCCTGCTCTCACCCTGTGATCTGAGTGTGCTGGCACTGGGCTCATGTCTGGACTCAGAGATCTTAGGAGATGGTCGAGGCTTTTAACTGATGGCCCCGCTCTCCCTTCCAGCAACTCTAAGAGCTTGTGTGATTAACTCCACATCCCAAAGTCACTGCCTCTGTGAAGCTTCAGGACCCTGCCAGTGCTTCTGACTGCTCCAGTGCCCTGTGAGTCTCCAGACAGGGGTCAGCGAGGCAGCTGCTGTCAGAGGAGCTCAAAGGCTCCAGGCTGGAGAGGCAGGAGCCCTTCCCCTCCCTTGGACTGAGGACTGAAGCACCAACAGCCTTTGAGAGGTGTAAACGGGGCTCTCAGCAGCCTTGCAGGCACTGAATGTTTGTGCCCAGCTCAGCAGGGCAGGGCTGTGGTGGGTGCCAAAATCACCCGTGCGATGAGAGAAATGACGGTGGTGGCTTTGCTGAGGATGCAATGAGGACAATCCCCTGTTGAGAGGTGAGTGTGGGGAAGGAGCTGAGCCATCCTAATCCGTTCTGGAATGATCACAGTTAAACTCCCGAAGCAGGATTGCTCACCAGTGATTCATCAGCCTGAGCATTAGGGCGGTTCTCCCTTGCTGTCTGCAGAAATAACACTTGGGAACAGGGGAGGGGGATGTGTCACCCCCCCCAGGGACATTTGGGTGGCTCTGAAGTGTCACCAAACCAACCAAAGCTGGGAGGTTGAGAGGAGGAGATTGGCAGACTGGAGGCAGGGGTGCGACTGGCACAGTGACTCTCCAGTGTCTCACTGACCATGTGTGGACAAGGGATGCTCCAGTCATGGGTGGACACTCCGGTTTGGGGTACAGAGGTGCCTGTCTGTGGCTGAAATGAGATTTTGCATTTTAGAGCAGAGACCTTGAACCTTCTCCTGTTGCTCGACCGCAAGCAGCACCTGAACCATACAAAACCCAGGCAGAGTTAGTTTGGCAGGTCGAAGCCTCCCTGCCTTTATTGCCTCTTCCTGACAGCAGCCCGACCCTCCGCCAAATAAAAATTCCATGCACGGAGCCGGTTAAAAACATCAATTAGCTCTAAAACAATTATTATTTTTTTTGAAATGCCATTTTATATATGCAATAACACAACACAATAATCCTGGGTTATTTAACAGAGCATTTACCATGAAAACAGTCATTACTCTTTAAACGCTGCTGACTGTACAAGCCTCTTAACATTAAACGGCAAGTGAGGCAGAAGTCTTGCCATCAGAAATGCCACATTCTCCTGAATATATTAAAAACACTGGAACTGGGAAGCTTGCTGCCTGTCTGAGTGGCTTTTCCCATGCTGGGAAAGTTCTTGAGAGGCTGGGGCAGCCCATGGAGTGTGGGGGTATTGTCCAAATTTTCATTGGTTTAGGTGTAGGTGTTTGTTGGACAGTATTAGATGGGTTCAACCCAACTTCGCTATAGCCCCATGCCTTCTGTGCCCCCATTCCTCTCTTTTTCAGCCTCAGTTGCACCAGACCAGGTTCAGGTTGGACATCAGAAGGATTTTTTTTCACAGAAAGTGTTGTTAGACATTGGAATGGGCTGCTCAGGGAGGTGTTGGAGTCCCCATCCCTGGAGGTGTTCAGGGAAGCACTGGACATGGCACTCAGTGCTCTGGGCTGGGTGACAAGGTGGGGATTGGTCACAGGTTGGACTCAATGTGAGAGGTCTTTTCCTACCTAAGTGGTTCTGTGGTCCTGCACCATCCTGATCTCCAGCGGCAGCAGCCGGATTCATTATCCAGCCTAAACCCAGTGGATTTATCAGGTTTAATACTCTCCATAGAGCCTATCATAATGCACTGATAAAGATGTTTCTTGCAGCTAAGTCAATAATGAATTTAGTAGTAAATTCTGCGTTTCCCCCCTTTTGAGGTTCAAGGGAATTGTGCTGGGTATATTATTTGCTTATTTATTAGACCTTTTCTAGCTACCTGGCACGAGCCCGAGGGAGCAGATGGAAATACCATTCTCAGGCTACCAAAAGCCTTTGGTTTAAGCAAAATAGTTGTGTTTAAAGATTAATTTAAGATGCTTTAAAAATTGAGCAGGCCATTCATTTTTAATATTGATTGATATTATTATAAAAGATTCAGCTGCAACTCTTCTCACCAGGACCTCTCTTGGCGCGCAGACAGCGCGTTTGTCTGTGAGGGACGCGGCTTAGTTATTTTTAATCTTTGATACTTGTTCTTGTGAAATTTATGGGAAGCATCGTCTCGTGTCTGGCACATCAGAGCATCCCAGGCGGGAGCTGGGAGGGCCTGGGGAGGAGGTGAAGTTGGATGAATGGCTGGTGGGGGTTGGAGCCCGTGTCTCTTCTGGTTGGAGGGAAGAGCTTGGTACATCTTACTCCAGCAGCATCGTACGACTGGGACCAAATCTTCTTCCATTAAACTGGAACGAGCCGTGGGACCTGAATAGGCAGAAAATAAAATCTGCCCGAACAGCCAAGACTTTTAGTTGTGCTTCTTGCAAGCCCCCTATAGTTGGGGTTTTTTTTGTTAAGCATTTTTTAAAGTGGAAGTGGAAATGAAATACTGGCAGAGCGCCCAAGCCTGGGCACCTCCTTTGCATTGGCATCCTCTGATAGTGTTTTGTTGGCAAACTGGTGACACAAGGCAGGCACCCCAGCCCTGGAGGAGCTGAATTTGATGCTGAGGAATAATTCTCCAAGTTGCATTTATTTCACAGGCGTGAAAGGTCACAAAGTGAAGGGAAACAAGAACTGTATTCAATTAGACAATTCGATCAAAATAAATATGTCAAGATGGCATTCCTGCTGAGGAATCAATTGACTTGGAAAATGAAGGCAGCTGCTGCTGCTGCTGCTGCCATTATTGTTGTTATTATTATTATTATTTTAAATTAGCTCCAGTACCTGCCACGAGTACCTGAGCCAGAGTGCCCGAGTGGCTCACATCATCTATCACTTTTATTAGATATTAATACATCCTCCTCCACCTTGCATTTAGTGCCCTGTTAATGGTCAAGTGGCCCCAGAGTGCTTCCTGGGAGGCTGATGGGAATGATTAGTAATGAGAAGGGATGGTGAGGCTTTTTTTTTAATTTTTTTTTTCAGCCAGAAGGTTCAGGGAACGAAAAACCTGGTGAGATGGAGAACAAGCAAGGATGCACACAGTTCTTGGTGGCTCTAAATCAACCTCAGTAATGTCCCTGCATAGTCCTTTTTGTTACAGCAGAGAAGCAACCAAATAAGTGAATTTATGGCTGAGGATTGGTAGGAAAGGGGTTTCTCTCCCCATGTTGGTGCTTCTCCTGCTTCTGTGGGTGTGCTGGCTCTGACTGGCTTGGTGGAACTGGGGTTGTCCCCATGCCTTGATGGGCAAAGGGGCATTGGCAAACCAAGAGATGCTATGGGAGGATGGGGTAGAGGGACATGATGCAGCAAGTTGGAAGCTGGGGAGAGGCTGAAGTGGGCAAAAGCTAGAATGAGATGTTCCCTTAGGAATAAATTATTTTGCAGAAGAAGAAATCCTCCCTTTGGAGAGAACTTGAAGCCTCCACAGCCCTCTCCATCATCTGAGCTATTTAAAACTTGATAGAGCACTGGAGAATTAGAGCAAAGCAACAGGCCTGCCCCAGCTGGATGAGAGCCTGAAGAACTCTGACAGATCCTTTCCAGCTCTGGCACTTCCCTTTCTGCTGCCGTCAGCCCTTGGCGGCTGCTCGGCATCGCCTCCCGGGGATGTCCCGTCTTTGAACGCGCGGCACGGAGAAATCAGATGTGGAGGTTCCCAGGGCTGGCAGGTAGAAATGTCTCGTAGTGTCTGGGCTTCCTGTGATGGGAAAAGGTGATGAGAGATGTTTCCTTCATCTTTTACCAACCGGGGTGTTTTTCTTTGTATCAGGCAGGCATAAAAACCCACAGGAAAGAAAGAAAAGGCACCAAGCTCCTTTAAAGACAGGTTTTATCACAGCAATGGATTGCTCTGCTTGCCAGCTGCTTTCAGCTTGGTGCAGCTCATCAAAGAGCCTCTTCCCATGCCTTGGTCAGCTCTGCCCGGATACAGCTTGTTGCCAGGAGGCTTTGCCCCAGGTGGGTCACCTGAGGTGACACCACGTCCTCCTCTCCGTATCTCAGAAGGTGGCTGAAGTGTTAGCAGTAGACGGCAGAGAGAAACAGGGTCCTCCTGGACATCTGGTAGGTACCAGAACTTGGATTGGGGTGCTGACACCATGCCCCAGATGGGTTTTGTGGATGTGACTCCATCTTTCTCTCTTAAATAACAGAATCATTTCTGTTGGAAAAGTCCTCTAAAATCACCAAGTTCAACCATTCCCCAGCACTGCTAAACCTGTCACTAACCCATGTCCCCAACAGCCACATCTACACATCTTTTAAATCCCACCACTGCCCTGGGCAGCCTGTGCCAGTGCTTGGCAACCCTTTCCAAGGAGAACTCATTCCCGACATCCAACCTAAACCTCCCCTGCTGGAACGTGAGGCTGTTTCCTCTTGTTCTAGTCCTGCTGCCCTGGTCCTGCCTGGCCATCAGACCCTGTGCACTGGAATGGGTGTCACAGTGCCCACCCTGAGGTTCTGGGGCAGGGGATGCATTGGGAGCCAGCTTGCTCCCAATGGATGGACTTGCCTTTGCACACCTGTGTGTGCAGGTGATCCAGCCGGGATCATGCGGGGGCAGCGTGGTGGGAGAGGCTCCCCAGCTATCGCCTTCTCCTCCCATTGCTTGAATTTTTATTGACTGGTGATGACAAACTGGTTTATGGACAGATCTTTTATACCCGCTAGGACTCGGCAGTTATTTTTGAGATGATGCTTTGCCTCAGAATCTTCCTTCCTTCATCCTTCATAAATCTTGAGCGAGGCTGCTGCATTCAGACCAAGCTTAATATTCTTCTTGCAGATCTCTGCACCAAAATGGCTGTATCCAAGCAGGGAGGGGTTGGCAGATTCCCCTCCACCCCTTTGCTCTGCTCTGAGGCCCCCTCAGTGTTAGGGTCTGTAGAAGGGTGCGGGGTCCTTGGAGGGGGCAGGATGGTGATGCCTTGGGGGTGTTTGTGTGAGGATCCAGGGCATGGATATGAACCTCTTCTCTTCCCATCAGGGTGTGGGTTGTGAGGAACAGTTGGATTATGGAGGTGGTGGTGGTACCAGCTAGGGAAGAGAAATGAGGGCAGTGATGGGAATAAAAGAATAAGGAAGGGATAGAAAGAGAGAATTATTTTGCAGCTGTGTTGCTGTTGTTGGCTTTTTTCGAGTGAAAAGCAGAGGAGAAGGAGTCCAGCCCCCTCATTTCACCTCTCATTCACTAATGCCTTTGGTTGCAAAGGACAGATCCCATTCACTTGGCCTTTCTCCTCTCCTCATTAGCTCCCATGACCTTGGGGCTGTGGCAAGAGCAAAGCATTTATCCCAACAAGAGGATTATCAAAATAAATAACCAGAGTTTTCAGAAAGGTCATGTCCCTTGCAAGCCCAGGCTGAGGAAAAACCTCCTCTAAGAGTGCTCAGCTGAGTTTGGACTGGCTTTTCTTCCTAGTGTGTTGGGTGATAAATCCCATTTGTGTCACCTCACCCGTGAGCACCGTCCTTCTCACAGCGGAGCTGGAGAATATTTTCCCGGGAGCTGCAGGAGTGAGGAGTGGAGCAATGCACTGTCCCCCAGAGATGTCTGAAAAGCCCCACGGGACCCTGGTGTTGAGTTGTCATCATTGCTGCCCTTCCCAGACCATTCCAAGGATCTCCCTGTGGGATGTGAAAGCAGAATAAGCCCCCAGGCTCCCTGTTAGCAGGTCACTGGAGGAATCCTCCTTTGGGCAGGCTCTGTGAAATGAAATGGACCCTGAGGAGTTCAAAATCAGGACAAAAGATGCTGATTATCGAGAAGGTGTTGGATATGGAGAAATTAAGGACACAGTGTGATATGGAAAGAAAGGTGCAGGTGTCTCAGGAAGGGATTCCTACAAATACACCTGTGTGTATTTGTACATGCATATTTAGGTAAGCCCTAAAAGTTGTTAGTCCTGATCTTGGTGTTAAAAATAATAACATTCCCTCTAATTTTCACATCCTTTGGGATTTCCCTGTGTACTACACTTCTCTGGTTTAGTTTAGGCATGGCTCATGGGACAGGGTTTGCCCTCAGCTTATCAGGCAGTACCTTCTCTAGCAGGTGGTCTTTTCTTCCATGTTTCCTACAGCAAACTTTCAGTCTCTCTGCAAAAAAAGTTAAATTCATGTTTGGTGATGCAAATGAATGCGGCTGCTTCCAGGGAGCCCTTGGGAGGCTGTCAGGAGCAGGCAGGCGTTGCGCACCCAAGTCTGGAGAGCCACGAGCTGAGCTGCTGGGAGTGCAGTACCTGTGTGGAGGAAGAACAGAGCTGCCTCACTGCGGGAGGTTCTCACATCCAGGGTGAGATCCTGCCTGGGATCTGAGCTGGCTCGGCTGCTCCGCGCTTCCCTTCTGCTCCTCTTGGTTCATGCAGCTGGGGAATAAAAAGCACCTGCCTTTGCTGCCGCTGCCTGAGTGAAGTGTTATCAGGTTTTATTCTCCCGCCTGTCTCCCTTTTTCACACCTGTGTATCACAAAAACGTCTCCTATCATCACATGCCCCGCGAAACTCTCCCGGAGCGTTTATCTATTCGAGAGCAATAGCGGAGGATGTGATTTTTGAGGCTGGCGTCCTCCCTCTGCCTTTCATCCCTTCTCTTTGACATGATAGAGCATCTCCGAAGTTGTAAAGAGCATCTCTCTTTGTGTGGGTGCACCTGCTCCGCGCGCGCCGTGGGCGGGGGTGCTGTTAGCAGGGGGAAATCGGTGAATAATTTACCACGCAACCAAAAGGACCCGTAAAGCTTTAAATTATTAACACCGAGTTCAGTTCAGAGGAGAGACGTTGGAGCTGTTTGCTTTGGCTGTGGGCTCTGCCTCAGAGTTGGGGTGGCAGGAGTAGGAGTGGCTCTGGAACGATTCTGATGCTGCGGTCATGTTTGGACTGGAAGAGCATGAGCCGAGGAAATAAATAATTCAAAAGATCCAGATAGGTGTAAGGACAATCCCAACAGCTTTAATTATGTAAACTGGTGATGCCCTTCCCTGGGAAAGAGATAAAAAAATAATGACCTTTTGTTGCACTGCCAGAGAAACGGCTTTTTTTTTCATTGCCTCGCTCAATTCTTTCAGAGGCAGAGGAGCAGGTGATTCCTCTCTCCTTCCAGGAAGCTGGCATGGGGCAGCTCCTTCCCAACCCAATCCAAGGCTCCAGCACTGCAGCCAGAGATGTTCCCACACACTGCTGATCCTTTACCTGCATCTTTGCACTGCTGTGTGATTTCTCTTGAATAAGGTACTGCATGCCCAGCCAGCAGCTGCACCTGGAGCCCAGGCTGGGATGTTCACCCAAACCACCAAAATTCCAGCTGTTTTTGGCAGATGAAGGTGCTGCTCAGCAGGCTGGATGCTGTTCCCCATCCAGGCAGCATTTGGTGGAATAAGAACCGAGTGTGAACTGGTGCTGAACCCGAATCAAGAGCTGCCATTTAAGGGGCTTTGCCTGCTTCTCTTCTTTTTTTCAAGCACACCAAGAGCTGGGAGTTAATTCTGGAATCGTCACTTGCACAAGGATGTTTCTGGCAGGCTCGGGGTTGCTAAGTGTAGTTAAGTGCCTCGAGCATCCCCAACTATTCGGCTCCTTGGTTTTTTTTTCTCCACAGAGAGAAACTTTCTGAAGAGGGAAGCGAGTGCAATCAGCCGTGCTAAATAATCCCGTAGGGTGCTGCAGGAGGTGCCATCAGCACTGATGTGTGGGCTGCCTGGGCTGGCTCCTTCCCAGCTTCACATCCTCCATCTCTCATCTCCTCTGGATCCTTTTGCTGGCATCAGTGGAGTAGGGATGTGTTTGGAGCTGGGTGTTGGTAGACCCTCAGGAAGGCAGCAAGGAAGGTGCCTCTGGGATGCTGCTGGACTCAGAATCCTCTTGCTCCTGATCACACCAGTGCAAGGATGGGCTGAACTGGGATGTCTCCAGATGTCTATGGCATCAATCAGACTTTAACCCACCCGTGTTCTGTAATTCCACATGCTCTGGGACACTGGGAGTGCATTAAGGCAGCGGTGGGGTGAGCTCTGCCCTCTTCCCTCTCTGGAATGAGGTGGTTGGTACCACTGTGGGCTCTGGAGGAAAGAACTCATTTCTGCAGTGATGTGATTTGCCTCTGGTGTTTTCAGGGAGGATTTTTGTAACTGTTTAAACCTGGTAAATTGCTAATTACTTAACAGCGTGTTTCTGAGAGGAGCATAAAGAGAAGGCTCCAAAGCTTCTAAGTGGTTTTTAACAAATACAAATTTCATTTTCTATTAGGATCTTGGAATTGGTTTCTGAGGTGGTTAATGCTGCTTTTTGTAGATGTTTTGGGTCCTGTTTCTGCAAGTGTGGGAGCTGGCCCTAAAAGACAGGTTGAACCCCAGAGCTGATTCACTGATGGCTGCTCTCACTCCTGGCTCCTGGTGTGGTGGGTTGGGGCCCCAGTTAGGCATGAACTGGGCTGAAGAGCCTTGCTGGTGAAGGATCATCCTTGTCCTAAAGCTGCACTAATTTTCCACTAATTCAGCACAGCAAATTCCCTCTTTCTCCTCTCTTTTTTCACCCTCTAGTCCCATTTCCAGGGGTGCAAGAGGGAGCGAAAGACCCAAAGCCTCTTCTTGCCTGCCTCTCGTACTGCAATAATTAATAACGAGCTTCAGCTCCTGAGCCCATGCTCCCAGAAGCTTATTTATACCTGTGCTTAGTGTTGATTCAGCTGCCTCACATGCATCACTCAAAATCACAAGAGCCCTTAAAGAAAGGAGAGATGAAAACCACCCTATCCTGCCTCTGCCTTGCTTTCTTTTCTATTTTTTCTCTCCTGCACGCTTGCAGCACTTGCCTCCGAAGTTTGGAGCACCAGGAAAAAGAAGTTGTCACCGAATGTGTTTCAGAGCCCCTGTGTGAGCTCCTGGCCTCTCTCCCGCTTAAGGCCTGGCTTTGCAAAGTGAGGAGCCGAGCTTAGCAAACCCCTTCCCCTCGGAGAGCCCGCTGCCCACATGAGAAAAAAGGAGAAAAGGCCCAGCAGGTGCCTCCTCGGCCGTTCCGAATCTCCCACCGTCGGCACATTTGTGTTAGATATTGATTTCTGTTTAATAGAATAAGCCAGGAGAAATCACACTCTTTGTTGGCGTTCAAAGGATAAACCATAAAAGCCATTAAGAAGTACTGTAAGCGGCGGGATGATTAATGAGACTTTAGGTGCATTCCACTGACTGCTCCCAGATAATGTCTTTGAAAGATCCCGTTGCTTCTGGCTGCAATTCAGAGCTATTTATTTGCAAGGTGAAGCTCTGAGGAGTGGCGCTTCCAGCCCTGCCTGATACTGTTACAGAGACAAACAGGATGCCCCCGATTTCCCATCTCCAGGGGGATCTTTGTGCGTTGTGGTTTTGCTCATCAGCCTTGTTGAGATACTGGGGAGGACAAGTGAAAGATGCAGTGTCTGTCCTCAAATTGCTGCTCTGTGCCTGTGGTGAGAGGCTGCCTTAGGGAGACAGAGCCATGGGCTTAAAGATTGTGGGAAGGCAGCCCTTTTTGGGACATACTGATCCTGTTTGGGTCGTTCTTCCTGGTGCTTTCATGTCTTCCTGTGGATCCATGTCTCTTTCCAGGGGAGCTCTCTGGCAGTTGGGCTGTCTGTGATCCTGGCAGTGCTTGTGCCCTGTAAATACCTCTTTAGTTTCAGTCTGTGCAGAGCTCACAGTTGTGTGCAGCTGGGGCTGAAATCCCCCAAAACCTCTCTGTTGGGTCTCTGTGTGGGTCAGCATCCCACTGTGAGTCCCAAAGCCATGTGATCAGCTTCCCACTGCCACACCAAATCTGTGTGGGTCAGCATCCCACTGTGGGCCCTGGCAGACCTGGGAATGAATATTTCTTTCAGTCCCTTTCATGACATCTCCATGTACTTTTGCTTCCTGAGGTTCCTAAATTGGGTTTTTCAGGACCCCCATTTTTCAGCAGATGGGCTCTCCAGGACAAGCAGAGGAATGGTTTCTCTTCCTGAATAAAACCAGACGGGCAAAGTGAGTCTCAGATACAAGGTCTAATCCATTCTTCCTGATTTATTTTTCCAGCTGCACAACTTGCAGACTTCGGGGTGTGATGTGCAGAGTATGGGGTGGCTGGAGGTGCAGAGCTGTTCTCCAGCTCGGGGCCATGCAGCCCCACATCCCAAATTCCCACCTGCTCTGCTGGGTTTCTCTTTTTCCTGGGGAGGTGGAAGTTATTGGTGTCACAGCCAATGCTGCTTGTTTCTAAACCAAGCCCATCTGCAGTGGAATAACAAACAGAGCACAAGGAAACAGATAAGCTGAGTTTAAACAAAAAATCTGCACTTGAAATGGTCTTTTTTTTTTTAATCCCTGGGAAAAATAAAGCCCTTCCCTGTGTCAGGGCAGGATACAGGAGGCAGGAATTTTCTGTCGAGGGAGCCAGAGCTGCCAGAGTTCGTCATCAAGAATAATAACAACCAAATTATGATTGTCAAACTGTCGTTGAGGGGGTAATGAGGATATAATCCAGTGCAGCAGAGGAGCAGGGAGGGGGAGCAGGCAGGTTCCCATCTTTAATGAACAGCAGCGCTGCTGGTAGGAGGGGAAGGACCCAGTTCTGCTCTTCCCTTCCTCGGTGGTCATGCTGCAGCGACAGCCAGAGACAGAACCCACCTTCCTTGCAGTGGATTGGTTTCTCCCGTTAAACTTGAAGATAAAAGTCGGCTGCTAAATTGCTGTCACTGTTTTAATTCTCCCCGTCTCGCCACCTCCCCTCTTCCCCCGCTACCTCCTCCTCCTGCTTTTCTCCTTTATTTTTGTCTCCTTCTTTCTCCTTTCTGTGCCTCTCCTCCATCTTTGTTTTGCTTTGTCAATCTTTTCCTTTATTCTAAAGCTCCTTTCCCTTCCTCCGCTCTCCTTTTTCCTTTATTCCCTTTAAATTCATCGCTGCTTCTCTCTCCCAAGCTTTCCTCCTCTCTCAGCATCCTCTCCATCGCCGCCAGGCTTTGCAGCCTCTCCTAGGGGCCCTCCGCTCCTCCAGCTCTTCCCACAACTGATTTATTGGCTTAAATTGAGAAAATTTGGGCTGGTATTTGCTCCTCCAAGATGCTGCCAGCAGCTGGGAGGGCACTAAAAGGGCACCGTGTTTGTTTTCAGGATCACAGTCAAGTGCTGTGGTTTGGGCTGGGTGAGCTCCCCTGCGGGTCGTGCTTTTGGAGAGGTTTGAGGATCTTTTGGCTTTCAGCATCCTCTCCCTTTCATACCTGCCCTCCAGACATGAGCTCTCCAGCAAGGTGCTCCCCAGGCTTTGATTCTTGCATACACTCAGCACTTAATAAGCAAAAGTTTGTAGTAAAAACAGTGAGTGGAGGGATGTGGGGGGTTGGGAGCCCTGAGGTGGGGGATTTATACTGTTTATGAGCTCCGGGTTTGCCTCTGCCACTGACTGCTGCCGGAGATTTAGCAAATCCTTTAATCTCTCTCCTTCCTCAGTTTCTCCAGTCGGTTAAGTGAGGATAATGAGCCATAACTAACTTGCAAGCTGTCGTGGGAACGATTTAATTAGTGGCTGATCTTGCTAGGTGCTGTGGGGCTTCGGTTCCATCGTGGTACAGGAGTGTGGATTCAGGCATGAGAAGGCTCCGAGGGGCTCAGGACCTGCAAGATATTTGCCTGCCAAAATACTTTGGGTGATCCAAGCCCCAGCTCATGTGGCAGCTGCTGCAGAGTTGTCTCCTGGGGAGGTGATGTCTCCGGCCCCCTGTCCAGCAGTGCGCAGGGGATGCAGAGACATCAGCTCTGCTGTCCTTTGCCATGTGTTCTGCAGGCAGTCCCTCTCCATCCCTTCCTGCTTCCACAGGGGTTAATTGCCTCGTGCATCTGCCAGCCGCAGGGCTTCCCAGCCAGCACAACTCTTCCAGGAATAGAGGCTCTTGGTTCTCAGCTCTCTGTCATAAATCCAAAAAAAGGAAAGAGAAAGAAGGGAGGAAATCTATTCCTTCCAGCTGTCTCTGGCTTACGTGGCCAATAAGATGCGCTGGTTTCATTTGGAGTGGGCGGGAGGAGAAGCAAAGGTGGTGGAGGAAGAGAGGTAAATACCGGTATAGAAACACTCCTTGGTTCCGGAGATCATCTGTGGATTCTCACATGAGTATCTTCCACCCTTCGTGCTCATTATCCAGTGAAAAATTCCTCTTATCATGATGCTTGTTGGTGCCTTTCGATGCTCTCTGGAGCTTGGCTGCGTTTCTATCCCAGGATGCAGAAAACACCGCACTTGTAAGATCTGATCTTACTCGCTTTGGGAGTGTGTGTGTGTGTCCTGTTATGCCCAGTGATTTTTGGTTGTGACCACATGCCAAAGAGGCATGACAGGGATTTGTTCCTGCCTGCTTCTCCTTGCTGGGGCTGCAAATGCTCTATTCCAGAGGATTGGCTGACACTGAAGCAAAGCACATCCACTGTCTTCTGTCTGTCTGCTTAACAAATGCAATTATATTTGTCTTGCACCATCTTTTTTCTTGAGATGAGCCCATGCTGATCAGTGTTTCCACTCCCATTCTCTCCTCCCCTGACCAGAAAGCAGGGGAATGGTGTTCACATAAAAGCCTTTGAGAAGCAAAGAAGCTCCTGAAATCTCACCCTGGAGTGACCTTTTTTCCCCTTCCCTTGAGCAGGCAAAGGGCATTGTGTAACCCATCCACTCAATCCTGTAAATCGTTTTTACAGACATGTAAAATATTGGTGAAAAATACTTCATCCCTTTAAAGAGAAAAATAAACAACTTCTCTCATCATTATACAGTTTCTAGGAAGAAAAACACAGTTGGTATTGACAAAGCTTAAAAAGGCGGGGGGGGAGATGGGAGAAAAAAGAAAACCCAAACTCAGGATGCTGAAATTCTCACAAAACAACCTACCTTTGATATTTACAGATGTGTAATTTGCTCCTTGTCGGATTTGGTGTGAACTTGTCAGCGGAGCTGTGTGTGGGCATGGGGAGGCAAACTCCTCCTGTTTGTTGGCTGAAATTGTAGTGGGAGCTGTTGAACGTCTTGCTGGTCACTGGGTCTGTCAAGAGAGCTGTTCATTGCACCCTAAAAAGCTGCTTAAAGGGTGTTTATTTAAAGAATCACAGAATTTATGTTGGAAAATACTTACAAGATCATCGAGTCCAACCTGTGACTGGTCCCCACCGTGTCACCCAGACCAGAGTTCTGAGTGCCAAATCCAGGTGTTCCTTGGACACTTCTGGGGATGGTGACTCCACCACCTCCCTGCGAAGCCCCTTTCAATGTTTAAAAACCCTTCCAGTGAAGAAATTCCACCAGACGTCCAACCTGACCCTTCCCTGGTGCAGCTTGAGGCCACATCCTCTTATTCCATCCCTAAAGGGTGCTTTAAATGTCTTCCCAACCCAAACCTGTGATGGTTAACAATGAGACTTGATGAGTTTAGAGGTGTTTTCCAACCTCCACAGTTCTCTGGTTGGGGTTAGCCGTCATTCTTCGAACAGCTTTGAAGGTGAACCTGCACGAGGTATTCCAGACTGTGGCATTTAGCTGAGCTTGGCACTATCCTGAGCGCTCAATGCAAGGTGCTCACCTGGGTTTGCACCACCAGTAGTCTTTCATTGCTCCAAAATTCTCTTTCCATCAGCTGGGCTTGATTTCAAGATGTGAACTTGATTTCTCTTGTGACCTGCAGTTGGCTGCATGCTCTGCTACGTTTCAAAGTACTCTGAGAGCCATGGAAATGCAAAGCCTTGTCTTTTGCCATTGAAATATTTTTATTCTTTCCCCTTCCTGGGTCTATTGCCTTTGAGTTACACAGGTGCCTTTGAAGTAGGGATGAATTTTAGCCATGGAGTTTCATCTCGAGGTGTAGATCCGTGCTCAAAGGAGGGAAGCATTCACTACAATTTCTTTTCCCATTCAGGCTATTACAGAGTTGGAACCAAGCTGTGAAATTCAGATGTAAATTCCTCCTAAGCCACCACCAGTCACGGTTTGATTGCCCAGCTTTTTAAACTGGTGAACTCTGATAGTCAGGATGGAAACTTGGGAATGGCTTCCTCGGAGAGAGGAGTGACCACTGACTGTCATCCTTCTACATCCAGAATGCAAGCTGGGTGTGGGGTTGGTGTGAAGCCACATTTTTTCCATCTCCAGCTTCCCAAAGCTAAGCTTGAAAAGGCTGTTGCTACGCTTACCTCTAATATGAGTCAGTGATGGAAAAGAAACGAAGGTTAGAAAATTATGGGACCCATCTTGGATTCTGGTGGAGATAAAAATCGATATGATGCCTCACTACCACTCTGAAAACATCTGAGGTGCTTTGTCTCTGTGGCAGCCCCCACGTTGTCTTTGGGCGAGCGGGATTTCCTCGTGGCCTTGGTGGCAGAGCCGCCCTCGGTGTCTAATTGGCCGTGGTCGCAGCTCCCAGCTCGCTCCATTTATATCCACAAACAGGGATTACTGGGAGCCAACCAACTTCAATGCCAGCTGCCGAGGAACGGAGGGGGAGAGGGGAGAGCAGGAAATGAGCCGTGCAGATGTTGGAGAGTGAATTAGCCTTTCAGAGTGTTTTCCATGGTGTGGCAGCCGAGGTAAGAGGGAGCAGGATGCTGACAGCATCCCTCCAGCAATCCCTCATATTTACTGAGGGATTGAGATGAGTTTGTTCTCTTCTAGCAGATTGAAGGCTGCGGAGACCTCAGAGCCTCCGAAGGTTGCATGGCAGGGCTTAATAATAAAGAATGAGTCTGGTCTTCAATATTTTACATCAAGATACTGGGCTTAAATAATAAATGAAGCAAAATTAATCAAGGTGTATCTCAAGGGGGAGGTATGGATGTTCCAATGCAGGGAGCTCGGGAGCAGCGTGGTAAGTGTCAACACAGAACAGAAATGAAGTTGTACCTAAAAACCAGACAGAGAGGAGTCTCTAGATGATGTTCCTCTTCCTTTAAATGCTGTGATTTGTTCTGGGATTCTGTGCTAAAGGATTCACCGGTGTCCAGAAAGAGTTGTCCATGTCCAAGAAAGGAATTCTTGTGGAAAAGTCTTGGTGCTTCAGTTCCAGTTTTGTCTGGTGAGTGGAAAAGGTGAGGAAAGGCAGATATAAAAATGCAATGGAGTTGAACATCTCTGGTGATGCTGAGTGGGTGCAAATTTGAGCTGGGCTCTGGAAAAGGGCAACTGTCTGAGGCACAGAGCTTCCTTTCTCTGCCCCTCTTTTTTATCCCTTTCCTCCCCTTCAATGCTAGAGTTCCTCCTGCTGTTCTCTGCCAGCCTTGCATCATGTGAGAGAGAAGCAGAATGGACACCATCACATCTCCCTCTGCCTTTGGTACTTCTTTGGAGCAGACAAGGCCAGGCATGAAAGCACCTGGACTTATTTCCATTTAGATGGTTCAGAACAGCCTTGTGGGCTTAGATGTTCATCGTTCTTTGACTTTCAGTGGGCTTTAGCTCTCAGATTCCTTTGCAGATCTCGACTTTAAGCCTTGCAGCTTTCCTCTCCAACGCGGCTCCGTTTAACCTTTCCTCTTGTCTGAGGGAAGCACATCACGTTAGCCCATGCACACAGATGGAAAATTGAAGGAGACCTTTGCCCTTTTCCTTCTTCAAACGTAACAACTCAGGGATCCCCCGTAAAGGCTGGATTTCCCTTATGAAGCAGTTGGTGGCAAAAGACCTACGAGGTAATTGGAAAAGTAGCCAGGTTTGAGATTAAAGTTGTTCCATCAGCTGAGACATTTGTCAAAAGCCTCCCCTCTGGCTGATTTACATAATGCTCCGAACCATTTCGGGAGGAGTGTTGGGAATCCCATAATGCAAATAACCCCCGAGCCTCTATAATCAAACGCCTTCACCTGATCCAAGATGAGCCCAGAAAGAAATTTGCCACATGTTTTACCCAGCTCAGCAATGTCTCCTCTGCAGACGGAATTGTTAACAATATTCCGACCTGTTGGAGCACAACATTGAAACGTATAGAAACAAGACCTGCAGCCACGTTCTGCAATTCAATCTTGTCTTTATTGCAGTGGTGGAGGTGTGCTGCATATTAGCGAGGAGTTTTTTCCCCTGACTAACCTTGGCCAGATTTCATTACCCGCTCCTGGCTCTGCTGGGATGTCCATCTGTGTGTGTCTGTGTCCTGTCGATGGGAAGGTGACCGTCTTCCTGTCCTGCTGGGGGTGGGGTGGTGACCAACATCAGCCTCCATGTGCTTTGTCCTGCTAATTTATAGAATCATTTAGGTTGGAAAATACTTTAGAGTCATTGAATTTGAAAGGCTGAGAGTGTTGGAATTGTCCATTCTGGAAAAGGAAAGGCTTCAGGGTGATCTAATTGTGGCCTTCTGTACCTGAAGGGAGCTGATAAGAAAGATGGAGAGACTCTTCACAAGGGTCTGGAGTGACAGGACGAGGGGCAATGGCTTCACACTGAGAGTAGGTTTAGACTGGATATTGGGAAGAAATTCTTGGCTGTGAGGGTGGTGAGGCCCTGGCACAGGTTGCCCAGAGAAGTTGTAGCTGCCCCATCCCTGGAAGTGTCCACGGCTGGGTTAGATGGAGCTCTGAGCACCCTGGGATAGTGGAACATGTCCCTGCCCATAGCAGGGGGTTGGAACTGGATCATCTTTAAGGTACTTCCAACCCAAACCGTTCCATGATTCTATGATTCATTAAACAAAATGCCCAGCTTGAATTCTCACCAATGCCAGATGGAGTCAGAGATGATGGGAGAGGATGTGCTCTTAACTTCTCTGGATTATGGTGATGCTGAATCACCTTCAGTATCGCTACACACAATTCCCACTGCTGAGGATCCATGCTCTAATCCTCTCTTCTTTTTTTCCCCACTTTTATCTTCTGGAGAAGAACATTATATCTCTTACCCGCTTGGTAGTTTCTGTTCCTCGATTGAATTATACAGAGGGTGCACTCGAGTGATTTTTAAATCTAAATGAAAATGTAAAGAACCCTTTGCCGGAGTGCCGAATCCCGCAATAAGGCAAATTGTTTGACTTCTTCACACCCCCATCTGGCCCTAATTGATTCTTGTAACCCAACTGTGATTTCTAACATGTTCTAGGCAGAGAAATCTACCGGCACTAATTCAACACGGTGAGCACTGGTTCGGTGTTTAATGCAACGATGAGATCAATGTCCCTTCCGAGGGAGCCGCTGAGTGCACATCTCCCGCCAAGCCATGGCCGGGCAGCAGCTCTGGGGCGGGCTTTTGCCCAAAACTTTGTTTTCAAAGATGAGAAAAGAGATTTTTTTTCATCCCTCTCTTATTTTTTCTCCCCTTGAACACCTGCAGCTCTTTCTTTTCCCATAGAAATCCCACGGGAGGAGGCTGCTCTTTCGGGAGCAAAGATTAAAAGCATTTTAGATGAGGCTGTGCTTGCCGTACCCCTGCTTGTGAACCCCGGGATGTTTTGGCATTTGGATTCAGCCTGTGGCTTGGGCAGAGGTTGAATCCTGCTTCTCAGGCAGCTTTCCTGAGCCTCATCCCTGCTGTGCACAGCAGGGATCCAGGGGCTGTTGTCCAAGGATGCCTTCACTCAGAATTACAACTTGGATCCTCCAGAGCTGTGCTATGAATAGAAGGGTGCTTTAGCTTTTATTATTTTTTTTTAACTATGCTAAAAATACTGGCTTTCTGGATATCCTTGGCTTCTTAATAAATGAGCTGAGAGCATGGACCTCTGGGTCTCATCCAGCTCTTGTGTTGATCTCTGCTGGGAACAGCAGGAGGCCCCAGAAGGAGTTCAGCCAGGTCTTTGGAGCCACAGAGGAGCCAGCCGTAATTTCTCTATCCCTACAGCTTTCTGGAAGTGTTAACGTTTATCTCTTTGCTCTGGGCTTTCAATGTCAGGGAATTGGAAGCCATTTACCCTGATCATCATATTTTAAATGAGGAGTAAGGGCTGTGTTGGTGGGAATATATAGCCACAAGGCTTTTCCACTGGAGTAGGATGAGTCATAGGAGAAACCCTTGTGGAAGGGAGTTCTCATGGAGAGGAGGTGGATGTCTCTGCTGCCTCCTACAAGTGTGTAAGAAATGCTTTGTGGTGTGGTGATGGATGTGGGACAACACTCCCCCGCCTTAAGGGTGGCATTGTTCAAGGGTGTTGCAGTTGTTGTCTTGATCCCTCATTGCTCTGTTTTCCCCTTACCACCTCCTCCCCAAGGCATTTCTGGCTGCCAGCACTCGGTTAGAACAATGTGGCATTTTAGGGCTGGATGTGATGAGACTGGCAGGCGACAGGCAACTCGATGGCAGTGAGTGATGGGAAGCCAGGCTCCCAGTTGGAGATGACAGGTCCAGCTGACACTTCCCCATGCGTGTGGGCTGCTCCTCAGCCGTGCTGGGGGGAACAAACAGCATTGGAAAGTGCTTTTTAGGTATCCAGCAGTTGTTGTTTTTTCTGTGTTGCTACACTTGCATCTCCAGATGCTGTAAGATCAATCATCCCTGGTGAGGTGATGGTTGGAAGCTTCTTTTTGACCGCAGTGAAATGGCTGAGTTGACACCAGGAAGGCAACGTGGACCATGGCACATCACGTTGGCCACAGACAGCACTTGGCTTGTCCAGGCGAAACCCAGGCTCGCCTTCCCAAAAATTGGGCTCACAGGGATTTATTTGTGTGCTGGCAGCTGTGTGTGATGGTGGGTATGGCATGGATGAGGGACAAGCTCATCCTCTCCCAGGCCAGACCTTGTAGCTCCAGCTCCGGAGTTGTTTGCTGTAGTTTCTCTTACGGAGCTATGCTGAGATGTAAAAAAATAGGAAAAAACAGATGTTGGAATCAGTGAGATGAGATTTACATATATAGAAGGGCTAAAAAGCTTCATTTTTGTTTGGTTTTGTTCCTCTTTGTTTGCTTTCTTACTTTTCAGAGTGTTTTCACATTAAAAATTCAAGATATGTCTGTCTTCTATTTTCTGGGAGGCTCGGAGGACATCTGGAGAACTTGTTAGGATTTTGTTGTTTGAGACACGATTTCTTTGGAGGCTGAGGGGTAGCTCTGGCTGTTTGAAACCCCACTTTTGGTGGTGGATCGTGTTGTCACCTCCTTTTGGAATGCTTATTTTGGAGAAAAGCTCGTGAGAGAGATGTCCTTGTTAAACCCTGCGCCGTGAAATAATGGCTCAGAAAACTTCCAGTGTGGGGGAACCTCTAATGAGCCGCCCCAGGAGGCACAGCTCTGTACTCTTGTTTTGTCTGAGGTAATGGGAAAAAAGAAGAGGCAAGTCAAGTAGTGAAAACATTTTTTTTTGAAAAATAAGAGAACAGGCAACCTCAAGCCCCGCCTGTCTGTATGCGCTGCTTGTAAGTCAGGAAAAAAAAAGGCAGCACCCTGCTTTTTTCCATTAAGCTTCTTCTATAATGTATTAATAGAGAATTATATCCTCGCTATAGGATTATTAAAAAAGAAGGGAGATAAAAATGATAGAAATGAATCCGTGTGCTATTATATGGATGACAATAGATACACTTAAGCCTTCCAGCCCTGACCTTGGCACATGTTTCATCTCGACTCGCAGAGAGGCTGAAATTGATATGCTGACACTTATCATTAATATGAAGAACCATCATCTTCCCCCAAGAGCATGAGGGGATGGGAAGCATTTTGCCAATGCTCTGAGGGGCAGAGAATGCCTCTTTTTGTCCCAGTGCAAATCCTTATGTCCCACTCCCCAATTTTTCTTTATTTTTTTTTAATTAAACCTGCTACAGAAGTTTCTGTGCAAGGTGTTCAGTCATGTGCCATCCTCCTCTCTCCCCACCCTGTGCTCCCCATTTGATCATGGACTGGTTTGGCAATGAAAAGCCCATTCAGACCTGCCCCAAATGCCACCTCACCAATGCGAGGGGACCTTCAGGTTCCTTCAGTTTGGGGCACGTGGTTTTGTGCTAGGAAAAAGACACTGTGGGAATGAATGAGACCACAACTGAGTCAATTTTTTTTCCCAGATATTTAGCAATTTGAGTCTCCCCACATCTGGAGACAGCCGTGAACTTTCCCCCCAGTGCTGTGCATCCCTTGCAGAAGTGCAGCAGTGGCAATATCCATAGTCCCCATCCTCTCCTGCAGCATCTCTTCCCGTGACTGCTGGGGAGCTTGGATAGGGAACTTTGTTTTCCAGGAATTTCCTCTGTCTCCACAGCTGGAAGGAGAGCAGGTTGCTGCTGTGGATTTGTGCCCACCAGGAGCAGGAGCAGCTCCTCTATCCTGGCTGGTGCCCCTGCCTCCCAAATATCTCAACCCAGCATGCCTTCCTCAAACTCAAGCTGCCAGACATTGATGCCATTTCCCACAGCCCACTCCATGTGGTGGAGGCAAAAGATTTCCACTCTCCCTTCCTTTCTCAAATGAAGTTTGTTCAGCCCTTAAGCTCCTGTGAATACTGAGAGGGAGAAAGAGCTGTGTAATGTAGTGACAGTTGTGCTGTGTTCCTGCTAATGCAGATATCATTTGATCAGCGTGATCCTCCGCAACCTCTTCCGAGGATTAATAATGAAGAATGTTTCACTGGAATGAAACCTGAGGAGCAGCAGATTTGGTTATCTGAGCGCTCCAGGTGGGAGCCAGCTGTGAGCAGAACTTCCAGGGAGAGAGACTTGTGGTGGGTGTCTCCGAGGGAGCTGTGCTCCTGAGATGCTGCTGAGGAGGGGGAGGATGCAGCAAATGAAGGGACACAATGGGAGGGAGGAGCAAGGCTGGCAGCTTTCCTTCCACTTGAGCACAGAGCCTCCCCCTCACCTCAAAAACGGGGGATTGGCCATGGCACCTCCCCATCCCTGCGCTTTCAGCATCACCATGGGATGCTCTTGTGCTGCTGGTTGTGGCCGTGGTGCTGAGTGACCAACTGGGGATACAGCATCCGATCTGGCCACAAAGGGATAAAGCAGGACAGCTGGGAGGGCACACAGGAGGAATTCTCTCCAAAGCTCTTGGCTTGGCGGCTCCACTGCCTCTAAACACTGCGTGTGCCTCTTCCTTTCTTTCTTTGTCTCGTTTTATTTATAACTCTGGTTGGATTTTTTTAATTATTACTATGATTGTTCCTGCTGAGCTGTAAAGGCGGTGAGGAAAAAAGGAAAAAAAATGCTAGAGCAACTGTATCAGGCAAATTGAACTGGTTTGTTATAATCAACTGCTGCTGCTGTATCCTTGGCTTTCCGTGGCTCTCTCTCCATAGTCCCCATGTACATATAGATGCTCTCCCTCCTCTCAATTTCAGTGTCAAGAACTTTATTGGCATGACAAGATATAGTGTGTTGCTGGAGTTAATACAGTCTCAAGTGTGTATGTCTGAGAGAGGTTTTCACAGTAGTAATTGGGTTTTATACAGTGTGTCCAGTTCTATATTCGGTGGCTGAGGCGCAGCTATATCAGGAAGCCATTTCTGCCACCTCTGCTTGAATTATGCAGAGGATTTTTTCCCCCTCACTTTTAAGGGTGAAATAGAGGTGGTTGTGCAGCCAGTTTGCTCCTTGCCCCCACTGCTGTGTGGCTGGAGGGGATCCCTTGGCTCAGCCTTGGAGGATGAGGCTGTGCTGGCATTTCTGTCATGCTCGTTTCTGCTCCATCCCCTCTGGCACCAGGATACCTCCCCATGGAAGCAGATCAGGGGCAACCAGTGGGGCTGCACCTCCAGAGTGGACTGAGGTTATATTTATCCTCTGTGCTCAGGTGTTGCTTGGTCCTGGTGCCTGCTGGGTGCTGTTCTGGGAGAAGAGATTCTCATTGATCATGGAATTCCAGAGTGGTTTGGCTTGGAAAGGACTTTAAAATTCATCTTGTTCCAAACCCCCTGCTGTGAGCAGGGACACCTGCCACTAGACCAGGTTGCTCCAAGTCCCATCCAGCCTGGCTTTGGACATCCATATGGCCAGAGCTTGCTCCCTTATCCCTGCCTGTGCCTTCTCTTCCCCCTCCCCTGCCTTCTCCATACCTCCCCTTTGAATCCTCATCTTTTTCCTCACTTTGATCCCTATTTATTTCAAGATTTCCCTTGTCCCTCCATGTCCCTGCTTCACCCCATGGGAGTATATCCTGGCCCCATATCTGGAAACATCCCAGCAGAGAGCAGGATGGCACACGGGCTGTGTGTAGAGCTAAGAGACAAATGGAACTGAGGGAAGCCAGCCTGTGAGACAAGGAACTTTTGCTCCAAGAGGCGATGAAAGGCAGCAGAATTGGAAATTATTTTATTTCAATTAGATTTTAATTAGCTGCTGTCTCCCAGCCGCTGGATCAGTCAGCAAATAATTGAAAAGCAACAATATTTGCATGTGGCGCCTGGAAGAAAAGCTGTGTCTGATCTGTGGCAGGGAGGCTTTGGGGAGATAATTCCCAAGGTCAGCTGCTCCTCAGTGGTAGTTCAGCGTGGACAAGTTTCTTGAAAATAACCCACTGTAGCCTCACACTAATTTTACAGTAAATTAATGCCAAGCCGGCATTTGTATGGATTTAATTAGCAGGCAACACAAACTTTTATAAACCTTTTGCAGTGGCAATTTAAACCTGATTGCAAAGTTATTAAAGGCAGCCATGGCAGGCTGCTTCCAGGAGTCTGCAGGGACCTAAGGCAGGGGGGCTACACACTGTGTTGGTGCTGCTGGAGCTTTTCATGCCGTGAAAAAAACAGGAGAAACCCTGCTGGCTTGCTGGAGATGTGCAAGGCTCAACCAGGTGAGTGCCAGGGTGCACCACCTACCTGGTGTTTGCTCTGTGGTCGGAGCAGAGCCTTGCTGGTCATTCCTCCCACATTCCCCAGCAGGTTGCATCCTTCTAGGAGACCTGTTGGCTCTGAAATCTTCCCCAAGTTGCTGTTCTGCCCTTTTCCGGGTGGTTTCTGCATTGTTTTTACAGTAGCTACAAATAAAAAAGGCACCACTGTCCCCTCAGCACAGGCAGAGCCATTTATGAGCAGGGCTGTGGCAGTAATGTGTGGCTTGGTCCCTGAAGAGAGCTGCTGGAAATCACGAGATCATGAGTTTCACAGCACATATCTAGAGCTGGTGTCACAGATAATTAAAATAAGGGGGTCAGGAGCCTTGCTTGGGCACGTGGATTACAGCTCCTGTATTTCAGGGAGGGTATGGGTGGCTTGGAGTATGGAAGAAATGGCCCTGCAGCAGTTGGACAGGCTGGATGGTCGTGCTAAGGATATTAAAAATATTTATGCGGTCTGGAATGATGGGAGTTCTTTTGAAATGCCTGCAGAATGAGGTCATTTCTTATTTTGCAAATAATTACATTTAAAATTTACCTATATCTCTACAGGTATATGTGTATATATAAGGGAAGGCACAATTCTTGGCAGGGCAGGTTTAATTGCCAGCCTGCCTTTATACGAAATGGGCAACAGCAGCTTTTAATTACGATTGTGGTGAGTGCAGGACGCCTCAGCAATCAGGCCGAGCCTGTCCTCCATGCTTCCCTCCTCACTTGTTGGAGGACAATGGCAAGTCATTAACGGGCTATAATGGGAAAAGCCGTATCTAATGATTACATTCTCTTAGCGAGGCCGGGCGGGTGAATAACCACCGGGGCACTTTTTCTTCCCTCTTCTCCTCGCTAATAGCCTTGCTGGAGCCGCTGAAGCCTGGCCCAGCTGCCGGGCCACTGACTGCTCTGCTTGGCTCGGGGTGCCGGTGATTGAGTGCCCAGCCCTGTTCTGCTGTCTGTTGCACTGTGTAGATCTGGAGTCGCTCCACGGGCTTGCATTTGTCTGACATAAATGGGAGCAGAGCCTGGGCCTGCTTCAGCTCCCTTCCCTGGTAGCTGGAGGAGAGCTCTGATTAATGATTGATTGCCGGTATTAATTTGCTGCATGTAAGAGGTGTCCAAGGACAAGGCTGAAATGGCTCTCGCGTATCCGAGGGGAGTCGGGAAGAGCTGACGGCTTCAAGGGGAGCTGTGTGCTGGCAGACGCCCTCCCCAGAGTGGCTGAGGAACAGAAACCCCTTTGGGAAGGTTTTGAAGTGGCTGATTAGTTGCTGTGAAGTTGTTCTCTCCTCTGTGCCTGTACCAACCACAGGTCCCTGGAGACACAGCCTGGTTTTCACAGGTGCTGTGCTGGTATTTTCCACACAGGTAGAAACTACTCGGTGTCCAGCATCTTTAATGTGGGAATGAGTTGTTCAAGGGAAGCTCTGAAACTCCAGGAATGCTGGCATCCATCCCATGGGTCATGCACAGAATGAAGATGGGATGCTGACATCGTTGGAGAAGCAGTTTTTGAGGTTTTGGTCAGAAAGGGCTTTTAGGCCCTGTGGTGTTTGCAAAAGTGGCTGCAGCGACCCAGACCCTTCCCATTCCGTATTCCCTGGTCCCTGCTACAAACTTGGATCAGGACAAGGTGGGAAAGAGAAGAGGGGAATGCTAAAAAAGTAATGGATGCAAAAGTAGACGGTCTGAGAGATAATTCTAGATGGATGTGGGTAGGAAAATGAGAGGAGAATGCTATTTACATCTTGCAGTTAAACTAAATCTGAGCTGGAGAAGGGATGGCAGTGCTGAGTCTGTTGATGTGTCTGATGAAGCAAAGCTGATTCACCTGGAAGCTGACACAGCTGTGTTAATGTGCTGGCACACAGCAGCTCCTGCCTGCCTGTGAGTCAGCCCCAATGGAGCCCAGCCTCACCTGGGAGTCAGAAAAGCTGCTGCCTCCCCTTTGACTGGAGATGGTTCCTTGCTGGGCTCCCACGCACACACCCAGCTCTGGCTGCCAGGCAAAGGAGCAGCACCCACCTGGGCGAGACGTGGGCTCCATTAACTGTGTGAGCATTTCAATTGCCACTCATTGCTTTGTTTTGCAGGATTGGGGCTTGTGTGCAGAGAAGCGGGAGAAAGGAAGGACAGGGATGTGACTTTCTGAGTGTAATTGCAGCGATTTACCCATTTGCAGTTGGGAGCACAAGTGAGTTGGCAGGCAGGGGTTGGATGCTGGGGAGCAGCAGTGGTGCTGCCATTTGGGATTGAAAGGGGGAATGAAAACCCTCAGCAGAGAATTCTCCTGCACCCCCCGCATGCTCTAAAAATACCCATTGGTAATCAAGCTCCTGCCGCTCGCCTTTGTGTCTGCCTTGTTGCTGGTGCTCATCAGGCCCTCAGGTATAAATAGCAGAGCTCCTGATGAAGCCACTTGCTCTTGTTTTGATGTCCCAGATGCTGTGGTGACTCTTAGTGTGGTCACACAGACCCTGGTATGGCATCAGCCAGGGAGCCAGCTCTGACACAGACCAGTCTGGGAGGGTGGGGCTTGGGAGCTCCAAGGAAGAAACGCAGAGCTGGAAGGAGATGTAGCTGTGTGTGCATGTAGGGAGACAGGCTTGATGCTGCTTTTTGGAGTTTTTTTATTGCCCAAGCTAGAAATGATTGTTCTGTTGGATATTGCAGACTCAGAATGGTTTGGGTTGGGACTCTGTGGATCATCTTGTTCAACCTCCTGCCATGGGCAAGGACACCTTCCTCTATCCCAGGTTGCTCCAAGCCGTGCCCAACCTGGCCTTGGACACTTCCAGGGATGGGGCAGCTTGTGCCAGGGCCTCACCACCCTTCCAGGGAAGAATTTCTTCCTAATAATTAGTCTAAACCTTCCCTCTTTCAGTTTAAAGCCATTAGTTCCTGTATCCTTCCCCACTCCACATCCTTCAGGCTTGGGGGCTTCAGCCCCTTGCATAACTCTCAGAGTGGCAGGAGAGGGACAGGGCAGATCTGCAGATCAGCTTCTCTCCCTGTGGAGCAGGGCTGGGTGTTTGTGGAGCCAAGCAGAGCTCCTGGAAAACCTCTGAGTGCCATCTGTGGGACCCGAAGGAAGAGAGGGAGATGTGATCTCATTTTTTCCAATATGTCAGAAGTTGTTACAGAAAAGAGACCGATCGATTGCTCTCCATGTCCACTGCTAGACAGAACAGGAAGGAATCAGATTAATTTGCAGTAGGGAAGATCAAGGTTAGATATTTGGGAGCAACAGTCTGGTGCAAGCATTGGAAAGTGCTGGGAGGGGAGGGAGATCGTTGTGTCTCATGACTGGGGACTCTAAGAGCAAGTACATGGTGGGGGTGGGCTGGGGACAGCTGGTGCTGCTCCATGGTGGAGTCTGGGACAATCTGTAAGTGGTGGCTTCCTGGTGTGATGTTGTCCCTCCCCGCCAGATGTGGGCACAGTGACGGAGGCTGCAGGGATACAATGCTTATTAAGCAATTACTGGGGGAAGCAGAGAGGTGTCTCCAAACTGGCTGCTCTGCAGCTTCCCCATGCAAACTGTCTCGCTGAAATCCAAACGTCATCCGTCATCAGCAGCTGAACAGCCTCTCCGAAACCTCCGAGTGGGACGTATGCACTGGTTCATTACAGCTGTCATCTTGCTGGTGCTTGGGTTTATTTGTGGTGGTGGTGTTGTTCACAGAGAGCCTCTGCTGTGCTTTTTGGACATGCATGCGAGCTCTGGGAGCTGGAAGAACTTCCATCTGCTTGCTCTGAAGGCAAAGGCTGTGTCAGCACCTACTACAGTTCCCTGAAACCATGCAGGGATGGAGTCAGAGAATTGATTTAGGTTGGAAATAACCTTTTAAGACCATTAACTCCAGCTGTTAGCCCAGGACTGCTAAGCCCACCGCTAACCCATGTCCCTAAGTGCCACATCTCCAGACCTTATAAATCCTTACAGAGATAGTGACTCCACAGCTGCCCTGGGCAGCCTGTGCTGGGCCTTGACATCCCTTTTGGTGAAGAAATCTTTCCTAATATCTGATCTAACCCCTCTGGTGTTGCCCTGTCCTCTCTCTGTAAGCAAAGGCAGCAGCTTCCATTTCATCTTCCCTGCTCGCTTTTTTGCAAGGACTTGGAGAAATGGGACTTTGGCAGAAGGAATTGAAGGGGATGGGATGAGGAGGAACAGGGTGGGTTTCCAAAGCTGCAGTCCTTATGGGAGATGTGCCTTGACTCTCTCCTGTGCCCAGTGGTGGTTTGGAGCACGTTGGCACCCTAAGTGTGTCCCCTGGAGTAGGTGTCCAGCTTACAGCTTCCTCCACTGAACCAGAAGCTCTTTTGCTTCCAGGAGGGAATTTCTTGAGACCTTCCCGGGGAGCATAGAGCTCAGCATTCCCCTGTCCTGAGAAACTTGCCCCAAATCTTTCCCCGTGGTCTGTTGCAGGGTTAAAACGTATTCCCCAGTGCAGTCAGAGAGGGGATCAAGTGTGGAGCCAGGAAAGAGGAAGCCTAATGGGTAGGTAATTAAAGGACATGCCAGGGATAGATGGATGAATGGAGTGGAGGGAGGATGTGGAGGGGCTATAGAAACACATTAATACATGTATGAGGAAGGGAGAGATGGATGGCAAGATTAATTTACGGTTGTTCCTGTCTATTATTATTCTGAGTCAGACACTCAGATCACATTTGGAAAGTCTCCAAACCTGCCCCAGTGCCATAAGGTTAATACAAGGCCAATGGCTCCGCAAGATCCCCTGGGCTTGGAGCTGGATTAGGCAAACTCCAGCTGAAACCTAAGGTGGGCAGATAGGGGAGCAAGAGATAAGAGGGTGAGCAGAGGGGTTAGAAGGCTTTGTGGCTGGGATTAGTGAGTGATGATACGGGCTGGCACCAGCTCGGCGTCACCAGAGGAGTGTTATCATCCGGGATGGCGGCAGCAGAGAAGCTTAGACTTATTTTAGGAGGGAGAAAGTAGTGCCTTGCTGTTTGTGTGATGGGATGAGGTGAGCTTGTAGTTGGTTGTACTCCCTGCTTCCTGGGCTGGCTGGATTTGACCACTGCATCTCAAATCTCTCCCAATCCCAGAGGTGCTTCAGCAGCTGGTGGCAAATAGGGTTTGGAAACCTTTGCTTCCCAGGGGCTGCTGACCTCCTGCTTGGGATTTTTATAGGTTTTGGCTGATTCTCGGGAGCTGGGGAGCAGTGAAAGACTTTGTGGGGTGTAGATCCTGAGTTCAGACCCCTGGGAGAGGTTGTTTTGCTGTTTGCTGTTGCTCAGAGGCAGAAGCTGCAGTGGTGCCCAAGCAGCGATTCCTGACTTCCCGGTATGCCAGTTCCATGCCATGAAATAGCCCTTTCTTCTTGTCAGGATTAAACAGGATTAAACACTTCCAGCTTCATGCCTTGCCCACATGGCTCAGAGGGGGTCTGATACTCTGTGATCCATGGAGGGAGTTCAGCAGCTCAGGAAAGAGAAGCAGTACTTCCCAACAAGGGGTGAGCCAGGAAACTTGTTGGAAACTGCAGTCATTAGATGTGCTCCTCCTTGGAAACCTTCTGAGCATTTTCCTTCCCTCTCAGTCCTCGTCTGAAGTACAGCTCTTTGCTTCAGTTCCACAGGCTGGGTGGGCTGAGATGGATTTCCCTTTCCAGTCATGTAGATGGCAAAAAGAGAACCCCAACCAGCTGGAGTGAGGGTGGCAGGCAGGGAAGGCAGTTGGGAGGGACGAGGGCGCATCACCGTTTGTTTATTCCTCACTTTAATAATCGACTGATTAAGTTGCATTTTTATTTGGTTTCAGTGGCAATCAGATTGAGAGCTGTAATATCCACTCACACCTCGTAATTACCATTAATTTCTCTCTCCTCATGCAAGGCAGGGCTAGGGTTGGCAGAGAGGGCCAGGAGCGGGGTGAGTCGGATCCCAGCACTTGGCAAATTGATGAGCCGAGGCAGTGCCCACTCCTGGCCAGGGGCCGAGACAGAGGAATTGGAGAGGAGGGAGAAAGGGTAAGGAATGGGGGAAAATCCACCTTAAATCCCAGACAAAGGCAAACCCAGCAAAGTGTCAGAGTCAGCACAACAGGCTGTGTGAGTCTAATTACCATAACGATGTGAAAGAGCCCAATCAGCAATCTGGGGCTAATCTTTCATGTATTACAGGTCTCTCTTTTCAGAGCGCTCCACAGCTAAATGCATTTTTAATGAAGATATTCCTAGACTTGCAGATAATTTCCCACTCTTTACAAGGAGGGTATCAGAGCTCATTAAGTGGGTTGTTCTTCTTTTTATATATCTATATGTATCTTTGTGTGTTTGTATATATATATATATATATATATCCCATTTGTTCAGAAGGCCAACGTCAGTGCCAGCGGCGGGAAAGGGAAGGGAAAACATTCCCTGTTGCAGGGAGGGAGGGATGTGGTGGGAGGACTGGCTCTCACCAGGAAAGTTTTCTCTCTGCATCTCCCCTGTGTTTGCGTGTTTTTCCCCCTCTCTGGTGCAGCCAGATAATCAAATATAATAAAAAAATAGTGGAAGTCTGGATTGGGGTGCTCGGAGCAGGATGAGCTGAGGTGAGGCCAAAGCCTCTGCAGTTATTGCAGCCTCAGCTATGGCTGTTGAGGGACTGTAATCATATTATTGCTCCGATGGTGATTTCTCCTATCGCTTCCTAAAGTGCTGTCAGATGAAATCTGGCTGGAAATTAAGGGAGAAGCTGTGGCTGGCCTGCAGAGGATGAGATATTTTGGGAGGGAGGGAGGCTGTCTCCTCCCATTCCCCAGGATCTCAGCAGACGCTTTCATGGGGAGCAAGGAAAGGAAAACAGGGAGATTGCCTTTAAAGCCTCAGACAGCTGGCTCCTGACAGGAGGAGAACGCAGAGGGTGTGTTTCCAATTATCTCTGTAGATGGGGCCAAATCCCTAGAGGGGATGAGGAACCGTAAGTCAAAATGAGATCGAGGAATTGCCAGAGAGAAACTGGAGCGATGATGGGTCTCGTCCGAGAGCGGCTGTGTGGGGAACGCCACGGTGCTCAATTATAACCTGCCCGAAGGGAAAAGGCTTTGAACTCGAGGGAAGAAACACTTGCTGTGAGCCTGTGAGCAGGAGGGTGTCTGAAGTGTCTCTGATGCCGTTGGATCGTTGGGTTTTTTCCTGGGCTGTGCATTGCCAAGTCTTTATTTGAGCCTCGGTAGTAGTGCTGGGGGCTCCTTCCTGCTTGGGATTTAGCTTGTAAACCTAAAAACTGAAAGGCCTCTGGAGAGCAGAAGTCTTTGAATGCGCTCTGGAGTTGGGCTGGAGCAGTGATGTGTTAGGTCTGATCCCTCACTTTTGGGTATGAGCTTTGCAGGAGCTCACTTTGTGGCTGAGCCACACTTGCCTCTTAGGTCTGGATGCTTCCTTTTGGTGGCCAAATTTCCTGCTCCTCTGGCTCCTTCCACCTCGCAGGGAAGTTTGGTTTCTGCTTGGCCTCATTTCTGGCCTTGTTCTTCTTGCTGTTGGGGTTACAACGATGTTGAGGAGGCTGGGGGAGATGAGGGATAAAAAGGCTTAATTTAAAGGCAGGACCTGAGATTTCTGGAGAAAATGCCCTTGTGCTGGGAGGGGGTGCTTCTACATCCTGAGGGAATTGCTTCCTTCCTCAGCCTGTCCCAAGGGCATCCAGCAGGAAACTCTGGGTGGCAAGGGGTTAAAGAGGCAAAGGAGTGAGAGGAGGACAGCAGAACTTTGCAGGGATGATAAACACCACCGAGGATGATTTTCTCTCCACGGAACAGGCCATTGATCTGTGATTAGAGGAGCTGAAGCTTTTACAGTCCATCAGGTAGGAAATCACATCATTGTGGGTTCAGAGGTCAGAGAAATCGGGGAGAGCATGAGGAGAGGGAAGAGCTGACAGAGCCTCTTGAGGGGCTTGGAAAGGCAAGGAGGACGTGTGGATGCTAAGCTTTGAGGGTCCTCAAAACAGCCAAGGGTCTTCAGCTTGATTTAGCTGCCCAGGTTGGGACAATTGAGACTTTCCTGACTTGGGCACTGAGTATTGGTCTGGTGTCTTTTGTGCTGTGGGCAGCTGGGGGTGGCCAGGCCAGGTGTGAAGTCACAGCTGTGACCTCCAGATGGTTTCTCCTGGTGGTCCTAGAGATGCTGCTGCAGCTGGGCTGGGTGTTAAAAGCCATGAAAGGCTGAGGTTTGTCCCAGGAACAGGTGTTGAAAACATCACCCTAGTCCTCTTGCTGATGGGACTGTGCACTCTGGCCCCAAAAACACCCACTTCAAGCAATCCTTCTGAGTTCGTTCCTCCACTTGGAGATGCTCCTCAAGCTGGAGTCCTTCAAGCACTGAAATTTCACTGGGGCCAGGCTAAAAATAGCTCGTGGAGCTGGTGCTCATAATGCTGTGCTTTGATACCGCACTGAGGAGTGAATAGATTATGTGTGTGCCTTGGTGCCTGCTGTAAATAACTGGCTGCTGGAGCCAGGTGGGTATTATGGATTAATTCAGTAATTGGTCCATCTGGAGCATCTACTTACAATATCAATTTTTCCATGTACCTCTTAATATCTTGAAAGGAGCTTTAGGAAGCTGCACACTTGTAACGAGCAAAGGAAAACTAGGGAGAGCTCGTTTAGCAAGAGGATGGAGAGGAAGGTCAGGAGATGAGCCATTGGGTAGGCTGGTAAAGGGTTACTCTCAAGCAGATCGATCACGTGTAATTTGGCCTTGCTATGAGAGAAAAAGGAAAAACAAAGGTAGGGCAGACTAAACAGAAGACAAAGGGAGAGCGTGTGATTACAGCCTCCTCTGTCCTGCTTTTCCCTCGCTCTGTGACTGTACCACTCATTTTCTGCCTGTTATTTTGCCTCTGGCCTCAGCCCTGTGGCTTCTCAGCAGGGTGTTTTAAAAATATGATATGATTCCTTTGCCTTCTGTGTTTGGAGACCCATAGCAGGCACTGACCTTTCAAGTCTCTTCGTGATTAAAGCTCTTATTAATTTCCTGTGGGGCTGCAGTCACTCTGAGGCAGTAAAGTGTTGGGAGTTCTTTAACATGTGGGGCTTTAATTAGTTGGCAAGAAATCCCTCTCTGTCCCAATTTGACCAAGGAAAAAAGAGGAAGGATGATTTAAAAAAAAAAAAAGAGAGAGAAAACGATGTTGAAGTAAAAATAGTTGCAGCAAACATCTTCACAGTAGGAACAGATTTCAAGGCTCACGATCTATTTATCAGGCACTTTAGACCTGTGTGCATGTTCCCCATACAAACCATCAGCCATGGCTCTTTATAGGCAGACGTGGGGACAATCGTCCCACTGGCACCCAGAGCAGTAAATAATAGTGGCAGGAAGGGAATGAGCAGAAGGGTTTGAAAAACAAGCCAAGTGAGCCTGTGCAGCAGCTTCTGCACAGACTGATGCTGCCATGGGCAGCACTGCCTGTTCCACTCCCAAATTTCACTGGAGGTACACGAGGATTGCTGGAAAACTAGGAGTAATGAGCTTTGGTGTGATGGGGCTCGATCCTTCTGCCTTTTCAGGAGTGGCACTGAGCAGGCAGCACCCTGTTAGAGGAGATTTAGGTGGAGCAGAGCCCAGTGACGGGCACAGCAGTAGCTCAGAGGTGCTCCAGACATGGGAATGCACCATCAACACGTGGTCCTGGTATTTATTTAAACCTTGGGTGGAATGATGTATGTTTGATTGCCCGGTTGATCTATTTGTGACAAGTGTTAAAACACATGTGCATTGATTTTCTTTGAGGAGCGTATTTCTAAGGGTAATTTAATAGTGGTGTTGAGCATAGCTCTTACTGGCCAGGGAAGAGGTGGAGGGAGGGAAGGGGGGATTAGATGAAGAAGAGAGAGACGCTAATGGCGTTTTCACAATGCAATTGCTTAGGTCAGTGAAAAGCTGTCACAGTTTAATGCACTCGCTTGTTGGGGATGTTATCATATACAGGATTAAGCCATTCCAAAACATGAAAACAAGAGCAGCTTGTTAGCAAGGGAAGCTGTTAAAGAGCTGCTGTTGCAAAGTTATGATCTCTGTGTGGAGGGAGTTATGCGGTGCCTCTCCTGCTGCCAAGACTGCGGGGGTGCTCTTGTCTTCTGGGACCAGCTGGTCTTCATCTCCCCTTTTCCTGGAGGAGCTGCTCCTTGGCATTTGATCCTGGATCCTGAAAGGTCATTAGAGGATAGATGAGGGTAAATCCTAGAGGACAGAGTCTTGTGAGGGTAAATCCATGTACATCTCTTGCCTCCAGGCTGAGGTGTTTGGTTGTGCCATGGTGTTGTGACCAGCAGCAGCAATTCAGTCTGGGGCTCTCTGGGCGTGTTCCCCAGCTGCCAGGGACAGCGAGTCCAATATCCACGTGCCATCTCCTTGGAGCCTTAGCAAATTTGCTTTTTGACTCCTAACGAGGAGTAAAAGATTTTCTCCCAGCCCAGGCTGATGTCTAAAAGTCAAGCTGGGCTTTTCCAGGTGAAATATTGTCCTTGTTCATATCCATGCAGCCTCCTTGTCTCTTGTGGGGTTGCAGAACCAGTACTTGGATGGCAAGAGCACTGTTCATCACACAGCAGTTGGGGGAGGCTCCACTCCCTCCTGGGTTGACTCTGCACAGCTGCCAGGAACAGAAAGCATTGCAAACTTGTCTGTGTCACCCAAAATCAGCAGCTCCAGCTCTGGATATGTGTGGAGGGCTGCTTTGTGGAATAGGATGGAAAGGCTATGCCATCTCCCCATTGTTGCTTTTCACAGTGGGTTGTATTTCAGTCTCTCCCCGTGCTAGCGTGTGAGCTCCTCTCCAGCATATGTAATAATTAGTTCTCCATCCAGCCTACTTTCAGATGTTGAAAACAATGGAGCATCTCCTCCTTCCTCCTGGGAGATGGTTGCACAGCCCTGTAGATCTTGGCATCAAGAACTTTTCTCATATATGTACTTGACCTAAATTCTCTCTCTCTCTTACAAATAGCCACAGTTTTCCCCCTCTGGCAATATCCCATCTCCCAATATCCCTCTTCCTTAGAGCGTTCACACTTGAAATACTTATGGTTGCAAAAATACAGGTATCTTTATATGTATTTTAACCGGGTTATAAATCCTGCTGTTTGACAAGGTTATTGTTATCTGGCTTCTGCCATGACCCACTGTTAAAATACATGACATAAATTACACAGAACGTATCATACAAGCCATTTTTCCTCGTATGAAGCCTGATAAATATTAATGGCCCATTGCTGTAGCTTTGTACTGTGGTAGGATTGGAGTCAATGAGGTTGATCTGAGGCATGATAATTGCTGGTGGACATGGACCCCAGGCAGCGCTGAACTAGCTGTCTCTCCAAGCACTATGCACTTCTGGAGCTCTGAATTGTGTCTCCAGGGGGTTTAGTTTGGCTTCTGCTTTTTCAAATTCTGTATCATAGAGGGAAGACTCAGGTTTGATGAGACATATCCACCCAAAACTCTTGCTCTGCTGATTTGTCCTCACTTGGGTTGTCTATAATATTAAATACTTGCATTCATCTTTGCCACAGATGGCAAGGCAGCAGTGTGGATGTCACCTCTGTCCCCAGGCCCACGTCACTGCTCATCCCTCACGCCCTTGGGACCCATTGCCCACACCTCCCCTTATCTCCCCAATCTGAATTTTCAGTGCCTGCCAACTGTAAATGGCATTTTATGCGCTGGAAATGTGAATCCGGTCAGTGGCGTCGGCTCCGTCACGCTTATCAGAAACGCATTATCAGGTGGGGATTAGACAGAACCTCGTGCTCCTGTTGCTATCCATGCCAGGCGAATAATGAATAATGAAAATTCCCAGGACCAGAGACAAACACACTTGACAGGCAGGGAAGCGCCTGCACTACCTTTCACTCACTTTAATGTGACAAATGTGGCTCCTTCAGAAATCTTTCCACTCCATTCACCGTGGCTTTTTTTTCCTATTTTTCCCCTCCTCCTGCTGCCTCCCCAGTCTCCCAGCCCCTGAGCCCCTGTGCCATGGAGGAGGATTCAGGAGGTCACTCCCACCCTGACTTCCACCCAGCCTCATGGAGACTGCTTTGTGTTCACACATGGATGCTGTGTGCTTTGGGTCCTCACCTGCTCTGAACTTTGCTGTTGCAGCGTCTCTCCCCTGTTGTCAGTGAAGCTTTCAGGGGAGGACAGAGTGTGGCAGAGACGTTGCTTTGCTCTCACAACCCTTGCTTCCATGGCCACTGCGAGTTCAGTGGGGTTGAGAGGGAAGGGACTGCGTCTCCCAGGATATCAGTCCTGTGTTCTTCAGTGCTGACCTTCCCCAGCCCTTATGGTTTTGCTCCCTGCTTCTCCCCCAGGCACTCCAGACCTGTCCAAGCCTCATCCTGCACTGCAGATACCCTGGTTAACTTGAGTCCTTGCCCTTTTGTCAGGGTCAGTAGATGCTTAGTTTTATTGCATCTTGTACCATCAGCAACATCTCCTACCTGCCCTTCCTGAACTGTGGAGTGAGCATGCACTTCCCTAGGGCTGACCAGCCACTCCTGACTTTTGAAGTGTGTAATGCAGGAGGACTGAGCTCCTTGTTGCAGTCAGTGTAGGAATGGGAGCAGCAGGTCCTGCTGCAGCATTCCTGGGCTCAGAGAGAGGTTTCCTGCCATGGCTGTCCTCTGTGTGCCTTCTGTCTGCCTGTTCTGTGCATTTCCCACACAGGGATGGGAGGATGTGGGTTCCATAGGGTTACACACACTGCTGCACGTGGCTGCGAGCGAGCTCCGGTTCTCCCAGGTCACTGGATGTGCTGGAGCTTTCTCCAGGATGCTGTGGCTGACCTGTGGAGTGGGGCACTGCTCAGAGAGGATGGGGCCAAGGAGAAGGTGTTTGTTGCTGACCAGGTATGGGATTTTTCCCAGGACTCAGGTCTGTCCTGCCTCTTGTCTAACGTAAATCAGCCGTGGCGGTGCCATCTGTAAAGGCTGTCTACACGAGATGCCACTACAGCATGGGTTTTTTTTTTTCCCCTGCAGTTGTCATCTAGAAGCAGGCAATAAATTTTATGGACCAGGGTTTATTGAGCACAGAGGATGAGGAATTGAGCTGCCTGGCTTGAATCTGAAGCTGATGTTCTGGAGGGAACAAGCGCTTGCAGACGAATGTTTCGATCACTCACTGCCCACTTTCAGGAGGAAGTCAAATGACCATGTCCCATGTCGGCATTTCCTGGGGAGCAGAGCCCTGGTGCCAGCCATCCCCTGCCTTTGCCCTGTCTCTCAGGGGTGACATCTGTCTCTTTCCCAGCCTGCCTCTTTAAAAAACATCCAGGCTGCTGCTGGGAGGGCGTCTTGGCTCGGCACCGGTGGTGACAGTCCCTCTTGACGCAGTCTTCTTGGCCGCATTACACCAGCTCCGTGACTCCAGCTCTTCCTCCCATCCACGCGGCAGGGAGGGAAGGAGCTGTGAGCCCGCGTCACATCTGCTGCGCAGTGGGAGCCTCTGCCAGCGAGGTTCCTGCTCATTAATGTCAAACTTATTTCAGCAAATAATGCACATTATCTCGTCCTGGGGAAGGGGCTGGTGCCAGCAGCGATCGCGGTGGCTCTGGAAGAGATGCAGCTCCTAAGCACTAGGATTTGGGCATGGGGTGGGAATGTGGTGGGGGATGTGGGCATGGGGTTTGCTCCATGCATGAAAATGCTCCTGGAGTTTCACGTCTTGGACTCTTGGCCAAACATGGAGTCATAAAATCATATAGTAGGCTGGATTGGAAGGGATATTAAAGACCGAATTCCAACCCTCTTCAATGGGTAGGGGCATCTTCCTCTATCCCATGTTGCTGCAAGCCATGTCCAGCATGGCTTTGAACACTTCCAGTGACGGCACATCTGTAACATCTCAGGGGAACCCGTGCCAGGACCTCACCACTCTCACAGGGAAGAATTTTTTTCCCCTATATCTAATCTAAACCTAGTCTCTGTCAGCATGAAGTCATTTCCCTTTGTCCAGTCCCTCCATGCTCTTCTAAAAGTCCCTCTCCATCTTTCTTATAGATTCCCTTCAGTCCTGGCTGTATTTCCAGACTTGTGAAGCCAGCTTGTGCCACTGGCTCAAGCAAGAACAGACAAGTTTTGAAGGCCTCTCATACGCACAGCTTGTACTCCTTTGGCCTTTTTCCTGCAGCAAGAGGTTTATTTGCTTTTCTCTTCAAGCATGTGGTCCTTCCTCGTAGGGAAGCTGGAGGAAGAAGCAGAGCGAGCCCCAGTCCTCTCCTCCCTCTCTCAGTGCTGCAGTATTCAGTAGCTGATGCTTGTAGGAGGATTTGCCAAAGCACACCTTGTTGACCACTACCCTGATTCCCTGACTATCCCAGAGCAGAGATGAGCTGGTGATTTATTGTTCAGGCTAGGAAAAGAGAACTCCATCTCTGGTGATGCTCACAGGGTCGCTCCTGTAAGCTGAGACAGCTCATCTGTTTTAGCAGAGCCAGTATTTCAAAGATTGCCACTGTTAGCTGGCCATTATCATCCCCATTTTTCATACAAGTCAATTGAGGCATGGTGAGAAAACAAGAACAGTAGATATCAAGGAGCCAAAAAATAGCCAGAGGTCCTGGCACCAAGCCCTGGGTTTGAACTTTTTTGACTCTGATGCCTCTTTGAAGGTATCTGAGGAGACCTCCTTTCTCCTTGTCTCATGTCACTGCCATTGGTGCTGGTTAGTGCCTTCACTGCAATCTAGATATGGGTTTATGCATGGGGTTTTAGGTGAATGAGTTCCTCCTATTGTTCTAACATCACATTGTAGAATCAGAATGGTTTGGATTGGAAGGGATCTTAAAGCTCACCTTGTTCCACCCCCTTCCATTGGCAGGGACATTTTCCCCTATCCCAGGTTGCTCCAAGCCCCATCCAACTTGGCCTTGGACACTGCCAGGGATGGAGCAGCCACAACTTCTCTGGGCAACCTGTGCTAGGGCCTCACCACCCTCACTGTATCAAACCTAAATTTCTGAAATGTCTTTAATTAAATACCGTTAATTCTGTGCTCGTTTTCCCTCATGGGATTGTTGCAGTTGACGTTAATGGAAGTTATTTATTCCCATTAATGGCAGTTTCCATTATTGTGCTATTTTTCTATAAACTGCCCTGCAGGTCATGAGCAAGGTTGGGTGGCTGTTCCAGGCAGACTGGTGTGCTGGGATAACCCAGAGTATGTGCTCAGTCTTGTGCTCTAGCTGGAGCCACAGGAAGAGCCCTGGGAAACCTGAAAAAAATTTGGAGTACGGTTTGGAGGAAAATTTCCTTTGGAGTATCTTTTACCCACCAGAAAAAGACTGCCTTTGTCAAGAGAGACACTGACGTGGGAAACATCTGTTCTGTGCTAAAAAAAGGGGGAAAGGCGGATAGAGGGAAAAACTCGAGAATGTGATTTCCCCCTCCCCTCTGCTTGTTAAGCAGCAAAATGGAAACAAGAATAATTGTGAGCATATGGGGTGAAAAATAATAAACAGGCGAATAAAGTAAAATGATGTTCTGGCTGGGCAGCTGATTTTTTTTTGTTTTGTTTCATTTGTGGATGTTGGAATTGGTGTTGTGGGGGGATATGTTGTCAGTAAAGCAGGCAAACAGAGATCAGTCAGATGAAATTAATTGTGAGACTGAACACACAGGAGGCTGAACATGGAAACAACATTGCATTCATGGGAGCTCTGAGCCTGGGCTGAAAGAGGGGTGGCACTCATGGCCTGCTGGCTTGGAGGTTGTCCATACAACCCAAAATCATCGCGTTTGTGTTAATGGAGCCTCTCCTAACCTGCTCTGCTCCTCTGGGAGGAGGGGGTAATCAGGGAGTAGCCTGTGGTTGGAGGCTCCTTGCGTGAGAGATGAGCACTAGACTGGAGTACTCTCAGCAGATGCCAGTGCTGAACTTTCTGCCTCACTTGAAGCGAGCGGTGTTGTTTCTCCGCAGCCGTGGAGGAGGGGGCTGAGCAAAGGCAAGAGCGGAGCTGCGATCCCGCGTAAGCGATACCACGTCAGGTGGAAAGGAAACGCTGCTTCCACTTCTCCCAGCCTGCTGCCTGGGGATCATCTCCCCCTCACTTTGCTGAGCTTGTCTTTCCTCAGGGTTGATGCCACGCTGTGTGTACCCAGCCAAGGATGAGAATGGTGGTGGCAGAGAGGACAAAATGTGGTGTTTGATCTAGGGTTTGGTGGGAGCACTTCCCGCACCTGTTTGTCACTGTCCCTTCTTCCCCTGGCAAAGTGGAGCTGTGTTTCAATTGGAGGAGGAATCTGTCTTCACAGCTAAAAAGGTGAGAGGGAAAGGGAAACAGCTTAAATCCTGCAGGAAGCAGGTATGATGTGATAGGCCTTCTGAACTCCCACATGATGGTGACAGCCATTAGAAAGGTGGCCTTTGCCAGCTGGGAGCTGAAGCTCTGTCACCTCTAACCCATGTGCCAATCCTGCAGCCCCTCCATCTTGTCACAGGGTGGACCCATGCCTGATGAATGCCATTCCTCAGGTCTCCTTGAAGGAGCAGAAGGCACCAGGGGCATTAGAAGGCCCAGGACAGTGTGCCTGGGTGAAGGATGATCATGGCCATGTTGTCATTGAAGGCACACAGGCACCGTGGTGGCCTGAGTACCACGTGTCCTGAGGGTACAGGTGTAGCTGCTCGACAGAGCCCATGAGTGTGGGGCACAGGACACTGCCCAGCCTCCTTGCTCTTTGATCCAGGTCTCCAAAAACCAAGGAACAGGATCAGTTTCCCCTCATGCCTTGCCAACCCGCAGGCAACCTCTCCTCCCCAAAACCTCCACACTCGAATTCCCAGCTCCAGTCCCGGCTGTGCAAAGCTTCTTGTTGGGATCATGGACTGGGATTTGCTCCCTTCCTGAGGGCTGGAAACTTGCCTCTGGCCACCTGGCATGCTTGCCTTTGGATTTGCAGCTTCTCCTGCTCATTAGCTCATAAATAATATGGACCAGCAGCGTTCAGTGCTAATTAATTTTGTGAACTGAACCAGGGTGAATGGGGTAATTGCCCGTGGCGCGTGCGGGCCACCAGGTGAGCCCTCCCGCTTTTGCCCTCCTTGTTTACCAGCTCCTCTCTGTTTATTTTAAGAAACATTTGGTCCCTTCTCCATGTGCAGAAGAAAAGCCATGTGATCCAGCCCAGAGAGAGCGCAGCAGGCGCTGAATATTAAATTAAAACACATCCTCGCTTATACACAAAAAAACCCCAAGCTGGAAAGGTTAAGAGCTAACAGAGATCGTCAGAACAGTCTCTGTCTGTTTGGAATGAATTAATCAGACCATTAAACAAATCTTTTAATCTAAAGTATCCCTTTCATTTCAGTACTCTGTAAAACAAAGTGACTGGAGTATTGAGGGAAGAGTTTGCCATCACTGTGCTTTATTTGTACTAGGGAGGCGGGTGGTGTGATTATTTTTTTCCCTCCCTGTCTTCCTCTTTTAGAAACAAAAGCAGGGTTAGAACGAGCACATGAGCTGAGACTAAATGGGCATGGAAAAGGCTGAATTCCCATGGTTCACGAGGTGTTACATCATGAGCAGAGTGTGTTTTTTTGTCTTGGGAGGCAGAGCAAGCATGGGAAGAGGCAGCATCTTAACTTGAGATGAACAATATGTGGAAAGTCTGGGGTGTTGAATTCTTGGGTTAGCAAGGCTGGAGCAGGGAAGGCAGAGAGCATTACTGAGGTCTTGGAGTCCAGAACAAACAGGAAAGTTACTCTGCAAAGGCTTGGTGGAGTTTATCCGAGACAGGTCTGGGGAGTCACGGAGGCACTGGTAGATGCTCAGAGATCTCAGCTGCAAACTGCCACAGGCATTCCTCAGCCTGGGCATCCTCTGTCTAGGGAAGGGTCTGGCAGGATTGTATGTGTGGCAAAGTGCTCAGAAACTCTGTGTGCTACCTTGGACAGCTCATGTCTGCAAGGCAGTCACTTTCTGCAATGCTGGGCAGCACTGGGGTGTCTTGAGTTGTGTTTTTAAAGGCATTTGTGAAGTTGGTTGTGCTTTAAGCTTCCCATTCCGGTTGGTTCAGCTTGCAGCCATAGCCTTAATGTCCATCTCTTTGGGGTGGCACTAAAAGCGGCTCAGAACTCTGTGAGGATACACTCTTCCCCCTATTCTTTACCCTTCAAATGGTGCTTGATGGCATTTTTAGAGCCATTCTTGTCTTTTATTCCCAGCTGAGTGTTTGCAGGAAGACCTAACCCCGGGAAGAACCCTCTGACCTGGGCACATCTTATGTGTGTGTTTCCCCCCACACCACATTTTGGTCCTTGCACCCAAATATTTGATAAAACGCTACTATCACCCTCACATGTGCAGGAAGGGGAGAGGCAGAGAGGAAGGGAAAGATAAACCCAGGTAAAATCAGGCAATCCTGTTGCAAAATCAAATGTATCCCTTTTTTTTCCCCCCTTATTATTTTTTTCTCCCTTTTTAATACACTCTTCAAAGCTTGCTAAGATTAAGTGCGCGATTTATCTTCGCCAAGTTTGAATTTTAAAAGGAACAGCCAACTGTGTGATCGTATTATTAATATTTATACCTCGTCACAGAATGTTGACAGATTAATTATGCAATATGGTATAAAAATCAGCAGGCAGCGTGGGAGGGCGGTGGCAAAGTTCATGTATTAATAACACAGCGGGGTGGCTCGCACGCTCCCTGTGTGGCTCTCTGTTATCAGCACTGCATCCCATGCCTGGTGGAGGCACCTTCATCCTGCTGAAGGGATGAGGATGCTGACAGCAAGAGGGGGAAAGAGAAATGGAAAAGGCTGAGAAATCCCAGATCTTTTGTGCTGCTCCAGGAGCCTTTGTTGGGTCAGAGAGCAGGACACTTCTTGGCCTGAAGAGCACCAAGAGGTGGCTTTGTCAGTGGAGATGCTGGTTCAGGAGTTGGGGGTTTACTCTGAAGTTGTGTCTTTCATCCTGTCTCATCCCCCCACCCCACCAATTTGCCTTTCTCTTAATGAGCAGCGTCTGCCTGTCTTGCTAAAATTGCTTCACTCTCACCTTGGGGCAGGCTGAGGAAGGAAGCAATTCCCTCAGGATGTACAAGCAGCTGCTCCCAGCACCCTCACCAGGGTCGCTGGTGCTGTGCCTCTTCTGAGGTCCAGACCAGCACCAGGCACGTTGGAGAAAGGTTTAAATCATCTTTAGTGGACAAATATGAGATGGATGGTTGTACAGGGTGAGGCTTTTGCTTCCCCAGGAAGCCATCCGGGGTCGTTGGGCACAGCATCTGAGAGATTTATATGGGGAGAAATAGGAAATGAAAATTGTGTGAGCTCCTGCGGTGGGAGAAAAGTCATCTGAGAGCACCCTGGTGTTGTTTGCTGTCCAGCCCTGACCAGTGAATTGAAGTTTGTAGAGGTTGTGAGAAGCATCTGTGGAGTGTTACCTCTCAGGATCTTCTCTGCTAGGTTTCTCCTGGAGATGTACATCCATGAGCCCGATCCTGCCCTGGGGCCTCTATCCATTGGCATCCACTTTGGTGAGATGGAGGGACAGATGCTAAATTAAGGTCGGGTGTGTGGATGATTCATGTCAACCAGCCTGGCTGGGCAGCAGAAGTCTGTGGCTGGGAATAAATCCTTCAGTGTGGAGCCCATAACATTTGCCATGGGCAGAGCTGCCTGTGCAGCTGGCACAGCTCAGCTGTCCCCTTGGGTCACCCTCAGTGTGAAGGAAAGCCTGCCCTCCCCAAGCCCTTTGGGGTTGCTATTTCCATCCCAGCCTCTCTCTGCCTAAGTGCTGCTCATTTGGATTTTTTTATTAATGAGTCTTTTTCCTCAGTGTGTCCCAGGGGGATGTTTGATATGAAACGATTTGCCTGATCCTTCTAAAATAATCTCAAGCAGCGTCTGGGTCAGGCTGTAGGGATGTACTTGGGCTGTTAGAGGGTTCTTTGTCAAAAAAGCCCTGGCTTTTAAGAAAGGCACCAAAGAACATCTCTCCCTCCTGCTCTCTTCTTATATCCTGCTCCTGTTTGGCCCTGGCACAAGCTCTTTCCTAAAAAAACCCATCCATGTGCGGCCAAGCTATGGAGAGCAGCCTTTGGGGAGATGTGCAGAGGCATTTCAAGACAGATATTGCAGTTCCAGTGAGGTGTTTAACCTGCCAGACAACAAAGAAAGTCGTTTAAGGTGGCTTTTGAAAGCCTTTCCAAGGATTTGGCTTCTCAATTTCCATTCAAATGAACTTTCCCTGTTCCCTTGTGTGCAGCTTCCCGATGCCTCCTTTTACAGCCTCGGCCTTTCAATCTTAATTAAAAAAATGGAAAGAACAAAGGCACAATTGAGCGAAACACTTCAACAAATGGTTGAAGTTAACAGATTTTCCTGGCTTTCAGTGCAGGCTTAGAGGAGTTTCAGGACTTTGCTCCATGAAATTGGGGTCCTAAGGCTACTGGTGCAAATCCCTCCAGCTTTTTCACCCCAGAAGCAAGTCCACATTGGTGGAAAATATTTTGATCCACCTGGAGCAGGTTCTCATCACAGAAACTTGAGTTATAAAAGGAGGTTTTCCCCCATTTTTGTGAGTTTCTTTTCTAATGGGGATGAAAACAAAGGCAGAAGCCTCGGAGTTGTTTAGAAAATGGTTTTTTTTCTGCTAATGGCAAAGTTGATCTCCTTCCGGATGGCCAGGCAAGATTTATCAGCATTATCTGTCAGTGGCCCTTAAGTAGATGTGAGTCTGGAAATGCAAAGGATTGGCTAATAATGAATAGAAATTGGGAGCACGGGATGAGGGGAATGGCGAGGAAAGTCCAAAATGCCAGCGGACAGAGCCATCCCCTGCAGCTTCCCAGTCGGAACTGGAGCTTCCTCTGGGTCCCCTCCTGCCCTTCCAGATGATAAACGTTGGATAATTGATTTATTCTGGCCGTGCCCCACCTGGCTGTCGGCTGTCCCGTTTCCCCCGAGTGCCTGCAGCCGCTTTCATGCCCTGCTCGGCCGCTCTCCCACCACGTGAGGACATGGTGCCTTGGCAGGGAGCAGATGGACAACCCATCTTGTAGGCATCGAGTGCAGGAGGCTCAGTGCTGAGCTCTTTAGAGGCTGACGGCTCCCAAGACCCCGGAATGTTGCGAGGAGCAGTCGAGAGAGGGCTGTTTGTCGGTGGGAAGGCGCCTTTTGCTGGCTGAAGGTCCTTTTCCAAGTAGCCCTCAAGGTTAAAGTTGGATGCTCCTTCCAGATGGTCTCCATCTGATGCATCTCATTATGGGCTTGAGCTGCCTCGTGTTCCCGGCCTCCCAGTGCCAAGAATAACAGGGAATGGAAGCCAGCAACAGCGATGGCTGCTGTTAGAAGGGCATAAGATGATTTAAGGGTCAAGACAAGACCATATGGCCCATCAAGGTCCCGTCGTAACAACCCGGAGGAATATAAAACACCTTGTGTTAGTTCACCCTTCCCGCTTCCTCTCAAGGCTGTTTGCTGTAACCTTTGTGAGAGCAGTTCCCCAGCTCCATCTTGCTCTCTTTTATGCCCTGAGCTGCTTTCCAGAGCCCTGCAGGTCTCCTCATGGGGTGTTCTCTCTGGAGGGCAGGCAGGAGGAGCAGAGACATCCCGGGATCTGCGGCTCCAGGCTCAGTCTTCTGTCACCCTGTCTGGTTTAGGGAAAGCCGGGAGACCCTGTGTGTGCAGCTGTGAAATTGGGTGTCATGTGTGAGCCCTTTTGGCACCCAAGGGTGTGCTGGAGCATTTACTGCTCCTGCCAGCATTTCTCATCCTCGGATCAGTATGAAGTGGCCTCTTGGTGTCATTGATGGCTCACCCCTCCACTGTCTCCAGCCCCTTGGCCCTCAGCCAGTCCGACTGCTAATCTGGATAAGCCACATCTGGTTGGTTTTTCCTTGAAATTCAGATGCATCTGGAGTGTGCTCAGCTTGTTGTCTTCTCAAATAATCTGGGGCTTTTCCTTGGTTCCCCTGTGGACTCGCAGATTTCTTTTACCAAATTCTGCTAAAATAACACTCACTTCCATGGAGGGAGCACTCTCAGGGCAGGAGGACCCCCCACCCTCGTTTGGGAGAAGGGTCTGTCTGCATCCCATCCCTTTAATTCCAAGATAAGGTGCAGCCTCTTGGCACAACCGATCCAAGTGCTGTGGCTGCACAGATAAATCTGCATTTCTGAGAACAGAGCTGATTCTTCCTCGGAGTGTCAGCTCAGGGCTTGGCAGGCAGCGATGCTCCTGTTCCCAAGGCTTTTCCCAAAAAGGCAGTGTGTGGGTGTCTGGGATCGTGTGGGCAGCCACACCTCAGGGCCGTGGCTCCTTGCCCCAGTGCTGTGTCTCTGCCCCACTTTGGTGATGGGACAGCCACCATTCCCTGCTCAGCTCTTGTCCCTCAGTCCATTTCCCCAGGGAACACTTACAGCACTGACCTTAAAGAGCAATTTCGGGCAAGCACGGAGCAGCTCAATTGTTCATAAACCTGACATTTATGTCTCGGAGATTCTTCCTCTGCAGAATGCACTGCTCTTTATGATTTTATCAAATAAAATGCCCCTTCGCCCCCAACCAAGCTCTTTCTCCTTCCCTGGTGTTTTTGTAGGGCAATTATTGTGAACAGAGAGCTTGAAGGCATCTGCTTGTCCTTAAAGTTGTGGCACAGTGAGAGTTAGGGAAATGCTTGTGCAGGCATTAGTGAGCACAGGTGGGTAGGACTGAGCTCTGGTCCTCTAATGTTGGTAATTACTGAGCAGGGATTAGGGACTTGCACTGCACGCACGTAGAGAAACTGAGTATTAAATGCAAACAGATCAAACCACCTGACGGACCTGCAAAGTTTATCCCTGTGGTTTTCACTGCTCTGCTGAAATGCTTCCTGGGCTTTCAGATCATTTCCCTGCTCATCACAGGGGTGACTTGGTGGGTTTGGGAGCAGCAGTGTGGTGTCTTCCCAAAATAGCTGCTGCCTGGGGGGCAGAGTGTAACTAGCCAGGATGCAGGAGTGCATCTTCAGCTTCAGGCTTCCCATAAAAAGCTGGAACAAAGGCAGCAGCTGTGGCCAGAGGTACCAGCCTTTGGTCCTGTTCCAGCTTCATGGGGACAACAGTGACCTGAGGCAGGGTTCTCTGCTGCTCTATGTCATCAGGTTGCCCAGAGAACTTGTGGATGCCCCATTCCTGGCATTGTTCAAGGCTGGGTTGGACTGAGCTCTGAGCAACCTGGTCTAGTGAAAGGTGAAAGGTGTCCCTGCCCACAGCAGGGAGGCTGGAATGAGATGAGCTTTAAGGTCATTTCCAACCCAAGCCATTCTGGGATTCTGTGATTTCTGTGTTTTCTATGATTCCATGATCTCCCCTTCCTTAGTGCTGGTCCTGTCTCCCAGCTCCTTCCCGCTCACACAAGGGAACCCACTAGGTGAACAAACAGCGCTTACTCTGACCAGGGCATCTTCTATCCAGTCTATTAATACCAGCTCCACATGGAGGGCTTGCTACCCTGGAAGTGTTAATTAGCTTCCCCCCTCCTCTCTCCCATTATTTTTCTGCCTCGCTCTTTAGAAGGTCTCTGAACCAGGAGATCAATGCCTCCTGCTAATCTGCTCTTCAGCAGCTTAGAGAGGCACCACAGAATACTCTGTTTAATTCTCCTCTAACACCTTTGCTAATCATCCTTTCCAGCCCCAGAGCCCCAGGCAGGCAGGGAGGGGAGAGGCCGGATGGGAGGCGCAGCAGGCGCTCATTTACACCTGGCACGGAGACCTGGCAGGACCTGCACACCGTGGTGGGAAGAGCAGGGGTGCAAGGGGGAAAAGCAGTGGGAGAGAAAGGAGGCGAAATCCCTTGGGATGAGAAGTGTGGCATCAGCGTGCAAACTGTTTGAATGCTCTTGGAGTCATAGAATCATTTAGGTTGGAAAAGACCTCCCAGTGGTGTTGCTTCCCATCTTGTCCTCTCCCTCTGTGCTGTGGTTGTGTTGTGAACCTGTGCAGATAATAAGGATAACTGCTCCTCTTGGCCTCTCCACACAGTGCCCTGGGGTCTGTAAGGACTTGTCAGGGCGGGTCCAACCCCTGAATCCTGGGATCTGAACTGAGCTGTCTCTCTGAGCAGTGTTCCCTGTTGACAGGGATATGCGGGAGGTCCTGGGAGTGAGCAGTCACCTCCTGCATGCTGCCAGGGTCCTCTGCAGCAGGACATCATGGAATCATGGAGTCATTATGGTGGGAAAAACCTTTAAGATCAAACCCAACCATCTTCAGGTTTTCTGGCTGACTTGGTCTGGGGGCTGTGGCACTGGGAGCTCTGCTATTGCCTCTGCAGCTGCTCAGCTCCCTGTGCTTGGACATCCTCCCCTCTGTGGCAGCAGGATTTCTCCAGGGTCACTTTGGCATTCACACCAGAGCTGCATAACTCGCCTGGGGTCACTCTGAGGGTCAGCCAGAGTCACCCACGGCTTACAGATGTTGTGCTTTGACTCCTTGACTCTAGCTGCACAAGTTTACCAGAGGCTGTGTCCCCTCTGTGGAGAAGACAGTGACCTGGATTTAACTGTGGGGACCTTGCTAAGCTTTTCCACCTCTGGCTGCTGTGATCCAGCTAAACAGCTGCAAGCAAAAACCCATGTGGAAGAGCGAGTGCATGCTAATGAGTCGTGTTGCCAAAACCAGAAGGAGCCAACTCTACAGGGATTTGGTACTTTTATTTTTTTTCCCTGCTACCCAAGTTCAATAGCAGCGAATTGCATATTTCTCTGAGGCTTCTCAACAAACAATTTACAGTGTAAATATATTTGTTGGCATGCAAATCACTCTGCATTATGAGTCTTGATTAATATTATAATGTGTTGATGAAAGCCTCTAAGTGGTTCTTGGAACTAAGGTTCCTGACAAAGATCAGCTGTTTGGGTGCCCAGTGTTTGCAAAACATTAGATTAGGGTGATTTCCCCCTTTGTTTTGGTTTCTTTCCCCCATGTGTGCTCTTTAATGGGTTGTTTCTTTTCCCCCTCCCTCTGTTTAAGATGCTGAGTGCAAAGTGGCAGTGGCTCTTCAAACCAGGCAATTAATTAACATAATCAAGCTCTTCCCCATGCTGCTGCACCCCTTCCTGCTCCTTGTCCCCCATGTAAAAGGGATCCTACCGTGGGGGTGGTCCTCAGCCCCTGCTCCTGGAGATGCTGGGGAGGGACAGGATAAAGGGTACAGGGCTATCAGCAATTCCTGTGTGTGTGCCAGTAGCCAGGCTGGGACGTGAAGCAGCAAATCCATGTGTGGATGGATTCACTGAGCAGCAGAGTAACGAGGCTTGATTGCCCATGGAGCTATCCCAGGGGCTTTGGTGCCCTGGAGCCTCTCTGGTGCGGAGGAAAATTTGTGGTCAGTCCTGCAAATGTAGCACCACAAGGCTCCTCCCCTTCTAAGGAGACTCACAGCACTTTCCAGGATGGAACAGCTTCGATGTTGTACCTTCCCTGCAGGAATAGTGCCACAAAGAACCACAGGGTTCATCAGAGGCTGCTGAGAGACCCCCATCCCACCTTCACTGCTCATCCACCTGACTTGCATTCCTGGGTCCATCCTTTGTGACAGCTCCTGAAGCACCTGGAAAACCATTCCCTCTTCCACCCCATTCTCCTCACCCAAAGCAGGCTGCTCTGGGTGCTGGGTTGTCCCTGGAGAAAAGGATTTGTTTCCATCCCCTCTCTGGCATTTGTTTGTGGAGGCAGGAGAGCGTGACAGTGACAGGCTTTGAGCAGCATCCTCCCCACTCCAGCTTTTGTGACGGCTGCTCTCATTGCTATTTTCCTTCTACCCTTTGGAGTTGAGTTCCCAAAGGTGTCAGGACAAATGCCACACTCATCAGCGTGACTGTGCTGGGAGATGCTGCCCAGGCAGGCAGGAGCAGGGAGAAAAGGCAAGAAAGAAAAAATAACCCTGTTTAGCAGGCGGCTGAGCAGGGTTTAGTGACAGCCTCAAGTCTTGATCTTTGTTAAACTGCTGTTTTGCTCACAGACTGACAGGGAGCACCATGAAATACGGAATGTTCAGCTTGTACCACTCTGGAGAGCTGTGCAGGTCGTGTGTGGCTCTGCTGTGACGTGCCTGGCAGGGAGCACACCATGGGGGCACACTGAGCTCCCCTGCCCCAGGAACGGGCTGGTTCTGGACAACATCTCCCATTTCAGCAGCTTCCCATGGTGAGCCCCATCCTGGGTTTGCTCCCCTCCATTTCTCTGCAGTCCCAGGTGGTTTTCTGCAGTATCTCATGGTTCATTTGGCCATCCACAGGGAGAGCAGGATGGCAGAGCCATCCCCACCCTGCTCGTTGCCCTCCGAGTGTGGCAGCTCATGCTGAGGTCTTGGAGTTGGAGCTGAGCTGGGCAGGGAAAACACAGACACCTAAAGGAGAGACAGAGAGAGGGGGGAAAGAGTGACTAGCACACGTGCTTTAAAAGAACACACTGCCTTTTTTTTCCTCTTCCTTTTCTTTTTACTGAAAGCAGCTGTGCCTTTTTCCAGCACTTTTAACTGGTTGCCAGGGAAACAGAGCAAGGGAGAGTGGAAAGGTTAGATGGATATTGGACGAGGCTAATGCACTTGTTTCAACCAAGAATTGACAGGTGCTTAGGACACCGAAGGTCCTGATAACTCCTCATTTGCACGGCTCCTTTGCAGAGCCTCGAGTACCTCCCTACCACCGTTAATTGTGTTTTAATCATTCGCAAATTATAATCCATCTCCATCAGGGGATCTCTAATGGTGGCTTTATGGAGCGCGTCCGCATGTTCCTTAGCCCTTCTGGGATACTGGGGATGAAATATTGGGTACCTTGGGCCTCGTTGGTATGGGTGGTCTGGCTTGAAGGGACTTGGATTCCAGCAGAGGTCCTGATGGAAAAGGTGGGAATTGTGGCTGGGTGACCCAAATATGCTGGGAAAAACACTGGAGGGAAGCCGTGTGTTTGTGGCTGTCTGGTTTTCCCAGAAAAGGGGCTGGCATGGGAGAAAGGGTGATACACAAGTCCAGTGAGTGCATCCCCTTGTCCACTGGGTGATCCCCAACCCTGGTCCCGGTGTTGGCAGAGTTCTTGGCATCTCCCTGCCCACCAACAGCTCCCATCCAGCCCCACAGGGCTGCTGGGACACATGGTCCCTGCGTGTTTGCAGCTCCACTTGGCTTTTTCACCTTCCTCCGGGTTAAAAACCAAAGACAAATGCCTCACTGTGGATTTTTGTCACCATTGTGATGCTCAGAGGGCTTTTTCCCTCTGCTTCTGCTTTGGGTTTTGTTTTTGTTTTGCGTCTGTCTTGTCTAAAATAGCAGCTCCATCTAAGGAATAACCAAGGGGCCTGAAATCTGGCTGTTCAGGATGAGCATCACATCTGGTCTGTGCAAAACACAGCTAGCAGCAAAGGGCTACAGAGCTGTAAAGCTCAGGCTCTGGTGAGGCAGGGGTGGCTGCTGAGGCTGTTTTGCTTTTGGGGTTTGTAGTGTTTTCCTGGGGAGGGCAGAAGGGCAGTGATTAAAGAAACTCAAGCTAAACCTCACTTATGTCTGTGGGTGGGAAGGTGGAAGGAGTGATGGGGTGATGCTGAGGGCTGGGGGACCCCAGCTCTGCCTCTGGCACCCTGAGCCTCATCCTGCAGCTCTGGGTGCATCGAGCACTGATGGATAACGGGGCTCCCTCCTCCCTGGGGTGACCTCAGGGGACTCTGCCTCATCCTGCTGGCTGCTCCAAAATGCTTGGCTGAGTCCTCCCAGGCCAGTCCACAGCCAAGCCATAGTAGATGGCAATCCAGCTTTTCCTGAGCCAGGGAGGGAACAGGATGCAGTCCTTGCCCAGGGCTGCAAACAGAACTGCTCACTGCTCCTTTTGTCAGCAGCTTCCCAAACCTGCTGCCTCTCCATCATTCCTGAGTGATGGGTACCAGGCCAGCACAGAGAGGCACAGCACTCATATCCCTATTATGACATTGTCAGTGTCACAGCTGAGCGTGAGGGACTCGGAAAATGTCACTTCAGGTATTAGAAAATGACGGTGCTTTTGCCACACTGTGGTTTCTGGTCCAAAGTGCTTTTCCTCCCATCAGTTCCAGCTGGAGGGGCCTCTGCCTTTGACTAAGGTATCTCTGCTCTGGGGTTTTTAGTGGAAAGGGTGATTTTTGTCGTGGTGCAAGGAGCCAGGCTGACAGCCCTGGGCCACGCAGCCACTCCAGCTACAGCACAAATTCTGAATGAGCTCCACACATCCTCCATGCAGGGCTTTCCTCTCCCCAACTTCCCTTTTCTCCCTCTGCTCCAGACCACTACTGGCACACTCTGCCCTGCCAGGTCCTTCACCAGCATCTCCCCAGCTTTGGAGGAAACCTGTGCTAGTGGCAAGAGAGGAGCCCAGTCTCAGTCACCAGCTCCATCAGGGGTGATGTTTAAACATCCGACACATGAATGCAACCGCTTTTCCCATTCCTTCCCAGCCGTACATGGAGTAATCACCACTATGGGCTGCTGTGGGGCTGCCTTGTACCCAGATGGGCTCCAGAACTGATTGCTGGGATGCAGAGACCTTGTGAGCAGCTCGAGTGGCTCCAGATTGTCCCACTTTTGTGGTCTTATCCCCCTGGCAGCAGGAATGACTCCGGTCGCTCTCAGCAGTGCTCACGGTGCCAGGGCAATGGGCTCCCCAGCAAGTAGGCATTATACTACCTGAAAGAGAGATCAGGAATGGGAAAGGGAGTGGAAGAAGAGGAATGATTTATGAGGCTTCGCTTGGCCAAGCAGGGCATTCTCAGCATATTCCAAAATAATTTAGCATCATCTATTGTGCCTGCAGCGGGAGCTTGTTGCGGAAAACGAAAGAGAGCAAAAAAATCCGCCACATAAAGAAGGCAGAAAGCCCCTTGATGGGATGGTTAGAGCTTGAAGTTTCTTTTTTCCTGAGGGCTGCTGTCTCCTCTCCCCAGTTCTCTCTGTAAATCAAACTGCCAGTGTCGGATCGGCAGCTCCGTCTTTCCCGCAGCCGCTTCCCCGAGGCCTCCCCGAGCGCCGAGGGGACGTAATCACCACCTAGAACAGCTTGAAGGACACAAGCGCGGGAGCCGAGAGGACGATTTGTAGTGAATAATTTAGTGGATGAATTTAAAGCTTTTGTTCTCGTCGCAAATTACCTGCGAACTGTACGGGAAGGTTTTGATCATACAAATTCATTTTACATCAGCTCTCTCTGCCAACAGACCCACCTACCCGCTTCGCTGGGGTTTGAACCAATGCATTTTTCCCTGCAGACTGGTGTGTTTTGGGGGGTGGGGGTTGGACCTTTAATTAACCCATCATTTCTGTGCCTGTGGTTTTAATTACCAGCATAGGATTGCCTGAGTTGTGCTGGAGATTGGAGAGTGATTTTTGTAAACAGGAATAATTTGTGAAGTTTGCCTGTGTACCATGGGGTGTTTGCACAGCCTTCGAAGTGTTTTGCTTTTAGATGGAAGGAGATGAGATGGGAACAAGGCTGGGATGCCTGGGCAGGGATGAGTGCCAGTGTCAGCATCCTGGGTTGCCTGGGCACCGTGCAGTTGTGGTTGTCTCCCCTCTTGTTGGAGAGGGACTTTTTATAGCAGTATTGTAGTGGCAGAACAAGGGGGGATGGCTTTAAACTGACAGAGGACAGGGTTAGATGGGATATTGGGAAGGAATTCCTGTTTGTGAGGGTGGGGAGGGCCTGGCACAGGGTGCCCAGAGAAGCTGTGGCTGTCCCTGGATCCCTGGAAGTGTCCAAGGCCAGGTTGGATGGATGGTGGGATGGTGGGAGGTGTCCCTGCAGGAATTGAAATGAGCTGATCTTTAAATCCCTTCCAACCCAAACCATTCGATGATTCCCTCTCCCCTCACCCCAGCATCTCTTTCACACCCTCGAGAACCTTTCCCCTGTCTTTGTGCTTGGTGTGGATGGTTGGATCTGAAGCTCTCTGCTTCCCCTCTGCTCACTGCCGAGTTTGTTTGGGACTAGGGAATTCAGCAAAGTGCATGTGAAGGAGGCTGCAGCCTGCCCAGAGACAGCCACGTGAAATGAAGTTGTATCACTCTTTGAGATCAAATTATCCTTCTCAGCTTTCGGGGAGAGGACTCCGGCAGCCCCATGCGAGAGCTCGCTGCCTCCTCCTCAGCTCAGTTTATATCCTGGTCCCCCGGCAGACTGCAAATGCTCCCTCATCAGGGCCTGCTCTCTGTGCTAATGGCTCTCTATAAATAAGCCCCAGGAACAGCGATAGAGAACAATCATAAAAGGCAGGCGCATAAATTAAAGCCGATGTTATAATAAACTAGACAAGCCCTTCATCGAGGGTTTTATGTTTCTCCTTGAGTCGGCAGCTTTGCCGGCAGAAAATGATTTCTGTGGGCCTTGGCCCAGTCCTGTGTCTCTCTGCTCTGTAGGTGCACACAAGTGGGTGGCAGAAATAGCTGGCATCACCATGTCCCTTTTTTGGCATTCTGGGTATTAAAGCTGCGGGGATTTCTCGGAACAGCTCTCAGCATTTCCTTAGAGTGGCAACAAGACCAAAGATTTACTGATGGGGTGGCTCTGGCCACTCCTTGTGGCTATAAATGAAATGCAATGGCTCTGGGTGGCTGGAAATCACGAGAGCTCAGCCCTACACCTTCAGAGAAAGGTGGAAGTTGTTCCACTCGCCCCAGTGAGCTGCAGTCAAACCTCCTGGAGGGAGATGCTGGTGCATAAACCAGCAGCATCTTGAAACGTGTGGTACCTCTGAAAGGCCGTTCCTTGCCCTTTGCCCCGGAGCATCTCCCCAGTTGGAAAAGCACGCACCAGTGGCTGGCATGCAGGCTCTGTGCCACAGCTCTGGAGTGCCTCAGGAGTGCTGGATACACTGCTGAAACTCCTGCCTCTCCCAGCGAGTTCAGAGCTGTCTCTTCAAATCACATCCTGGATGACTGAAACTTGGCAGGGTGAGCTGGAGCGGCAGGCAGAGCTGCCCACTCCTGAAGTACAACTCCCCTGTGCTGGAGTCATCTGGGAGACACAGCAAGTTGTGCCCTGGGCATGGAGTCAGTCAGGAAGGAAGGAGCCCATCTCCAGTCCTGTGACACACTGTGATGCTATACAGGGGTCTTTGGCAAAGTTCAGGTCTTGATCATCAGCTCAGCTTGCTCCCAAGTCCTTTCTGGACATTTCAATCTAGGCTGATGACCCTGCAAGTAGAGTGCACACTGCTGCTCCAGGCTCTGAGTTTGCTGTCATCCTGTCCACCCATCCTTTATGGTCTGTTTAGTGAAATCTAGAGGCAGAGAGATGTGTGATAGTGATGTCACCCCATACCTCTTGCAGGAGACTGTGTGGACAACAAGGAGGAGAATTCCAGGCATCCAGCTCCTCATTTGAGGTTCAGAACAATTTGCAGGCACATGTTCAGCTCTGATTTGAATGCATGCCCAGCCATGTGTCCAGCTCCGTGCAAGGGGTTCCCCTGTTGCTGTGCAGAGTTACATCCATCTGGGACAGCTCAGACACATCCCCTGGGTGCTCGACCAGCTTCTTCCTCCAGAAGTTTGATGGAGCTGCAGCACATCTCGTGCTAGTGTGGGAATGTGGTGGCCAGGCAGATTATGTACATGGTGGGGTGGCAAGGACAGAGGGAAGAAGGAGAGAAAGCAGAAAAGTAGTGATGGAGAGAGAGGGTGAGCTGTAGGCTCTGCTTTCTGCTCTGTGCTCCCCTGCATGCTCTGGCCTGAGCTCCCCCTCGTGTTCAGCTGCACATATTTCTCCATTGCTCTCCTGACTCTCCTCTCCCAGTTATTGCAGGGATGTTCCATCTTTCCTGCCACGTTTGCATTGGAGTAGCTGGAGCCCCATTGGGCAGCCCACTGGCTGCTGGCTTAATTTCTCCACAACCGAGGCATCCCCAGTGTGATTGCAGCACCTCCAGCCTTTCTGAATGTTCATCCCAGAGCCAGGTGCTCAGACAAGCTGCACTGAGAGCCGGAGATCCATAGTTTTGATTGTGCAAGGAGGGGCATGTGCCACAGACATACCCTGGAGTGTCTTGCTGGGTTCCCTCGAGGGAGAGAGGCTGGGATGTGTCGTGCTGTGCCAGTGCAGCATCCGTTCCCTCCAGAGGCTGCCAGGCACTCCTTGCCACTGCCGCCGCTCATCAGCCCCTCACTGGTCTCGCACAGGGTCGTTTTCTGCTTCATTTCCTCCCCCAGCCTCCAGATTCCCCCTCCAAGCTCTCTGTTTTCTTCTTCATCATCCTGGCTGGGATAGAATGTGACTGCAGCCACAAAGAGCTGAGATCGCAGCTGCCCTCGGGGCTTGTTTGCCCACATCACCTGTCGGATCGGGAGCCTGCATGTCCTTGGAAAAATATGTATTTCAAGCCGCCGGGGTGCTAATTTGCAAGGCCCATTACTCAAACGAAACATTAAAATGGCCGTCCATAAAGCAGAGCCTTTATCCGTGCCTCCCCCTCGGTCTGTACTCCCCGCGCCAGGTATAGGCTTCCTGTCAAGCCCAAGAGCCAAAAGCAAAGATTTATCGGAAGGTTCCTTGACTCCGACCTGCATTTTAATTATGTCGCCACCAGCCTGTGCCGAGAATAAACTCGGTGGCTATTGTGTTACCCTCTCTTCTCGTCTCTGAATGAATGCACTGGGAGAGACGTGGGTTTGTGGTGTCCCCAGTGGGGGACCCTGTTGTATTCCCACGTCCTTCCCTTGCCTCTTACCTGCATGGATTAGCAGAGTGGCTGCCTGGTTCTGAAACACTGAAACACAAGAGATTGGGAAGGAAGGATGCAGGGAATGAGTCCTGTACATCACTGTGCCTTGGTTTCCTTTCATGTGGGAGCTCTGTCCAGCCTACCCCAACCCACTGAGTATGCAGGAAGTGTGAGAGCTGGTCCTGCCACAGCCACCTCGGAGCTGCCAGGGCAGGAGGCACCGAGCAGGGCTTGGAGCGGTGCCGGAGCCCAAATTGCTTTTTGGAGAGCTCAATTTCACGCCGGGAGTGGAGCCGTGGCACCGTGGGGAATTGAGGAGCCACGCTTGTCAGGGAGAGGAGATGCGCTGAACTTCGAAGCCGGCTTGTTTATTTTGCCTGTGTATTTATGAGCGGGGGTGTGTATAAATACTGCTTGTCCATGCCAGACGATGCTGGTGTTGTGCTTCGTGTGGGTGCAAAGCTTGACCTGGCACTTCCCGGCAGGAATGATGTATATTTATTAGTGAGGCAATGGGTGGGAACGACTCCCCTGCTCGCTGATGGCAAACACCAGCTCAGCAGAACGGGGGTTATTATTATTATTATTAAAATAAATAAAAGCAAAAACAGCTCGGCCACCATGTGTCTCCGATGCTGACTTCATGACGGAGCCAACTTCTCCTAGGGTAGGAGAGGAGATCATGAGGAGATGCTCTTGGGAAGCTCCTGGCTGTGTAGGGATTGACTCTGCAAACTCCAAGTGCCACAGCACGTCCCCTGCCTCAGTTTCCCCATCAATAGCAGTGACATATTGAAGTGAAGTAAGTCTCAGCCTGGCAGGGGAGTGCAAAATTCTCCATTAATAAGCACAAAGTGCTTTGATATTTTTAGATGGAAGTGCCGCGTATTGATATAATATTACTGTACCTCGTTTGACTTCTTTTTCGATTGCAAGCCCCCTCTTGATCCCGTTACCTGCAGTAACAGTTATCTGGCTATATTTTATCATCTGAATATTTCAATTAAATTACTTTAAGGGGAAAAAAAAAAGCAGCAGTCTAGGCTGAAGTTGGAAATGATCACTGTATCACTCCAACTTCCCTCCATTCCCAGAAGGTTAATTGAAAGGCAGCCATCTTGGTGACGTTTAGACAAATGAGGATAATTATGTGTTCTCCAGCTCTTTGAGAGGTTAATTGCTTAGATGTACGAAGACTTGAAGAACAAAGAAGGAATAAATCAGAAGCAGGACTATGATCTGATAATGTAATTTGGGATATTCACGTGCAACTCAAACAAATAAACCCCCTAATTGCATGCAGTTGTTCGGCCCCTGGGGTTACCAACATCAGGCTCCTGGTTCTTGGGGATGCTCAGAGAGGGGGTACCAGCAGGAGAGGTCTTCATCTGGCTGGTGCCCAGGAGTGTCTGTTGTCATCTCACACTGATGACGACTTCTTTATCTGGCACTGGAGATGACTTCTTCATCTTCACAGAGCTGTCACCTGGCTCCTTAGTGCCTGAAGCATCCAAACCTCATCCCGGCAGAGCAGCAGTGGGTGGAAATCAGATGGGTCAGGGAGGCACGGGAGCAGCGAGCAAAGGATTTCCTCTGGTGGGTTATTTTATTTTGCCTAATTGCTGGTGAAATTCCTGCAAATTGGCAATTATATTCCTGAGTTGATGGCTCACCCAGGTCGTTTACGGATCTTGCGTTTGGCAGGAGCGCTTTACGGTGTTCGCCATGAAATACAGCTTCACTCTCCAGCGGCAGAACTTCCCTCTTTTTAGAGGTTATTAATTCCATCTGCAAGGATTTTGCACCTAAATCTTGTGGGAACACAATCATGAAGGTACCTGATTTTTTTTCCTTTTAATTCATCCTGGTGGACCAGTCTTGGAGTTGGTTTGTCCTTCTGTCACCCCCTTCATCCTCTTAGGGTGGGATGCAGTAGGTACTGGGAGTGACTTCCAGATGTGAGGGGTGTGGATGGAGTGAGTTAATTTGCCCCTCAGCTTTTCCTGCCCACTGACATGGCAGTGAATGGCACAGTGTGGAGCCAAGACCTTGGAATGCTGGAGATTTTATGGAAGTCTCGGGATTGTGTGGAACATCAAGCTGTCCAGCCAGGATCAAATACTGCTTCATTTTCCAGCCATGAGGGTCAGGGAAACAGTGCTTTTTTTTCTCCGCTGAAAGCTTGAGGGTAAAACATCTTCATCCAGCATCTCTTTCCCCCTCCGTTCTGTCTCTGGGGAAGTGGGAATTGATTTCAAATGAGCAAATGCCTCCCCACCCCTGACATGTGAGGAGCCCTGAGCCTCGGCCTCTGAAACACCGGCGAGAGGTTTTTCCGTCGATCTGTCTGGAATTGCAGTTTAATTCCCTGCGTTTGCTCCCATATTGTGCATTAAGATACAGTGAGTTTATCCAGCAGTCCAGCTGTTTTGAAGATAATTACTACAGAACTCAACCTGATGTAAAATAATCCTCCCGGGCAAGCAGCCAAGAGCTTGAGACTTATCCTCCAAAGACTGAAACCTCTCCATTACCCTTAAAAGCCACAGAGATAGCGTTGGGCATCTCATGACAAATATATTTTTGGTGGTAATCAACGGCAGGATGTGAGAAGATGTTTGCTTTCCTCCCTGACTCTTGGGGAGGGTGGCATGGCCAGATAGACCGAACGAGAGCGTGAGGCCCCCCATGCAATGGAGACATGGATGGCTTTCCTTCCAAAGGGCTCTACCTGCTGTTGTTTCCCCCAGGAACCCCTTCTGGGGTGACAACACTGCACTGCCACCCTGTCCTGCACTGGGGTGGCTTCAGACCAATTTTCCCTCTTTGCAATGCAGGGACAAGTGTCCTGTGGTTTTGCTCTGGATGCTTCCCTCATGAATATGCCCTGGACCAGGTTTTAATCAGCCTGCCAGCATCCTTTCTTCTTTTGCAAATGTGGGATGCTGCTGGAGCCATGGCCACATCCTCCTGGGTTGAAAGTGTCCCCCTTATCCAGCCAAGATGGGGACAGTCACCAGTCCCATCAGGATGGCTGATTCAGAGTGGTCAGAGCCTCAGGTTGCCACGTGCTAATTACCGCCACTTAACTGTGTGTCCAGCTGTGACAGCCAAAGTTATTCCTCTCTCTCCCTGCCTGAGGGAGATGAATGAAAAAACCTGGCAAAAAAAAGCAATAGCAAGGGAAAAAAAAACACAAACCCACAACCCCAGCACAGGCATGGAGAACTTGAAGTTCTCAACTGCTCTGCTCTGCTAGTGATGAACTCGGTGTTTTCTTTGCTGCTTTTGATTGAAGAACACTGGAAATCAGGCGGTTGCAGGTGCTGTATTGTGTGAGATTAGCACTGATTTAGGCAAGGTGCAGGTGCTGATTGAGCAGGGGCCTCTGCCAACACCGGCAGAGGGCAGGGGTGTCTCCAGATTGTGTCCCTTAATCAGCACCTTGAAGGGTGCTGATGGCATTGGCGGCTGTCTCTCATTGGGTTTTTCCCTGCTGGGATGTAGGGCAGGGCTTGGGGTGGGGACAGGGGAATTTTGTGAGAAAACAGCTGTCTGCCCATGTTCCCTAGGATAGGTACCGATGCCTGGATGGTAAATGCTGCTGGATGGTGACTGTCTTTTGGAGAGGAGCTGGGAAGATGTCCTAGCCTTCTTGAAACCACAGGATGGCCCAGTGACCATGGGGAAGATGGAAATCAGTGTCTGGCTGTGTTAGGGAGAGAATGCAACCATTCAGGTATCATTTTGGACAAGGAAACATGCTTAGCTGTGCATCTTCCAGTTTCTGTGGTTTTCCTGGCCTGGCTGCCCCTGCTCAGTGCCTTCATTTTCATCTCTGTCTTTGGGAGATGAGGTGTGGCCGCCGGCATCGACTGACTCTGATGGAAGCGTTTACGTGCCACCTGCTCTATAAACATTCCCATTGATTTGCTCTACCCAAAGGCCTCCCGCTTTATTTCTTTTGCTGCCACCTCATATTTCCTTATGAAGATTTCTCCTGAGCTAATTACAGCTGTTGGCTGTTGGGGCTTAGGCTGATGCCTTTTGACCTTTTCTACCATGCAGGGGGAGCATCCTGACATGTGGACATGGATATTGATGCATTATTGTGTCAGAAACAAGGGGAAGTCAGGTGGGAGATGGGAGAAGTGTACCTGAGGATCCAACCTCATCCAGCCCCCCTTCCCCTTGCCAGTGATGTTGTCAGGGTGAGGTGTGCCCCTGCAAGCTGGAAATAAAAGCAATGAGGAGTGAAAGAAGGGCTGTAGGAACTGAAGGGAAAGCCTGGCTCGCTTTAACAGAGCTGACTCTTTCTGGATTTGCTCGATGTGGAGCATTAATTCAGAAAATCCTGTGAATGGCTTTGGGGAGAAGATGTGATCCGTCAGTGGGGGCACCATGCAGCAGCTCACCTTGTTGGGCATCCCTTCCCTTTTCAAGCTATGATTGCTTTCTAAGCCACCTGCAGCACAGCTCTGCCTGTATCAGCTTTAGCATCTCTCTGTACCACCTGCAGTGGTACCAGGTGCACCCCTGACTCCAGGGGGCTCAGACCTCCCTCCCAGAATTAATGTCAGCTCAAGCTTGGCAGTGACCCGGCACCAGGCTCAGCTTTTGCAAGCCCTGGGTTGTCAGAGAGGCCACCCAAAGCCCTGCGAATGCTGGGTGCAGAGCAGCCAGTGTTTTGTGAGACATGGACCCCTCAGGGACTGCAGAGTGAACATTGTCTTGACTTGTGATGCCTCGCGCAGACAGCTCCCGCCCTCCTCATCATCTTGTTATCATTCTAATGTCTGGGAGCTGCAGTCATGGACCAAAACACCATTAAACTATCTGAAATGGAGCAACTCGACAGCCTCTGCCCTCACAGGCTTATTATCTTTGCAGATGGATATTTTATATTTAGCAGTCGCTAATGTATCAATTTGGGCTTTGATTTTTCATGGGTAGCAGCTTCTATTCTGGTGTGTGCTGGTGGGCAAACTGCCACCGCAGGGGAAGCAGCAGGGACAAGCCCTCCCTGGCAAACCCTGAGCCTCTGGAGAAGGGTCCCATAGCCCTTGGAGGGCTTTGGGGTGGGGGTTGTTGGCAGGGGACAGGTTTTCCAGTGGTCTGGAGTGTGTTTGAACAGGACTGGGAGTGCTCAGGGAATTGGGGCGGTAGCAGTGGGGCCAGGCAATTAACTAAACTTGCAGAGAGTGAGAGCCAGTGGCACGTGGCTTTGCGGGAGGCAGCAGCTGAGTGGTGTACAGTGGGGAAGGAGGAATGTGATGGAGAAAATAACTATTTAGGTTGGGCCGAGCTGTTGTACACTCCATGCTCCTTGTTTTCCCACAGTGGGTATGGGTGTGGTGATGAATTGGGACTTGCTGAGTGGCTGCTGAAGGCTGGACCGGAAGTGGTAGTGCTGGGTGATGCCTCATGGTGCATCTGAGTGCCTTCTGTCCTCAGGGTGCTGGGATGGGGTGGCCCTGGCATGGAGCTGTGCTGTCTGCCCTTGGGGTGCTGGGATGGTGTGGGGATGGTTTTGGAGCTGTGCCCTCTGTCCTTGGGGTGCTGGGATGGTGTGGGGATGGTTTTGGAGCTGTGCCCTCTGTCCTTGGGGTGCTGGGATGGTGTGGGGATGGCGTGGAGCTGTGCCCTGTGTCCTCGGGGTGTAGGAGCAGTGTGGGGATGGCATGGAGGTGTGCCCTCTGTCCTTGGGGTGCTGGCATGGCATGGAGCTGGCATGGAGCTGTGCCCTCTGTTCTCAGGGTGCTGGGGTGGTGTGGGGATGGCGTGGAGCTGTGCACTCCACATCCAGCCACCAGGATGGATGGGAGAGAGGAGAGAAGGAACACTGTGGGTGCCTCAGAGAGGAGCCAGAGTGCTAGTGGGCAGGACCACAATTAAAGACAAAGTGCCTCGTGCCCTCCACCCCCAGAATAAATGTCATGGATGGCAGTGACAGAAGCCCAGGTGGCACAGTCCTGCCCTCGGGAGCTGCCATGTGAGAACTGCCGTCACACGGCGCAGATGCCATTGTCCCTGCAGATAATGTGGCGGGTTACATTGTTGGGAGAGGATTAGAGGAGCCGCTGTGTTTTGATGGCCTGCTTCTCATTTGCATCTTGAACGAAGTGGGAGCACAGCCAGGTTCTGTTCTTTTGTGTTTACTTCTGAGGAAATGTGTTTATTTCCAATGATTACAAACAAATCTCCTCTGCCTTTGCTCCAGACGGCCAGAATAAGAAACATCCGACACCCCTTAACTGTGTAGCCGGGGAGAATATTAGAAGTGAAGGAGAAATCCCATTAGGCGTCCCTGGCAAATGTAATTAACAATTTCTTCTCAAAGACAAGGGTGTTTGTTCTGCCCCTGTGACAGGTATTTTTGGTTGGAGGCTTCCCAGGGTGAAGCATCACCCGATCGCTGTCCAGGGGCTTCGCTCCCGATCCGGGTGAGCTATTTTTACTGCTGAAAACTGGGTCAGCTGGCAAGTTTGCAACTGGTTTTGGCATCTCCATTTGTCATCCTGATGAGACATGTTACCTACAGGAGAGAGAAGCAGTTTGGGGTTGAAGGGCCATAGAGGAGTTTAACAGTAGAGCATTGTTGGTTTGAGCAAGGAAATAGGAGGGGTTTGAATCCTAGAATCATCAAATATCCTCAGTTGAAAGGGACACACGAAGTCCATGTCCCGACTCTGCACTGGACAACCCCAAAAATCCCACCACTTGTCTGAACAGGTTTGGACAACAAATTTGGGTTGATCCATCCCCCCAGCCTCTTGGCATGGACAGGGACTGGTGGTCTTGGCTTTTCAGGTATAAATATGTCCCCTGGATTTCTCAGGATGTGCATCAACATTTTGGGGTCCCATGCATCCCATTCCTCAGAATATTTTGCACCCATGGAGAGGGTTTTGCAAGACTTCCTTTATGCTTCCAACTCTTTGTGTGCTATTTATCCCTCCAAATTACTGCCAGGAAACTTGTGCTGACCCTGGACACAGTATTGCCCTCACCATGGGGGAGGTGTTGAGGGCAGCCCCAGGCCTCTCCCTCATGTTCAGCCGAGTCAGCAGTGCAGGAAAGGTCCATGACGTGGCCAGGGAAGGCAGGGGGTGAAGGTTGAGGGTGTTATGGCTCATCCCACATGTAGGAGAGGCGCTGTCAGTGTCATTGATGGGGCTGGGAAGGAGCCTGCTGTGGGAGCCATGTGGGGTCTCTGCTAATAGGTGCAGGAGGAGGGAGACGGTCACCGTGTGCCACCGAACACAAAGAGCACGTCAGCAGAGCTATCTGTATTGTTGACACTAAGTGAAATAATTCCACAGCAAACTTCAAAATTAGCATTTAAGAATGAGGAATAGGGGCAATTAGAGGGGAAGCAGCGCAGCGCCGGTGCCCCCAGCTCCCACCCTCATGCATCTTCTCACACTGCTGTGTTCAGGTTCATCGCCCTCATCTCTGGTGGAGCACTGGGATCCCTACAGCAACTCTTGTCCTCCCACAGAGTGAGGGGATCAATATGGGTGTCAGGAGATGAAGCCTTCGAGAGCCCACATGTATCATTGTGAGCACTGTGGGGCTGGAGCTCCAGCAAAGCCTGGCATCCAAAGATCCCCAGCCACTCTGGAGGAGAGCAGCAGTGGTTGGAGGCTGATGAAGGGCGGCAGATGGTGAAAAGTCTCTGCTCAAAGGCAAGGAGGGTGTAAGTGGGATGTAGAGGTGGAGGAGCTGATGGGACGGGTCACGTTGCACAAAGAAGGGATGCATGGGGGAGCTGGGTTGCAGTGTATGTTGGGGACTGATATCATTCCTGAGATATTCCCCCTGCCTTGCTCGTGAGCTTTTTCCAGGTGAACTGCAGAGCCCGGATAAGTTTATTTCCCTCCCATGTGACAGGTCCTTTATTGTCTTTTGTCCCTTCTGGACTCACAAGGCAGTTTCTGGAGATGGATACAGTGCCTTCGGGAAACTGTTAATGGGGGTTTGTCTTTGGTTTTAATTAGATCCCTTCAAGGGAAAATGTCCTGGCCTGCTTTATTATCCAGCTTTGTCAGAGCTTGTCTGCTTTATCTAAACACTTTGCAGAAGTCTCTTTACCTGTTTGCTTACTGAAGACATTATCATAATCCTGGTCAATTGGAAATGGGGAGCAAAGACAGCTCAGCAGACAAGTGAGCTCCGTCAGCTTAGCAGCTAATGGAGATTGCTTTCCCAGACAGGTAAAGAAGCTGATGAGGTGCTCCTTGTGCCATGGTATCCATCGGTTTTCTTTTTGTAGTGCCAATTGCCAGGGCATGGGAAAATTGGTGGTGGGTAGGCAAGATCAGCTGAGAAGGTGCCTCCATGTGCTCTGTGCCAGCTGATGGATGGGGCTTTTATGCTGGTGGTGGTTCTGTCACATTCCCAGGAGGTGCAGGAGGGCTGGTTTTTTGAAGCAGGGTGGTTTGGTCTGGTTGTCTGTAGCTGCAGGGGACAGTCTGGGATCTGGTGGAGAGGAGCATGACACTGCACAAAGCCAGAGGCACTTGGTCCTGAATTAGATATTGAGTGGCAGTGACTGAAGAGTGAGCTGGAGGGATGGGAAGGAGGAGTTTTTCCTCCCTTCTCTTGTCATGGGTTTGTTACAGAGGTCTCCAAGTTGCTGCTGCCTGCTCATTCCGAGTGGTTTTGAGGGCTGTACCAGTCACCAGCACCATGGACAGGGGAGGGTGATGCTGTCCTTGCCCTCCCTCCTGTGAGTGTGTCCACCTGCAACATCCCTGGGTGCTTGTGCAGGGGCAGCTGTGAGATGTAAATGTGAGCTGTAAATGCAGAATGAACCACCCCAGTTCTCAGGTATCCTGGACCATCCCCATATCTCCTCGGGAACACATCCTGTATGCTCCAGCCAAAGCTGGGCAGCAACAGTGGAACGTACTCAGCGCCGGCACGAGCGTCTCATCCCTGTCACTTCAAACCCGAGTCCTTGTGCTTCACCCCTAATGAGGGGACCCGAGAGTACCTCGCAGGGCTGTAGTCTGGATATTTATATGAGTGCAGACATGCAAGTTGTCTGTTTTACATATTGCTGCCCTGATTTTTCAGTGCACGCAATGAATAATTTACAGAAGCCGTGTGTAAGTATCTCTTTATTATTCATTATAATGAAGTGAGACAGCAGTAATAGTCCACTAGACTGGAATCCCCCAGGGCCGAACTTAACTCGGCTGTGCTTAGCTCTCCCCCAGTTAATTTGAAGGAAGAGAGGGCTCAGCTTCCCGACAAGGACAATGCCGTCTGCTGGCACGAGGCTGCCTTGGTCCGGCAGAGCCGAGCTGGCGCCGGGGCATGTCTGACACTGGGCAGGCTCCTCTCGTGCCGGCGGTGCCGCGGCAGGCACGGAGGGCCATCCGTCTTTCCCGGTGTCCCTACGTGATGTGGCTGGCAGAGACGTACAGCTCCTGCAAAGGGAAAATTACTCTGTTTGCAGGAGAATATATGGCTCTTTCCTCCGAACCGAGCACCCGGGGGGACCCTCAAACATGCCGAGTATCGCCCCTTCCCTGCGCCCGATTAATAATCTCGATCGAGGTGACGCTCTGCAATCTCAGCTAGGGAGGCATATAACACCTCCAAAGCCTGGGCAGGAGAGGCGCTGTGATGGGGATGAGGACAGGAACAGCCTCCCAGTCCCTCTCTGAATTTACAGGCGTGTGAAGAGGGACTCTCACGAGTTTCTTGATTGACTGTAGGTGCCTTTTCCTATGATCGTGGCTGCACACAGCTGTCACAGCTCTGCCACTGCCAGCACTAGCTCATGTCTGGCTTGATTTTCCCGTTTTTTTTCCCATGCCAAGAGAAACCTTCTCTAGTCTGGTCCTCAGGTGGCAAAGGTGAAGCTCCCAAGAGATGCTGGGCTCTTAATTTAACCAAACACTCAGAGCTTTTGCTGCAGGTACTGTGGCAGCAGCAGAGAAGGCCACAAGTAAATAGATGGGGAAGAACCTATCTAAGAACATGAAAAAGCCATGTTTTCTAGGAACATTTTAATTCCCTTCCCCCCATTCCTGTTCTTTGCCAAGTGTAACTCAATGCCGTGGACCGGAGCTGCCGAACTCCCGCACGTCTCAGAGCGGGGAGGGTGGGAGCCAGGCAGGAAATAAATAATGGAAACGACCGCGTTGTGTTTTCAAGGCACTTGTAGGATTTACAGCTGCTTATCCAAATGTTCCCTTCCCTTCCCCATGTGCTGGCTTGGCTGTCTCCGGCTGTTTCTCTTCTTCCCCTCTCCCTGTGCGTGTGCTGTGGCCCCTGTCCCTGGCAGTGGGGGTGTTTATCACCCCGGGGATGGCTCGAGGGCTGTGCCGACAAGCTGAACTGTCAGCACATTTTACAGCTTCATCTGGAATTCTCAGTGCACAGCGAAGGCAAGGGGGGCTGTGGATGTGAGTGAGAAGGGGGATAGAGTTGGTCTGTCTGGCTTGCAGAGGTCGAACAATGGGAATTTTTTCTGTGGTTCCTCAGTTGTGTGTAAAAGGAAAAGGGAGATTTTATTTTTGGTGAATGCACTGTTTATGTGAAATCTCACGTGCTAGGGGGGATGTGGAAACAGGGAAGCACGGCCATGGCATTCACCATCTCCATGCTGGCAGAGCTGGGGAGCCACACTCCCATCCTGCCCCCATCCCCTTTTGGGACCTGGGATGCTCTCTGTGTGTCCCATTCCTGGTGTGTGACCCTCTGTATGTCCCCTCCAGGTGTACTGTGGATGACCGGGTCACGCGGGTAGCGTGGCTGAACCGCAGCACCATCCTGTATGCCGGCAATGACAAGTGGTCTATAGACAACCGTGTGGTCATCCTGTCCAACACCAAGACCCAGTACAGCATCAAGATTCACAATGTGGACATATATGATGAGGGCCCCTACACCTGCTCCGTGCAGACAGACAATCACCCCAAGACATCGCGTGTCCATCTCATCGTGCAAGGTAGGTCTGAACGTGCCTCGTGCTGTTGCTGGATGGTTTGATCTGGAAGGCTGCCTGGATTTGGGAAGGGTTTGGAGGCCCTCTTGGTAGTGGAGTTGGAACCAGCATTAGTTGCTTCACGGATTGGATGGCATGGGATCAGTGGTGTGGACAAGTGCCCACCATGCCAGGGAGGAGATGAACGTGCATTGGCTCAGCCTCGCTGTGTTGTACAGTTGTCACGTGGGGCAGAGGACACCTGAGAACTGGCAATGGGGCGGCTGAGCTCTTCCTTATTCCCCCTTTGCCTGTCCCTGCTGTGAATTAGACCTGTTTCTGCTGCTTGGAACCATGTTCAGGGATTCGGTAGTGAGGTGCTCAGGCACATCTTTGAAGATGCTTCAGGAGAGCCAAAAGCAATGTGCTGCCAGGCACAGAGTAAAAAACAGATCCCAACAGCACAAGGCTCCATGGTTTTGGGAGAGAGGTCAAAGTCACTGTGGGGCCATGAAGGGCTCTTGGCACAGGGCTTCATAGGTGAGTGTATCAATATAGCAGGTGCTGTTGGGTTGCAAAGCAGCATCCTGAGGCTGTTCTGATGGGGGGATCCAGGTGCTGGCAGATCAGAGGGACCAGCAGCACTCTGATGGATGCTGCCTCTGGATTCTTGCAGTTTTGCACCAGCTACTGGCTTTTGTCCGGTCTCTAGATTAATTTTTCAGAGTTAGTGTTAGTTCAGGTTAGATAAAGATAATGAAAGTTTCCTAATCCTCTTAAAGAAGATTTATTTGGCTGAGTAGAAAGCTCTCGGAATACAATAAAACGTGTATAAAACCAGGACCTAATCTTTCCTTTAATTTCAAACAGCTGATGGGTATTGATTTTGCAATGAGCAAATCTGAAAACTTTCTCAGCCTCAACACGTCTCTGAGAAGCCCCCAACAGAGTTATGTATGTATTTATGTATCCCTCTCATTGGCAGGAGGCAGGGGTTGATTGTGGTCACCCATCCAACAGGTTTTCCTGCCTGGTGGTTGTGGGAGTGTGTTGGGAAACCCCAGATTGTGTGCACCAGGCGGTGGTGGAGAAGGGGAGTGCTCACCTCAGGAAGAGGGGAGCAGAGATCCACTGTAAGCATCCCTCCATCCCCTTGTTCAGAGCTGTCTCTCTCCCCCTTTTTGAGTTGCATGCGAGCTGTCCATCTGTGAGGTTTAATCTGTTTATCCTGTCTGCTCTCTAATCGTGCTAATCCATCCAGTCAACACCGGTGAAGTATCCGAGTGCTTTGCACCTAATGAAATCAGCTGAACTGGCAGAGATGCTCAGCACCCGCTGCCCTCACCCCTTTTTCAGGGTGATGCAGGCGCTTGCCAGGCTTGAGCAGGTGAAGGTGAGAGTGAGTTTGTGTCCAGAGTGCCTGTCTGGTGGTGAGGCATTCCTAAATGTGCTGGGGAAGGTTTTTTTCCTGGTGAGAGCAAGGCCTGTTGAATTGCTCCCACCACAGTCATGACTGTGGCTCTCAGCAGTGTCATTTCTACACAGCTGGAGGGAAGTGTGAGAGGAACTGGGGGTGCAGGCACAGGTCAAGTGGTCCATGCTGAGCAGTGTCTGTACTTTCCTTTCAGTGTGTTAAGTTCAAACCACATGCTTTGCCTAAGCTGGGTTGCAGAGAAAATCTATCTGTAGGTGCCACCTTGCTGTGCCTTTGATGGTGGTGATGAGAGAGGCAAATCCTCCTGTGCTCTGTTCCTGGTTCGGTCTGAGGAAGAGGAGGTTGTATGGAGATGCCGTAGCAGCCTTCCAGTATCTGAAGGAGCCTACAAGGAAGTCGGAGAGGGACATCAGGAACTGTAGTTAAAAGGAGTAATGGGTTCAAACTGAAAGCGGGGAAATTTAGGCTTGATGTGAAGAAGGAATTCTTCCCTGTGAGGGTGGTGAGGCCCTGGCACAGGGTGCCCAAAGGAAGATGAGGATGCCTCATCCCTGGAAGTGTTCAAGGTCAGGTTGGACAGGGTTCGGAGCAACCTCGTCTAGTGGAAAATGTCCCTGCCTAGGGCTGGAATAAGATGATCTTTAAGGTCACTTCTAACCAAGCCATTCTATCATTCATCTCCACTGCAGTTCCTGAGTGTCTAGATTGTGCTTTCTGTGAGGGTGAATAACACACAGTCCTTTGCTCAGAACTGAGAGGAAAGGAGTGATTTTCCAAAGATGGATTTGATCCTGGCTGTTACTGCAAGCAGAGCACACACTTTACAGGGATGGGAGCAAAGCCCTATTTCTGGCCACAAAAATGAGGTTTAGGTCTGTCCTCTGTTTGTTGCCCTCAGTGTGCCAGTGGGATGACAAACAAGCAGTAATGACCAGTTAGCAACTATATTCAGGTCAATTAATTTCTATTTGTATTTTGCAAAACTATAAGTTGGCCGGAGAGAGTATTGATTCTTTGTGCCCGTGTTCAATTGGGTTTTAATTGTGCTACTGCGGGGCCCGGCCTTCCCTCCCAGCAACCCAGCAATAAATCTGCCAGGGAATCGCCGTCAACAGTAAATGTGTCTCTTAGTAGCACTATTAATATGTCTCTTGCATTGGTTCATTGCAACAGCCGTTAACAGGGTTTATAAGAGCGTAGATGGCAGGAAGCCAGAGGGTTTTTTTTGGTCTCCCTTTTCCTCTTTTTGTCAGGAGCTGCCTCGTGACGAAGGGATGGATGCTTTCAGAGACATGTGTGATGCTTATGGCACACTAGTGTGTTCTGGGGAGAGTTTGGGATGCAGAGAGAACAGACTTTTAAGCTCCTATAAGTAGAAGATGAGCCACCCCATCCTCCTCTTGTCATAAAGGCTGGAGTGGAGCTGAAGGGGGGTGGACCTTGGTGAGCCCTCCTGCCTCTGGGGTGAGCACTGCAAAGGCCACCTCTCAAAAAGGGGGAGAGGGAGAGCTCCTGGGAGGTGCAGGCTTGCAAGATGGAGCCAGGAGACCTTAATGGCATCATGCTGCAGGATGGTTTTGGTGGGAGGAGTGTGGTAGACCGTAGGCAGAACACAGCCCTGCCTTCATGGCTTGGGCTGCTTCAGGGTGTACTTTATTGTGAAACGTGGAGCTCAGCGTCAGTGTTTTGGTGGAGGCCATGAGCTTGGGATCCCTTCTGGTGGAGATTTTGGCGGTGAACATTGGTACTGGCCATCCTTACCTAACAGACGGCTTTGGTATTCCTCAGATTCTGATTTATTCCAAGAACCCTTCCCTGCCTTAATCGTGCTCTTCACAGATTTTCACTGAAGCCTCTCCCAGGGGTGGGCATTGTTACTGTTGTTTCTGGTTGGCACAATCCATTTCCCATCTTGGTGTGTGCTGCTTTCCTCGCCTTGGGAACCAGGACAGGTTTTGAAGGGCCACGGCCTTCATTTCCAGGGTGTGGTTGTGTGGTGTGTAATCCAAGTGCACCTAAGGATGCCCTCCTGGAGCTGCTCCTGTGCCTCACTTGCCGCCTCTCAAAGCAGCACCAGTGCAGGCATAGCTTCTGAGTGAGTGTTTCAAAATCAAACTGAGTCTTTTACTTTTCCCTTGTGATAACAACTGTCTCCTTAAAGCTCTCAAAGGGCCACCCCTCCCAGGCCACCCCCATTGAGATCTTCTTCTCCAAAGGGAAAAGGCTGGATGGAAAGGAGCAACCAGGCCCCTATCTCAACCCTTCTTCCTCCCTAAAGAAGCAGAGGATGGGCAGGAGACTGAAAATGGCCAGAAAAAGGTGATGCAGGAGCAATGTGGCAGTGAATTCAAAGCCAAAGCAGCCCAGAGAAAATCTGGAAGGAATAGAAAAGACTGAAGAAGCAAGCAACTGGAGGGGGAATAAAAACAAAAAGAAAGGATGAGAAGAAAAGCCCAGGGACCGTAGAACAAAGGAAAGAGAGAAGGAAATGTACGCACACAGAAAAGCAGCGGAACATCACAAGGGCAGGAGGCAGCAAAGGGGAGAAATGAAAGAGTAATGAAGGAGTCAGAGCAGAGAGAGGGGGAAGGTCTGGAAGCAAGAGTCAGTCTGTCAGGCAGAAAACAGCACGCACTGCCCAGATGGGAACAGCCACTGTCCCTAAAGTGCCTGCCATGGCATGCTAACCCAAAATCCAGATGGGAGAATGGAGAAGGGACAGGATGGGGTGAACCCAGACAGCATCCTTGGGCTCCCATTCTCAAAACTGCCTAAAACTGGTGAAAAGGAGCCATCAGGATGTGCCACAGGGACCAGAAACATCAGATGATTAATTACTGAAAAAAAACAAAACTGGGGAAGAGGAGGGAGAACTGGTGAAGTTGTTTCCCCATTATATTTCCGAACAGAAAGAACGTTTTAGCTCGCGCACAAATAGCTCCCTGGGAAGCACTCTCACTTCCTAATTGTTCATAAATTTACTGACAGGTGGTTACACAGTAGGTATAACACTGTGAGTTTCAGTTTTATTGCTTTCCCTGTCTCAACGTGAAAACTTGGAGAAAAAGGATGCTCTGCGAGCAGTCAGGCGACTCCACCTGGCAAAGGGTGCTCGGTGTCTGTATTTCATTTTTGCCATGTTCCTTCCTGTAAAAGAATGCCACAGAGAATGTTTTACTGGGGGAAGGCTGTGAAAAGAGGGTGTTCAAGACCTCAAGCAAAGGGAAAGGGAAGATGGAGTGCCTGTAGGAAAAATGGAGCGCTTGTAGAAATGGAGTGCATGTAGAAAAAATGAGGCCATGACACACTGCTTGCTTGTCAGGGAAATTTGACAAAAATCATTTTGTTGACCAAACTGTAGCTTTTAGAAGTGCTTAATCCATTATCTCAATAAAATCAGCTCTGACGAGCCTCTCAGACTGGGCTGTCACCAGAACGGTTCGATCAGAGATGATCATCGTCGCTGCTGAGAAGAAACATGTTGTTAAAACTCTCGATGTCATCTCCTTGCCCCAGCCACTTTCCCCGTGGGAACATTGAGGTGCATTTGCACAGGGTTACTCTGTGTGTCCTTGCAATGAGAAAAATATCTCCTGCACCCTGAAAGCAGTGAGGTGTAAAGACAGAAAACATCCATTTCCATCTGCCAGCCAGCAGCTGGCTCTCAGGTGCCCCATTTAAGGGCATCAGCCCCACACAGGAGCTATTCTAGGGAAGGTCTCAGATTGCTGGTGCCTTCAGCAGACACATAGGGACTGGAGGAGGCCCCAATGCCATCCCGCTGTGCTTCTCATCAGTGAAGGAGATGGAAAGCACAGGCAAAATGTGAGCTTTCAGCATATTTGCCTCCTTTGTGCTGACTTTCTGTACGCTAATGAGACCTTGCACAGTGACACCTCTGACAGCCCCATCCTGCCTGTGCCGGGGAGGCTCATGCAGAGCTGGAGATGCCTGGGGCTATAGGCAGCTGGGGTGCTGGGAAGGGAGGCCGTGTCATCTCCTACAGGCATCCGACCCCTGCTAGGGTGACAGTCCCTCTCCCTGCTAGTGACAGCATCACCTGTCACAGGACGCAGCTGGACACCGCAGCTGGAGAGGTGAGGGAGCTGCATGAATGCTGCATCTCCCCAAAATAGGAGGTGTGTGAGAGGGGTTGGAAAGCAAGGTTCCAGGGCAAGACCACAACATTCTGTAGGTGTGGCAGTGTCCATGGAGGCTTCAGAGCTCTGAAGATGAGATGTCCCTCTCTGCTGTCCCTGTGGGGACCTGTCCCCCAAGTGGAGGTGCACAAGTGTCTGTTGCCTGGCGGTTTGAAGAGCCCATAGGTATCCATCTGTCATCTCCCCTTACCAGCAGTGTAGGAAGAGGTCTCTTTTAATGGATTAGGAGCTAATGCTGTGGAGGAGGGACATCAGTTGCATGTGTCAGCCACTGTGCTCATGCAGGCTCCTCGCTCCGAGGCGTGCAGCAGTAATGATCTGGCAGCTAAAAATAATCCAGGGCCACGGCGGCGAGTGGCTCTGGTAGGGATCGGCACTCCGGAGCGGCCGGGGGATGAGTCAGCCCGCACGCGGTCCTGTGCGTCAGCGTCATGTGCACTCACTGATCACACAGCCGTTCCTGAGGGGCTGTTTTTCCCTGCATGCTTTAGCAGGGAAGGGGCGTCCCTGCTGGCAGTGACCATCCCTCCTCACACTTGGGTGTCCAGTAGTGGCTCATCAGATCCAGATTTTCCCATTGCTTTTGTCCCCTGATGGGACAAAAAGTGCAAAGACATCGCTGGTGCCTGGAGCAGATGGCGGGATGGAACATTTTGGGAAGAATCCCACAGATATCCCGAGTATTGCGCATAGTGTCACAGGACATGGCAGCGTCACTGAGGTGTGATCCCATGGCCAGCCCCACAGGGCCCATTCAGGGACATGAGGGGAGGGATGGCACCTCACAGTCCCCACGAATGGTGGCAGACACTGGCACACACCCAGGCCCCACAGAGAGCGTGGATCAGCGCATCAGACAATGCAGGTCTCGAGTGGTAAAGGAAGGAGATAAATCACGGGCTTACTGTTATTGAATTTAGCGGCATTGCTTTCACATTCAATTTCTCTCGTCGGCTTTCCGAACAAACAAGAAATTACAGTGCAAATGTATTTTTTGGCTTACCAAACCTTATGCATTAACTTCCTTGTGATTAATATTACGCAGGGCTGACGAAACCCTCTGCGTGCCGCTTGTTGCTCCGGTGAGACTGCGCTGCTCATCGCTTCCTCGGGATTTATTCTGTATTCAATTTGCTTGTAGTTGCAGACTTCGGTGAGGAAGGACTACGGATAAAAGGGGATAGAGATGGTGTTTTCCCTATTTTTCTCATTGCAGCTGTGTAGGGCAGAGGGAAGGAAATGTAGAGAAACAGGTAATTCAGGGAAAGGATGCTGTCAGCAGGTAAAGGACTAGGAACAGCATCCACAGGCATGCTGGAGGGCCACGAGGCATTAGCAGGGCTGCCTGACCTGGGAGGGGACCAAGAGGGATCTATGGGGCATGGGAGAGCCTTTGGACTCCACGCCCAGCACTGATTCCAAGCTGTCACCACCTTGAGATAAGGCAGCTTCAGTGGGATGTGCTTGTCAGGGCAGCCATGCCTTGACCATCCCTGTCTCAGGGTATTGACAGGACGTGGCTGCAGGTTGGTTTTGTCCACACAGTCATGTTTGTCACCAAATTTGCCCTGCCTGCATCCCTAACTGGCCTCAGTTTCCACCCACTCCTTCCATAGGATTAAATCCTCCCATGGAAAAGCCAGTGCGTCCTTGAGACACCATCTTTGACAGTCCAGTCAGTGGGATCTATAAAAATGTAATCAAGGTCCTTCAATGTCCTTCTCCAAGTCCTGATAACCTCATAGACAATGATTGCAGTCATGGGTATTGAGCTGCCCAGTGGGGTACCCGTGCTGTCCGTGGGTGTCCCTCCAGTGCATGTCCCTGCTGGCTCGCAGGGGCATTCCAGATTGGATTACGGGAGGCAGTGGGAGCACGGCTGTGCTTCCCTGGCCTCTGGATGTTCAGGAAATGCAGTTCCCCACTGTGAGACCTGCTGGCATGTCTGTGTCAGCATTCTGTGCTAAGGGAAGGGCTTTCAGGCTGATGTGTGGTTTTGTGTGGCTTGGGGTTTTCGAATGGGAGCACTGGGACTGTGGTGGTTATGGGTAGTGGTAATTCTTTTCCACAGGATTGAAAGTATATCTGTGCCTAGGAGGGGGACAGGCTCACATCTGTGCCCAGAGCACCAGTTTCTGCATCTCAATTTGTACTTGTAGTTTGGGGCTCAGGGGACAGGAAGGGGATGTCAGCCTTGTACTGGAGGTGGCTGGGAGGGCGAGGATAGAACAATGACCATGATTTTGCTGATGCTCTGCATCATACACCATCACTCTAGTCCAGCTCCACAGCATCTGCAGGCAAGAGCACACAAGGAAGAGACAGGCTGCCATCTGGAGCAGGGGTGGTATCCCAAGGTCTCAGCATCCACTAACGATGCTGCTGTCATCTCAGACAAAAACTGCTCACGAGGAGGGCTGGTTTGCAGGCTCATGAGCAGATGAAAAACGCCCAGTTGTGGGAAGCCTTGTCCTGGATGTTCTTGTAGTTTTGAGATGTTGCTGGTACCAGTTTGAGGTGCTGTTACTGGAGGGGAGAGGTGCAAGGATGCTTGTAATAGAGGTTGGTCATCTTGTCTGAGTGAGGAAGGGCCATTTGCAGCCTTCCTGGAGCTCATTGTGGCTGCGCTGTCGGAGTTGGCCGGCTCTGCTCCGAGCGTTAACTACGTTTTCCAGCAGTTGCCGGCACACACTTTTCATTTTTGGATTGCTGCTTTCTCCTGAAGGACTCAGACAATCTCCCTCTGCTATAACAGACTGTACTTCTATATTAATGTGTCAACTTGCTGGGAAATTTACTGCTTTGCAGAGCCCATAGGGCTGCAGAGCCTGTGCTGCATCTTTGCCATGGCTCGTCCTGCTGTGCCGCCTCTCCCGCGCCAGCAGAGAGGAGAACCTCCCCGGGGGTGTGAGGAGAGCTTCCCTGGGGGTGTGAGGAGAGCCACGCAGCTCCGCTTTCCCTTGCAGGCAGTGCTGGTGTTTGCCACAGTGGTTTTCGAGTGATTATCCTGGAATCCCAGCACTGCAAGAGAGCCCTGGGTGCAAGGGTTGGGCATCTGATGCCACTTGACCTGGGCTCTCAGTGTGTTGTGTGCTTGGGGAGGGGGCACAGGACATCCTTTCTGGTGTTGTAGGTGTGGTGTTTTGTTTGGGTAGGGTTGTTAAATATGCCCTCATTTACTCCCTGGGACACAGACCCTTTAGGGGGTTGTGTCCGACAGCCCAAAGCGCCAGGAAGCGGCATTGGCAAGCAAGCTTTAATTGCTTTTTGCCATGGCCGGGGATATTTATGGGTACGGAGATTGCCAAGTTATTTATTAGATGGAGTATCTGGGGATAGAGTAATATAAATCACCCTGGCTGGTATTGAAGGAGCAGACGCTCAGTAATTTAAACAGCTTTAATAAATATGCTAAAATATGAGCCTTGTCACAGGCCATAATGAGAGCTGGTTATCGGGGTCTTGGCCATGGATGGGGGGAGGCTGGCACAGTGAGTGGACACCTCCATATCCCAGATCCCTGCTTGGTTCCAGTCCAAGATACTGGAGTAGTGGAGTGGACACCAGCATCCTGTCATGGGATAGGCCTCATGGCTGGAGCCTTCCAGCAGGGCCAGGCAAGCTGGTGTGTTGATGGTGTCTTTGGTGGCCTTCATGTCTTGCAGTGCCCCCCCAGATCGTCAACATCTCGTCGGACATCACCGTGAACGAGGGCAGCAGCGTGACCCTCATGTGCCTGGCCTTCGGGAGACCGGAGCCCACGGTCACATGGCGACATCTGTCTGGGAAAGGTGAGCCCTTGCTTGGTGGATGAGCTGCCTGGGTCTGAGGAGAGGTCATCCTGGCCTGTGTGGGATGGATGGATGGATGTCCCTGTACAGGTGGTCAAGGTGGCATTAAGGTGCCTCACAGTCAGAGGTGCTGACCTTTTGGTGTGCCCTGGAACGGGGCTGAGGATCCTTGTCAAGTGCTATCCCAAGCATCCTGGGTGAAGGGGATGCCAGATGCCCAGGGAGGGGGTGTGGGGCAGGGGCATAGGGGAGTTCCTGGTGTTGGTGTCCATGGGTGACGGTGCCACACGTTCAGCACATCCCCCAGGGCAGACCTTTGTCAGTGAGGACGAGTACCTGGAGATCACGGGCATCACACGGGAGCAGTCTGGGGAGTACGAGTGCAGCGCCGTCAACGACGTGGCTGTCCCGGACGTGCGGAAAGTCAAAGTCACTGTCAACTGTGAGTGCAGGGCAGGGCATGGGGGAATGGTGGTGGGGTGGGTGCACATGGCCCAGTGTGACACAGCTTGATGTATCTGCAGACCCACCGTACATCTCCAACGCCAAGAACACGGGCGCCTCGGTGGGCCAGAAGGGCATCCTTCAGTGCGAGGCTTCAGCTGTCCCCGTGGCGGAGTTCCAGTGGTTCAAGGAGGACACCAGGTGAGGGGCTGCAGAGGTGGTGGAAGATGGGGGGCAGCCACAGCCTTGGGGTGACAAGGTAAGGAGGTAGAGGAGGTTGACAGTGCCTGAGGGCATCATATGGAAGAAGGCTGGGATCAACTCATTTTGTTGGGTGCTCAACTAAGGGCTGAGGAAATCCCAGAGCGGTTTCTCGCAGGGGTGGTGGCTGTGGGACACATGGGTCAGGCTGGGTTATGGGATGGAGAGTGGGATGGAGAGTTTGTTGGCAAAACTGGGATGCACAAGTCCAGCGGGGGAATATGTGGGTGTATAGTGGTGTTGGCTGGGGGGAAGCAAAGGGGTGCCCAGGGAGGGGCAAGACACATCCCAGAGCCCCAGCCCCCTTCTCCCAGCTATCAACGCTGTCTGCATTTCTCTACAGGTTAGCAAACGGGCTGGAGGGCGTGAGGATCGAGAGCAAGGGCCGCCTGTCCACGCTGACCTTCTTCAACGTCTCGGAGAAGGACTATGGCAACTACACGTGTGTGGCCACGAACAAGCTGGGCAACACCAACGCCAGCATCATCCTCTATGGTAGGTGCTGGTTTTTTTGCAGTAAGGTGAGGTGACAAAGAGGAATAAGAAAAGGAGGGTGAAGAGGAGGCATTTGGAGAGGAGGAGGATGAAGAAGAGGAAGAAGAGGAGGAGGAGGAGGATGAAGATGAGTTTGGAGAGCACAATGAAGAGGAGGAGAAGAGGAGGATGAAGAGAAGGAGGCTGGCAGACAACCAGTGGTGGAGCAGTGGAGAAGAGCTGGCTGTATTTGGTGTTCCTGGTCCATCGAGGTGCCAGACAGCACAGACCCCGAGCAGTGGGGTCCTGCCAGAGGATGCTCAGAGGATGAGATCTGTGTCAGCCCCACACTGGGTGCACAGCTGGCCAACAGTTGGCTGAGCCCTGGTGTTGCTGCAGCACAGGGGTGCACAGGGAGCCTGGGACAGGTGAGAGCATGCTCCAGGTGCACGGTGTGGGGGTTTTCCCTTGTTTGCTGCTGGCAGGGCTGCCAGCAGTTGTCATATTGAACTGGCAATAGCAGGATGGGTGACATCATCCTGAGTGGTTCAGGTGGCCAGAGGAGGAAGGTGTTTGAGGAATGGTGTCATCAAGGACAGCTGTCTTTGAGGAAGGTGATGTGTACCTGTGGCATGTCCCTTTGGCATTCTGACAAGCTGAGAGGGCGTTCAGGATCTAGGGGTGGACAGCAGGAGCCTGCCTTCCCCCAGCAGGGCTCCAGCAGGAGGGAGAGGATGGAAGTCAGGCAGCAGGCTCAAGGACACATTGAAAGGGAGAAGTTTCCACACCAGCTTGGACGTTGGCAGCATCAGGGTGGACAGTGGGTGTAAAGCTTTGAATTGTAATGGGGGCCTGGGGGGTGCTTGGTGATTTGGGATGGTGGGAGGGGCACACCTTTGGCTTTGGTCGTGGGGCTGGCTGGCCCATTCAGGTGTTTTTGGCTCCACTCTGTTCTGTTGTGTTCTGTAGGGTTGTGTTTGGGTCTTGGTGAGTGCCAGTCTGTGGTGTTTGGGTAGGGGCTGGTCCAGGCCTTTCTATTCTGACCAGTTCTCCTCTCCCCTGGCCTGATTTCTTCTCTTTGGGTCAAAGTTCTGGGTTCTCTTGCCTCTCCACTGTTCTGGTCTGTTCTTGTGTTTTACCTTTTTGGTGAAGAAATTTTTCCCAATATCCAGTATAATGCAGTATAGTATAGTAGACTATA
>VZTZ01022386.1:415669-429577 GCA_013400955.1 Drymodes brunneopygia | reverse complement strand
TACTCATAGTATATAAATTATAGTATATCTAGTATACATTATTAGTTTTAATATAGTACAATTTACTATATAAAAGGTATTTTATATATATATGGTTTAGTGGTTTAGGAGTTACAGTGGCAGTGCTGAATTGATGGTTGGATTTGATGCTCTTAAAGGTCTCTTCCAACCTTGGTGATCCTATGACTCTCTATAATAAATATTGTATTTATGATATTAAGTACACAAATAAGTCCATTAAGTTTCCAATCCAGTTTTCCCAATATCCATTTATTTTTCTGTTTCTCCAGCCTGCTGACACTCTTACATTTGCTCTTTCTCTAACGTGAGACAAAATAACATCACCTCAGTCTCTTTTTCCCATGACTTGAAACCAGACTAAAGAAAAAGTTTCAGTGCAGATAACTCCCTCTGTTCAGAAGGGGACTGGATTAGGGATTTTTGGTTTTCTTCCATGCTATGGATGAGTACAGCTATCTTGTGGTTATCCTTTATTTGACAGCATCTGTTTTCAGGCATTTTTCCTTCTCTCAGCAGTTAATGTTGCTCTTTACACACCCCTCCCGTGGCAGCACAGCAATCCTCTCACACCGGTTATTAATTGATGTCAACATGCAGAGAAAACAAAATTTCACCTTGTTTTAATAAATTAATCCCCCAAACAGGTCCAGCAGGCTGAAGTGAAGTACATTAGAGGTGATTCCATAGCTGGCAAGGCAGGGATATTAAAAATTAGACCTCCATAAAAAGTGAGATGTGGGAGCCCAATCCTGTGGCCGAGTTTAACAAACTCTCCCTGTCTTGTAGCAACTCCTGTTAGTAATGGTCTTTTCAGTGGAATAATATTCCTTTAATCCTTGTTTCATATAAGGAAGATTAGGGAAATATTTACTAGTGAGACAGCAGGAAAAAGCCTTAGGAAGGAAAAGTTAAAACTTAAAATGTTTCATTTGTTTTCATGTGGGTATTTACCTGCACCAACACTGAAGCTTAAATTTGTCTTTGAAAGGATATTGGCGCATCCTTTGGATATTGCTGTGTGAACACTCAGGATACCTAAATCTATTTTAATTTCATAACTTTTAATGGAGAAAAAGGCAAACATTCATATTCTATTTTCCCCCATCTTTCAAGTGTGTATTGAGTGAAACATGCTGGAGCAGTGAGGAGCAGGCCATGGAGAGGGCTCAAAAAGGAATTTAAGCAGGTGGGATTCCATCCCTCCTCAAGGATTGCGCTTTTTTTTCATTTTGTGAACATGTTGTGAAATTCAACAGCTTGTCAGTCAAAACTGCAGCTTCTTGGAAACACAGGGGAGGGTGGAAAACATGGGCTCTGTGGAGAGCTTCTATTTGGGTAAGTGCGTGGTGTTTCTTGGACACTCCCTACCAGTCTTTGCCAGAGGGGAGAGTAGCACAAGTGGTTGGAAATCTGCTGATTTTTTAATTTAAAAATTTCATGTCTGGGTTCACTTTTTGATGAGCATGTTGCATTTTATACTTGCTATTTATATCTAGAGATAGGGGGAAAAATCACCCAAACCTGGATCTCTACATCTCTTTCAAGCACAGCGTGTCCCTCAGTCACCAAGGGAAATTCCCCCAAGCCCCCATTCCAAACTGGGAGCTCTGGGACCTTTTATTGGCCCTTTTCATTGAAGTTCTGTTGGAATAAAGAGAGATGTACATGTTTTATAAAAGATGCCTTCTGCATTTTTCCGATGTTCAGAGTCTCATTTCTAGTATGTAATCTCTGTGATTGATGATTGGGTGAGTTAACTGAATATAAGTTAAAATACCAAGTGTTAGATGTGATTTAAACCAATTATTCTATGGAGAGATAAAATCTTTTCATGCTTTATTGTGCACTCTCTTAAGAATCAGCAGCTTCAGACTAAATACATAAAAGCAAGGGAAAGCAATTATGTCTTTAAGAATAAGAGCTCTGATTCAATATTTAAAGACTGCTTGACTTAAAAGACTTAAAACACAAGTCATGGGATCACAGAATGGTTTGGGTTGGGAGGGACCTTAAAGCTCATGCCATTCCACCCCCTGCCATGGACAGGGACACCTTCCACTATCCCAGGTTGCTCCCAGCCCCGTCCAGTCTGGCCTTGGACACTTCCAGGGATCCAGGGGCAGCCACAGCTTCTCTGGGCAACCTGTGCCAGGGCCTCACTACAAATTATTTGGGTTTTGCAAAAAGAGAATCAATGCAAAATGTATGCAAAAAAAAAAAAAAAAAGGTAAGAAATAGCATCTTTGCCCTGTTTACCCATTGCTGTGCAGTGTCTGTGATTGCAGTGATTTTCTGTGTTTATTTGTGCACACAAACCAGTAATCTGACAAACCTAGGAGATATTAGGAGTGGAAATTAGTGAGGAGAGAAGGAGGCAGTGCTTTATTCAGGCAGTATAAAACTAAACCAGGTCTTTTGTACAGGAGAGAAAGTAATTACCCCACATCTATTTTTGTGCATTACAGGAACTTCGAAGGGCAGGTGAATCTGTCCAAATGCTCTTTTGTGTCTGCCACCAGCACTGCTTTTCGGGTCAAGGGAGCAGCTCACACTTCATTTCATCATTCTGCGAGTTGCCACCTACCATTATTAATAACCCACAAAAAGTCTGAGATATGTAAGCTCCAAAGTAGCTGCCAAAGAGTCCGGGGAATTGCAATCCCCAGCTTTATTTTGCTCCAGGAATCTGCTGGTGGACAGCTCAGGGGTCGGTGGTCACACACTGCTGTGGCATGGTGCCACAGCCAGGCTGGCAGGAAGCAGTGGAGAGGACAGAGCACTCTTGGGTGGGGAATCACAAAAGCTTCCAACCTCTGGTCAACAATAAAATTATTTTTTTCCTGTTAATTGAGTGGGTAATGCTGTGTGGATGTTCTGGGTGGAAGCAGGGCAGATGTCCATCAGGTTGCTGGTGCTTGGGGCTGTCTGTGCTGGTGCTCAGGGCCTCGTGGCTCTGGGCTGAGCCATCCCTCCCTTCAGCATCTTCTGCTCCAAACACCCCTCAGGAAATGGCAGCTCTCCTCTGGAGCTGGGCTGGGAGAGCTGGGAGTGTTCACCTGGAGGAGAGAAGGCTCTGGGGAGACTTTAGACTCCCTTCCAGTGCCTAAAGGGAGCTCCAAGAGAGCTGGAGAGGGCCAGCTCTTGGGGTTAATTAAGGTCATTTGGGTTATTTGAGGTCAACTGATTAGCTTTTGTGCTTCCTATAGGTCATTTTGGTTATCTGGGGTCAAACTCACTTTCTGTGGAGTACTTTATGGTTACTTTAGAACATTGGGTTACTTTGGGTCAATCAATTAACATTTGGGGTTACTGTAGGTCATTGGGGGTTACTAGAAGTCAAACTTCTGGGCAGAGCACTTTGAGGTTACTTGAGGTCAACCAGGTAATATTTAGGGTTACTATAGGTCATTTGGGTTACTAGAGGTCATTGGGGTTACTAGAGGTCAAACTTGTTCTGTGCAGAGCACGTTGAGGTTACTTGAGGTCATTACTTGAGATCAACCAGTTAATATTTGGGGTTGCTACAGGTCATTGGGGTTACTTGAGGTCAAACGTGTTCTGTACAGGGTACTCTGAGGTTACTTGAGGTCATTGGGGGTTACTAGAGGTCATTGGGGGTTACTTGAGGTCAACCAGTTGATATTTGAGGTTACTGTAGGTCATTGGGGTTACTAGAGGTCAAACACTCTCTACAGAACACTTTGGGGTTACTTTAGGTCATTTGGGTTACTTTAGGTCATTAGCCACTTGAGGTCACATTCCATCTCTGGGGACCATGCTGGGCATCACTGAGTTCAACCATTTTTATTGTTCCTCTATTTAAGGTCACCAACTCCAGCAGTGACACCAGAGCTTGAACCTGAGTTTGTGTCCCTATCACGACTCCTTCTGTTCCATTTCACATCACGAAACCCCCATGTGCTATTGCTGTGTCACGCCTGCCTGCCATGGTGCCACTCTGACTGTCGTGTCAGTCCCACCCTCACACCAGCTTGCCTGGTGACTTTGAGTCCCTTGTCATCATGAGTTGCTCATGACAGACTCTGTTCCCTGTCTCACCCATTGGGGGCTGTGCCTCCCAATTCTGTCCTGTGAGCACCTGCACCTCCTCCTGCATTCACTTTTATTGGGAGGAGATGTAGATCCCGAGGATCTGGAGCAGAGCAAAGCCCTCCAGCTCCGTCTCTTCTGCCTGGTGCCCCTGGATCTCTGTGTCCCTCTGTCCATATTGACCTTTACCTTCTGCAGCTGCAGATCTGGTGAGGTGTTCCAAAGACACCAACACAGTTTAAAACCTTAAACCAGGCTTTATTAGGCAAGCATTACCATCACACGTCACCCAGGGTTAGGCTTTAATCATCATCAATGCAGGTAAATAATTAGTCTTTAATAAACTTGGCCTGAATTAGCTGGGAGCACTGGTATGGGGGGCAGAGGTTGTGCCATGGCGCTGTGGTTTGGACAGAGTTGGAGGTGAGGGGGAAGAGATTCCTTCATGTCTTGGTGAATGAAGACAGAGCTGAAGTGGGATATCTTCTTTTTCCTCAGTATTTATCAGTGTTCTCTTCTTCTCCATCTTCCTCTGAAGGGATGAGGGACAATTCTTCACTGAGATGTTTTGTTTTGTAGGATTTTTCCCAGCATATTCCCTGTTACCCTGCTTGCCTTCACCTATTATCTTCTCTGCCTACTATACATGTAGGTTTTTCTCTTTCACACTTTTATTTCCACTTGTTCCCTGTATTTGACATGTGCAGTTATCTTCCTGTGTTTGGTTTGGTACTTACTATGTGTTTTCTCTTAACTATTTCATGAAGTGCAAATTGCTGACCTCACTATTAGATGCTTCAAATAATTCATGCATTACACTATGCTTTAACATGCTTACCTACAGTCACTGCTCACATTACCATAGTGTTCCAGGGCCTGTGTTTGTGGCAAACCTTAGATCTTGCTTGGCTTGTGTCTCCTTTTTTGTGTGCAAGAAGCCACCACTTTTTCTTCCTTGCTCTGTGCTGGACGGCTGTTCAGTGACAGGGGTGAACATCCCTGTTGGAGTCTTCTTGGATTCATAATTTGAGTTGGAAGGGACCTTTTAAAGGTTTTTCAGTCCAAATCCCTTTCAAGAAGCAGGGACAGTCCTTCTAGAAAGACCTGTGTTTACCTAAGGGAAAATATCAGGAAAAATCTCAGCCTAGGGAGGTTGCTAAGACTTACTCTAGATGCTTCTGCTCTCTGGACTGGCTTCCCCCCAGCAGGTCCCCAAGACTTCCTTCAGTTATTTCTGTCCTCAGACATGAAGAATTGGACAGACTTTCCCCCATTAGCTGCTGGTGTGGACCATGAGAAGCAGAGAGGAACTGTTTTTTTTATCTGAGCTCTCTCAGAAAGAGAGGCTCCAACAGCACCATGAGCATGGGCACATTCCCTGACCATTTCTCCTGAGTCCTGAAAATGAAAAGCAGCGAGAGACACAGTCTATATTCTTCATCTCCACGTGTCTGTATCTCACCTGGAGAAGGGTGAATATTGCAACAAATTGGGAGGAGTAAAGTGGAAGTCATGGGACTTCTGTCCTGGACAGAAAGGAGGCAGGAAAAGAAAGGAAAAGCTATTTTTAGGTGCCCATGAAGGGACTGCTTAGCTCTGTAAACATTTGTGCTATGGAAAGGAAGAAAATAGCAGAAAAGTGGACACAAAATAAATCAAGAGGAAGAAAACTAAAAGCAGGCAATAATAAATAATTGCAATAATAAATAATTGCAATAATAAATAAGCTGAGTAGAGGCAGCCAGATTCCAGGTGCACTCACACCTCAATGACCAGGTATTGGAGTTTGACCAAAGCAGAGCCAAAATATTTGCTGGGACGACAGGGCTGGGGACCCTCAGTTGAGTTCTCTCCCTGTCCTGGTGGGAGCTGTCCTTTTCCTGTAGGAGTGACAGTACAGAGAACACACAGGAGTCACAGACAGCCTGTGATGAAATGAGCCACCTGCCCTGATTTCGTGATCTTATCTAATTACTACTTTATTTTGTCCCTGTATCTTTATGCTTGTCTCTTCTGTAGAATATCTTTACAATCTTTATAAGGCCAGGCTGTCTGATACCAGAATACATTCTTCCACAGAAAAGAACAAAGAATAAATTTAAGAGAAAATATTTGTTTTACTTTTTCTAGTAATGATCCAGCATTTTTAGTTTTATTTCCTCTCTGTATCAGGTGACTTATCTATTTGGGAACTCTCCAACTCAACCACAACGCAATTGCTTTAGGATAGATTATGAAATTTCTAAAAGTGTCATTAAATCAAAGCCAATAACCAGTGCAGAGCTGTGAACTAGAAAATAGTGATAAGAATTAGTCACACATTAAAATCCACATCTATAAATAGAGATGCTAGAGAAAGGCACCAATTTAGCAGTGTTTAGGCAGGTGTAAATACATAAAAGGTTAAGGTTAATCAGCATTTAGTATTAAATCTGCAGAAATTTTCATGATTTTTATAGTTTTGGATGATGTGCTGAGCTGCTGCCATTGGTTTAAAGAGTCAAAAGCAAAGAAGAGGGAGCTTTAACAGGTCTGAGGGAAAACCAAGCTCAAAAGCCCATTCTATTCTACCTGCAAAGGCTCTACCTGCCCCTAAAAATGTCTGTGGGTTTCCACCTTTCATATCACAAGGTCTATTCAGCAAGGAAATGTCTGATTATGGCCCAGCAGTTCTACTCCTCTTGGATGATGGTGTGCTCTTATAATCAATTTTGTTTGAGCATGGGCATGACACAGCTCCTTGCTCATCACTCAATCTTCCCATCATTTCCTTCACCTTCTGGCAGCGCTTGGATTTAACATCTCAGGCTCTCCTTTGCCTCTTCCTGAATTAAGATAAATGTTCACAAAAAATCAGTAGATAAAAAAGACAAGGAATAACACTGTCCTGAGGAAATTATTGTAACTGGATATGATTTCATGGAATCACAGAATGATTTGAGTTGGAAGGGGCTACAGGAGAGCTGGGGAAGCACTTTTGATAAGGGCATGGACAAGGGGGAATGGATTTAAACGGAAAGTGGATGAGTTTAGATTAGATACAGAGAAAAAATTCTTCACTTCAAGAGTGGTGAGGCCCTGGCACAGGTTGCCAGAGAAACTGTGGCTGCCCCATCCCTGAAAGTGTCTAAGGCCTGGTTGGACAGGGCTTAAAGCAACCTGGGATAGTGGAAGGTGTCCCTGCCCATGGCAGGGGGTGGAACAAGACGGTTTTTAAGATCCCTTCCAACCCAAACCATTCTGAGATTCTGTGATGAACCCATTCCAGGTGACTGACTGCAGGCGTGAGAGAATATTCACAAATGCATGAGAATCCCATTAACTTCACACTTTGTCCATGCCCTGAGTTTTGATGCTAAAACAGCTGAGCACTTACTTCTCTATTTCTTCCCTTTCAGAATGCCAGCACTGGGACTCAGACCTGCAGCTTCCCCAAATGCCTCTCTATGGCCATAGGGAGTGTGGGCAGACCCATGAGTGCCCTGTGGCAGAGCATGTGGCTGCCTCTGCTTCCCTCGCTCTGCCCAGCTGTCTCATCCCATCCTGCCTGGCCCCCTGGGTGCCCTGCAGCCCTAACACAAAACAAAAGCAATAAATCTCCTTTCCAGCAGTGTACCCAGATGATCAGCCTCCTCTCTGCCTGATCTGCCTGCCAAGAACCCCCCAGCGACCCCAAAATGCTCCTGCATACCTGAGAATCCACATCTGGGCAATACCATTTCCTGAGCTGATGATCCTTTGTTACCAGTCACGAGTTGTGCCACTCTGGAGCACCAAGGTCTCTGGTCCTGGTGGCTGTCATGTGGTTGTTTGCATCAGGACTCTCCAAGGAGGGCAACTTCCAAGCATGGTGGGGCTGGACTGACACCTGCCCAGGGCATCCTCCTCCTCCTCCTCAGACAAGGACTGTGCCTCCCCTAAGTGTTCCTCAAGTGCTATGCAAACCTCCTCACCTCCTCCTCAACACTGACAATGCTCTCCAAATGATGGACAAATCTACCATCCCTCCAAGGGGGAACACAACACTCTGGTCAGCTTAGGGGTGGGATGTGAAGGGGAAGTGCAGAGAAACAGGGAGGTGGGTTCTGTTTGTCTTATCACACCATCTCAGCTCTGGCCCTAACGCTGTCCTTTTTCTTTTCTCTCATCCGAACAGGGCCCGGAGCGGTGCACGACGGCGGCAACGCAGCGTCCCGGGTGGCTGCCAGCCTCTGCCTCTGGGCCACCCTCCTCGCTCGCCTCCTCCTCGACTTTTGATAAGGGAGCGGAGGGTCCCGGGAGGCCTCGCCGCACCTCTCCCCCACCGCGGGCTCGGCCGCCGCGCCGCCCGGGGACTCCTCTCCGTCGGACGGGCGATGCACCGGAGGACGGGCGGCGGTGCCGAGCGTCCGAGGATGGCCCCGTCTCCCACATGCCGGGATCGTTCTCGCCGCCGGTTACGCTGTACAGACCCCACCACGTGCCACCAGACTGTCACCCGCCACCATCGCCCCGGGGATGTGGCCCGGCACTGACGGTGCCCCCTGTGGCTGCCTCATCTCCGACGCTGGGGGCACGGAGCTGTCGGGGTGGGTGCCGCCCAGAGCCTTCACCGGGATGTCCGTCTCGTCGTCTCACTAAGCCGCCTATGCCCAAAAAGACCCTAAGGTTGAAGCCTCCCGGCTCTGCCTTCAGCCCTCTTGGTCCTGAATGTCAGTTCTCATCGCCAAAGCTCCTCCCGAAGCACCCCGATGCCACCAGCCCCGCATCACCTGCCTCTGCTCCTGACAGGACACTCACTGGCCCTTTTGGAGAGGGTCACCCAACACAACCAGTTGTCCTTCAAGAGTCATGCACTTACCACTACTCTTTATTCCAGCTGACATGGTACCCCTGTGCTTCCCACTAAAACCCTCTCACCTTCCTGAGGACATGAGGCTGCTCTCCCAGGAATGTGAGCCCTGGGGACTGCCACCAGCCCTCCTAGGGACGAGAGCCTTCTTGCTGCATTGGACAGCCAGGCCCTCACTCCTTGCTCCAGATCCCTGCCCACTCTGCTGCTGCCCCCCTGATAGCAGGGGCTGCCCCATGGCTCTCACCTTGATGCTCTGCCAGCACTTTCTGGGGAGGTTTCTCTGGGCTTGTTTTCCAAGCACTTTGCAACCTGCACATCAAAAGCACAGCGTCACCAGCGTGAGGCAGAGGCGCTGAACAACAGATCAAAACACCAGCTGACAAGGCCCTTTTGCTACGGCTCTGTTGCTCATGACCGTCTGTATCTCTGCTCCTCTGAGGGCCCTGAGCTGCAGCATCCTCACTCTGCCCTGTCTCATGCCCATCACGTGCCCCTGCCTGAGGACAGTCTGATGTGTCTGACCCTGTGGAGGAGGCCTGGGCTCTGCTGATTTGCTGTGCTGGCACAGCAGGGACAAGGATGGCTCCAATGCTCCCTGCTGCAACTTGCCTGCAACACCAAAACAGACACACCCAGACTCTGCCCTCTTCTTCTTCCAGCCACCCTGGGAGCTGCTGCCCATGGTGGCGGTAGCCATGTCATCTCCCTGCATATGGAATTGTGCTCCTGATGGCCTCATGCACCACAGACCCCCTTGCTTGGTACATTGTGGCAGCCCTGAGCCTTCTTGTCACTCCATGGTCACCCAGGAATGCTTTGGGGCCACTCCCATCCTGCTCCTGAAAAGTCACGCGTGGCACTGGACCCTATTGCTGCGACAGGGAGACTCGACCACAGCAAGGCACTGAGCAAGCACACAGAGTGTCCCCTGTCCTGACCCGGCGCCTCCCCGTGCCTTGTCCCTTCCTTCTCCCTCCATAAGTGAGATGACTTAAGAACAACGGCCACACACACGCTGTCTTCCCCTGCAAACTCTGCTGCTGCCCAAACCTGCTTTCTGTGGCTGCAAGGAAGCTGGGGTGCCAGCCCTTAGCACACAAGATGGAAAAAACCACCCTGAGCCAGAGGCCATGATGGGCCACCACCCTGTCCTCTATGCAGCCGTACCCGTCCTCGTCCCTGTTCTCAATGGGTTGCCCAGGGCCTGCTACAAAATCTCCATGGATGCTCCTGTCCCCCCCATCCTGGATGTTCAACATATAATGGCTGATTGACAAAAAATGCCTGGCCCCAGGCGGGGGCTGCCCCGACACTGGCCTGAGGCGCTGGCTTACCTGGTGGACGGGGATCCGGCACTGACTGGGTGAGTCCGCGTCCTGCGGTCCCTGTGGTGCTGCTCTGCTTCTCCACTGGTATCCAAGAAAGGTGGCACTGTCAGCAATCTGGGTGCTATCCCATGGCCCCGGGCATGTTTATCACATGGGGATGGCACTGTCTTCAGCCAGCACAGCGACACGCACATCCTTCCCCATGTACCCACTCCAAAAGTACCGTGGGTGCAGGAGACACCATGCCCTGATGCCTTTACTGGTCTGCACTGCCCCACCACAGCCCCCTGCTGCCACCCCGCACCCTTTCCTTGGTCAGCCCCAAATTTCTCTGTCCCCACAGCAGAAACACTGCAGAATCACAGGGCCAGAGGCCATGGCAAATTAGAAAGCGGCGGCGACGAGACGCCACAACGCACACTAAGGCTGGCGGGCCTGGTGCCAGGGATGCCCCCATCCCATCCTTCTCCCTGGGCAGGCTGGGTGGGCTCCCCTGTCCCTGCCAGGACGGCATTCGACTTTCTCGTGCCATGTAACGTGCCATTGTGAGGAACGTGTTGGCTGTCTGAGGCTGGCCCCGCCACAGCTCTGCTGGGTGGCAGACCCATTTGTGACCACTGCTCTCCATGTTTGGATGCCTGGGAGGTGGCCGGGCACCCAGGGTGGGGGCAGTGTGGCTCTCGGGTCTCTCCTGCTGACGGCCGTGATGGCTGGTCTTGAGTTTCTGTCGATCATTGTATTCCAAGGGTGGCTATACTACCTGAGATTTGTGCATGTTACATTGTAGTTGTAACCTTTTCTAATTCGGCAAGAATAAGAGATGGTTGTGATTGTGCAGTGTATCAATAAAGTTTGACGAACTTTGTACCTTCGGGGCTTTGCTTCACGGGCCCCGCGCACCCCAGGGAAGGGATGCAGTGCTGGGCAACTGCTGAGCTGCGCTGGGAGGGCTCCCGAGTGCCTGGGACCTCCTCCATTCCCGTGGTCTCACCCAGCACTTGGTTGGACCCTCTTTTGATCATCCCCTGCGATAGTGATGCTTCAAGCCCCACAGCTGGGGGCCTGCTGCTGTTTGGGCCATCCCTCACGCCATCCATGCATCTCCCCTGGGAATCCACCAATGAGTCCTGGGTCCTGCCCACCTCTGTCCACTGATGAGCAATGAGCACGTACCTGCTGACGGAGTCCTCGCAGATAAGGACTGTCTTTGCTCTCATCACTGACCTACAATCAGTGGAAGCAGCACTATCAGGGCGCTCTTTTCCATGACTGAGCCATGCCCAGCATCTCCTCCATTGCCTTGCAACAACGCTCACTCTGACAACTAAACCTGCCCCTATGAAGGGATGCCTCTGCAGACACGCTTCCAAGGTTCGCTCCTATTGTGATCTGGCAGTGCGTGACACAGACCAAATGTCTTTGTCAAAGGACAGAAACCTTGAGGACCAGAAGCAGAAGAGCCATGACCCTCAGCATGTCCCTGACACAGCTGTAATCTCACAGCAGGCTGTACCCTCCATTCCCAGGGGATGCCTCACCTTTCCACACCATCAATCAGGAGAAAACATTCAACAATCTCCTTTAACATGAGACCTGCTGCCAGGAGACTGGGGACAGTGGGACTGTGACAGAACCATCAGAGTCTTTCTCACTTTGAGACCTCCCTTCATCTTCCCCAACATGGGAAAGAAAGTCCAGTCCCAAGAATTTTCCCCCGAACTCCACAACAAGCAAACAGCTCCATCCCAGCACTGCTATGAGCTGCTGTGACCTTGCACATCAGGGACACCTCTGCTGTCCCCCTCAAGTGACCCCAGCAGAAAGGTAAGTGCTTCCCAAAACCCAACAGCCTCCTGAGGGACAGGATCTGGGAGGGATGTGTCACCTTGCCCACTTTCCTCAACGTCACCTGCAGTGAATCAAGCATTGGTGACCACTGTGGGAGACTCTGTTTTGAGCCTCTTCCCAAAACCCCAAGCTATCAGGGAGCCAGGGCTGATTTGATGTAACTACAGGTTCCACCAAGCAACACTCGCCCCTTGCATGTGGCCCCTGGGGATCCCACCACAATCTGAGCCTCCCTAATGCTTCCCGTCTTCCCGTGCCAGTTCTGCTGGATACCCAGTGCTGGACCTGCCTCCACTGGAGTGAATACCTACAGATGCCCAAACGCTCCTGCTCATGGCACATCCTGATGCCTCATCTGCACCGTCCCCATTGCAGAGCATGGGGAGGGGATGCAGCCCCTCTCTGGCCATGGGATACCCTCCATCTCCCTTTTCTGGCTTGAGAGGGGCCCTCAACGACATCCAACCTGTGCCTAAGGACGAGGACCTCAACTGCTGCATCCAGGGGGGAGAGGGCATATTTCAGACCATGACCTCCATCCCTCCCCAGCACCAAGAGATGCCCTTACCTATGTCAATAAATTATTACATAAACGCATCCATTGAGCCGCCTCTCTCTCTTTAACTTCCTCTTTGTCTGCTACTTTGGCACTGGACACTCCTTGATCTCTCACCTAGAACACCAAAAAAGTTACAATTACAGAGAGGAGGTGAGGGAGAGAGCCCTGTTACCTCCACACCTATCCCTCCCCATAACCCCCATAACCCCCAAGCATCCAGGCACTGCCCCTCCAGCCAGGTTTGCTCTACTGTGGCTGGTTGGTCCAACCTGGGAGTTGCAAGACCTGCATAAAGACCAACACCATCATCTCTGCCATCCTGACCCTGCTACCTGTACTCGGCTGTCCTGTCCTCACACCCTCAGTACCCTGTTCCTCACTTGGGATGTGCTGTAAAGCCCTGAGCATGGTTTTTCCCTTACCCCACATCGGTATCACTTGGACATTGCATGTCACACCCCAAGGCAACACCTTCCCATCCCTCTTCTCTATGGGTTACATCATAGGGTCAAGAAATAAAAAACCTCACACAAAACTGTCGCATCATCAATAGCAACCAGCTTCTGATCCTGCAACTTCTGACCTGAAGAAACTGGCACCCCAGAGGCTACAGTTGAGGCTGAGGATCAAACTCACTAAGCAACCTTCCAGCATCACCAAAAACCAAGACACTGACCAAGACAAGGCTCCATGGACAGCAAAATGCACCTGCACCCAAATGATCTTGCCATGCTTCACCTTTGTGCAGCACTGCATGGGGGATCCTGTTCCCTGCACCCACCTCACATCACTCTGTCTCTCCTTCCCATGCAGGATTCACTTCAGCCGCTCCACAAGCATCTCCTGCAATGCTGTACAGCTGGGCCAGAGAGCCACACGGTGAGCTTAGAGGCACTGAGTGGGGTGCTGAGCAGGGGAATAGGGCACAGCTGTGCCTCACACCCTCTCCACCTACTCACCAAAGCCTTACCTGTGACAGCATTCCTGCTGGGCTCACCAGTGAGGTCCAGGGACCATCTTTCCAATGCTCTCCTGGTTTATTGTGATGACTCGGTACTCCCATCTGCCACACCCCCTCTCCAGCATCCCTCCCCACATCCCTCCCCATTCCCAGTGGCGCAAGGGGAGAATGCGGGGTGGCCCTGGCCCCCGCGGCAATGAGCACCACAAGCAGACGGAGCGGCCACATGGAACAATCGTTTTAATGGATAGGCAGAGAGAGCCCCCTCGCCGCCCGCCTGCCCGCGCCCGGGCCCCCCGTGTGCCCC